>OY829542.1:35866095-35981780 GCA_963691705.1 Viola odorata
AGAATTTCTTGTCTCGCTTCTTGGCCAAGAATATCGCTTTGGTCTCCAAGTTCCATGTCTTGCTTGAGGTGGAAAGGTAACTTCAAAACTTTTGATTCAGGAAGTGATGGACTGGAGCAAGATGTTCTGCAAAGAATTTTATCTTTGCTGGTTGTTCTTGGCGTTAGAACGTCTTTTTTGCCAAGAATTGTGTCTGTCTCTTGGGCCCTATCGCCTTCCTGTCTCAAAAAAATTTCTTGGTCAAGATTCAGATTGTTCTTGAGCCAAGAATCTGTTTAAATCAGCTTTCATTACTTGTTCAATCCTAGCATAAAGAACAAATCAAAATCCATCAGTAGTTTCTAAAAAGAGATCATTCTTTATTTAAAGCAATACAAAATAAAGTAAAAATATGAATTGCCTCTCATGCAGCGCCCTTAGTTTTATAGTCTTAAGGCTCGACTTTTCGAGTATCACTTGTCCACTCAATTCTACTAAATGCTTTCCATGCCAAAAGTTTAATGGGAATGATCTCATGTAGTGCATTGGTCTTAAAGCAAAGCATTCTGCAGGGAACCATTACATGACCCAAATTCTAATTTGAGTTCCTGGAAAAATATATAGAAAATATTGGTTGTGAGTGGAGGGTGATTCAATAAAAATGATCAATAAAATCAAATAATTTCATAACTTCCCTTCCACACACAACTGTTTGTGGATTCATGACCATATCTAACTTTTTCTAAATCTTCTTCATACTCTCCTCTAGCTCGATGTTGTGACAATCCTCCAAAACCTTCAGCTCCTGCTCTAGTGAAGTTTTAGGATGATTTTGGGGTCGATCTAACTTGTTTGGTTGGACAACATTTTCTGCATCCAAGTATAGACCTTCTTCTTGGTCAAGAGTCGTGTCAAGACTATCTAATAGATTTGTGTCTCTTCTCAATATGACACCGCTATTTGGTTCAGTTGCATGAATAATTCCTTGCACTTCCTCAATCATAGAAAGATTCTTCAATCTCTTTCAAATCATCTCCTCAATTGTTGCTCTTGGGTGGTAACATTCTTTGAATAATCGCATCAGTATTCTCACCTACACTAAAATACTTATTACCACTAAAGGAGAAAAAAAATTCATGAACATAGCAAAATGAGGTTCATAATTCAAAATTGAAGGGTTTGCCTCAATCATACGAAAAATATCCAAAAGATACTCCCTTCCTTCCTTGGTACTCGTACAATTTTCTAGAAAAGGTGGTATTTTTAACTTGTGATTGTTCTCCCTCATACCAAGAATGTTTTATTCTTCTAAAGTATTGGGATGATTTTCGGTCGGATTGACCTGACTTGGTTGAGTAACAACTTCTCCCTCTTTATCTGGACTTTCTTATTGGTCAAGAATTGAGTCAAGACAGGTCTGCCCGACTTGTGTTACTTAGAAAGGTAACATCATTAGCATTATACTCCATGTTGAGTTCAAACTCTGAATGTATACATCTTTGATTTCCTACAAGGGAGTTGAATTGTCCACGTAAGCCTACTAATGTCGCCTCACTTTCCTTCATAAATCAGACAAGTACAAGGGAGTTGAGTTGTTCACGTAAGTCTGCTAATGTCACCTCACTTTCCTGCATATATTGGATAAAAATTTTCATGAAATTTTCAGAAATAAAAGGATCTTGTATATATTGTGGAGGTTGAAAACATTGATAATTAAGAATAGCTTGCACTCCATAATTGAAAATTTGTTGGTTTCACCTAGGGGGATAGTGAGTAGATGTGTATGGATCATAATAAGACTCGTATCCCTATTGTGGTGTACCATAGCATCCTTCATAATCGGTCATATAACCTTCGCCAAATTTACCTGCATCAAAACATTAAGAAACAAAGGTTAAATGAGAAAAAGAATTAAAAGAGAAAAATCTGGGCTTCTTTCTTAGCTAAGAGGTTGGCCAAGAACGTTTCTTTATCAAAACTTAACACCTTATATAGTTTAATTACTAATTGTATCTTAATCCCTTCTCTCTCTCCGATTAGAATTCTAACTGATGAGGTCGAAAGAAACTGGAACTCTAACACTCCTGGAGACTAAGTTGATTAATTAAAGTGAATTATCGTTAAGCTAAATTAAAAAATAATTACTATGGTGAATTACTAAACGCGAATTACTTCTCAAACAAAAATATACTTTTAAATTTTAACAATTCTATATAGTCATGCATACGAATATATATATATAAAAAGCGTCGAATAAATAAAAAGGTTAAGAAAAGTGTACTAAGGGCGAGTACCAAATCTCAACCTACAAGACCGAGGTTAGTAGCACAAGCAATAAATAATATTACAAATAAGAAAATAATTGACTATTTATTACAAGCAACCAAATAAAATAATTAATTAGTTATTACAAACCAACAAATAATTAACTAACTAACTATTACAAACAAACACATAAATATCCAACTATTACAACAATTAAACGAATAACTAGCACGAAAATAAATCGACGGGCCTAGCTAAATAGTCTCATTTCGCCATACCCAAAATGAATGAGCCCACCAGGCAACTAACCAGGCCCAACTAACCAAACTGGCCCAACTAATCTAAACCAACCTAACTCTAAACCAACAGCTCAAACCCAAGCCCAAAAACCCAACCCTGCAGCAACCTAACCAAGCCCTAAAACATCATCTTCAACCTCCAGCCGTCGGCACACGTCGCCACTACCGGCGACGGCGACCTAAAACATCAACCTGATCTGACCAGCAACAATCTCGAAACCCACAAACCCAGACCAACAACCAAAACGACCAAACAACCCCAACCAAAACCAAACACCAACAGTGACGACCCAAACCCAACCGGACACGAAAAACAACCAAAACCTGACCGCAAACTCCTCTACCCGACCACCCAACAGGCCGAGGTGCGTTTCCCTAAAAATAAACCTACCAAACCAATGTAGGCTACAATTTTTCTCAGTCTGTGGATAGTGAACCCTAAAAGAGAGTGTAATGTTCTTTTTATATGGTAGGTTTATTTTTTAGGGTTTTAATCTAACGGTCGATATTGTTTGATTTTAAATGGAAGGCTCAAATATAAAATGCTAGAGTTTTAGGAGATTTTGAGTATGTTTGGGAACAGGGATAAGGATATCTTGTCTGGGATTTAGCTGAGCAAAAATGAGAATAAGGATAGGCTCTCTAATTTAATTCGACGAAAACATAATTAGAAGCTCAAGTAAAAGTGAAAATCAATTTAAATTAAAATGATTAAATTAAATTAAAATAAAATTAGGAATAAATAATAAATAAAATAAATAAACAATTAGGAATAAAATAAAATGAAAAGAAAATAATAATAAAATTTATTTAAAATTTATGACCAAGAATAGAATAAAATAGTAAGGATAAAAGGACGAATAAAATACTAAAATGGCTGGAAAGAAATAGGGGACACAAAATAAACGGAGAAACATAAATAATGAATAAAAGAAAATCGAATTGAAATGATGATATGATAAAAAAAAAGTGTGATAATGATAATTAGCTATTAAAATAGTCAAAATTAGGTACCAACACACAGCATGTCGTGAGATCGCACAAACCAGCAGCTTCCTATCGCAACAAAAGGTCAGTGAAATCACTGCCCATAACTCCCCCAAGGTGCACCCCAACTGGAAGAGAGGAGGAAAGGCATACATATAGAACTCTACCTAGGCGCGAGGGAAATGATTGGCACCGGGAGAGATCCCTACTAAGGCGACAAAGAACACCCCCAAGAAGTGTAAATTGCGATAGGATGGAAGGTGCGGATGATAAACACCTAGTGAGCCTTCGCAACACCGCATATCCAAGTGAAAGCTCTAAGGGAAAAGAACATGTAGTCCCAGTAGAAAGGGTGCAAGTTTATATCATAGCAGGAGGAACACAACAGGTGGGGATAACCATGATAGGTCAGAAAAAGAGATAGGAAGAAACTCACACAATGTATGCAATTGGGCTATCACTCGTTGACATCTTACTATTATCATTATCAACAGAAGATGAAGTTGGGATTAACTTCCCTTACAATGATGCACTTGTGGGCATGGCAGTGATAAATGACTGCTCAATTTGGCATATGCTTATCGATAAAGAAAATTCATTTAATCTTCTCCCCATCTCTACTTTCAACAAAATGAAACTGACAATGGATGACTTAATTCCATGCGATTTACCCATCGTGGGAGTGGATATGGAAACAATGCCAGTCTAGGGGTGCGTTTTCGTACCCATACATTTTGAAGAAGACAACTAAAAGAGGACTGGAGATTTTTTCTTCAAAGTTATAGACTTGAATCTACCCCATAAAGCGATTATAGAAAGGTCTTTCTTGAAAAAATTCAGTGTAGTGATATCGCATAAATATTTTAAAATGAAATTTCCCTCATAGGAAAGGGTGATACTAATTATGGGAATTCAGAAACAAGCAGAAGAATGTTATTAGGCAATAGTCACCAAGGAAAAAGATCAATATGTGTGTATCGCAGAAAACCTAGAGGATGAACGAAGAACACAAACGTTAGAGAAAATGAAGAAAATTTTAGTCCCTGATGTTGATGAGGGGTACTTTTTGTTAGGAGAAAACTTGAATGATGAAGATGGTAGACAATTGGTGCACTTATTACAAAATTTCAAACCAAAATTCACTTAGAAACTATCTAACATGCCTAGTCTCCCAAGAGAAATCACAAAACATCACCTACAAGTTGACCCTTCGACCAAGCCAAGCAAGTAGAAGTTAAGATCTTTGTTGAGAAAAAAAGTCACGAAACTCCTTGAAGCAAGTTTTATTCCTGAGATACATTATACTGAATGGATGGAAAACCATGTCGTTTTCCCTAAATAAAATGAGGATTGGAGAATGTGTATTGATTTCACATGTTTAAACGGACTATGCCCCAAATATTATGACCCCCTTCCATGAATTGATCAAGTGATGGATTCCACGGTCGGAAATAAATTCTTGAGCTCATTTGACGCCAACTAGGGCTATCATCAAATTCCTATCACAAATGAAGATGAAGAAAAAAATTCATTTATAACACCAAAGGCAACATATTGCTACAATGCGTTGCCATTCAGGTTGAAAAATGTGAGAGTGACTATCTGTTTAATTTGATAATTGTCTCTATCTAAATGTGTGTTTTTAGATAGAGATACTACTTATTTTATGTCATTTCCCTCCCTTTTTGCAGGAAAATGTGATTTAGAGGAAAAGAAGAAATAGGAGCCGAAGTTGCAGGAAATTGAAGAGAAATTATGCTAAATTAAAACAAGAAAATCAGTTGCCATTGTTTTGAATGTCAAAGTCAAAACCATGAAAATTGGTTTAGCCAAGATTTGGGGATTTGTATTTGTTGGATATTTAATTTGATTTGATTCTAAATTTAGATTTTAAATTTAGATTCAAATACAATTTTTAAATTATGATTTTTTTTAGGATTTGTTAGAGGATTTTAGGGGAGAAAGAACACTATAAATACTCTCCCTTACTTTCCCTATTTCCTATCTCATTTTCTAGGAATAAATTTCACCCTAAACTATTTGTAAACACCAACTCCGGTTGTCTTCTTCATTGAGGCCACCAGATTTATTTTTATGCAATTTCTTAATTTCTCATTTTTGATTATTATGTCTATGTCGAGCTAAATGCTCAATTCTTAGCAAAGGCAACAAGGGTTATGATTCGTTATCGTTGTGAGATCTAAACACTCTTCTTAGTTTCTGTATTTATGTTTATTCATTCATTAATTTAATGCCAAATTATTCATGTTGTATTTAGGACTGATCACCTTAGGTTTCAATCTAAATAGTTAATGTAGGTTCAGAAGGTTGCGGATTACAAAGCCCAAGGAACACAGTAGACAACTAGATTGATCTCAGTCACAGGCTCTTTGAGACTAGAATGAATGAATAATTAAATCTAAAGACTATAAACGTACCTTAGTCTTTCCCTAGTTTTATCAATTTTTCTCGTTAAATATTATAAACGTACCTTAAGGTTGCTAGATGAATTAGGGTTGCTTAATAAGCGTACCTTTAAGTAACTTGTTCCATGAGGAAAGGAGGGAACCTAAGCGTAATTGGTTGCTATAGCTGCTCCATAAATCAGAAACAAACATCCATGAATCAATGATCAACATAATAGAATCATAACCTTATCGTTGTTTTTGCTGGGAGTCTTTTATTATATTTTTCACCAACAATCTATCCTGGACTTGTTCTAGATCAATTTTCACTATTTTAATTTAGTTTTAATCATTTTTCAAAACCAAAAGCAAAACCCTCCTGTTTTAATTATTTAACGGTCAAAATAAAGTTTTTAAAATTACACATTCCCTGAGGATCGAACCTCTTGTCACTATTTATATTTTATTTTATCATTAGTGCTGAGTTAAAATTAATATTATTATTTGACAGATTCGGCCTTCATCAGAGAGTCACTTACCAACGAATGATGAACAATTCTTAAACTAGATTGGTATGTTTTCTTTGATGTTCGTATGGAGAATTGTATTAGACTAGCAGCACCCTAAAAAAATAGTTTTTTTTAGTTTGGTTTGCATTGTTAAAAATAATAGAATAATAAATTGCAACTCTCTTCGCTTCCAATTTTTTTTATTTTAAAAAAGAAAGCATTCTAGTTACATGAATTAGGGAATCAAACGGAGCGGGTTATAAACCGTTTAAGTTAACACCATTGGAATACAGGAGGCAATGGGTGCATATGGGGAAATGGCTAGCATTAGCAATTAAGCACTGCAGCAGTAAGTAATGCTCCCTCTCAAACCCAAAACCCCCTTCTCCTCCTCTTTTCTCCTCCACTCCTTCGCCCCATCCCTAAAACCCCCCAAATCCCAAACCCTAAAGTCCTCTATCCCTCCCGTCCAATCAGTCCTTCAATGGAACCGGAAGCCCGAGCTCGCCGGCGAGACCCCTCGTGTTGTCGTCATCACCTCAGGCAAAGGCGGCGTCGGGAAGACAACCACCACTGCTAACGTCGGCCTCTCCTTAGCCCGCCTCGGCTTCTCTGTGGTTTCAGTCGACGCCGACGTGGGCCTCCGCAACCTAGATCTCCTCCTGGGGCTTGAAAACCGCGTCAACTACACCCTAGTGGAGGTTCTCAATGGGGATTGCCGCCTAGACCAGGCTCTGGTGCGGGACAAGCGCTGGTCCAATTTTGAGCTCCTCTGCATTTCTAAGCCAAGGTCCAAGCTCCCTCTGGGTTTCGGCGGCAAGGCCTTAGTTTGGCTTGTGGATGCCCTCAAGACCCGACCCGAAGGGACCCCTGATTTCATCATCATTGATTGCCCTGCTGGCATTGACGCCGGCTTTATTACAGCCATAACTCCTGCTAATGAAGCAGTGCTCGTTACCACGCCGGATATTACAAGCCTGCGTGATGCGGACAGAGTGATCGGGCTGCTTGAATGCGATGGGATTAGGGACATTAAGATGATTGTGAACCGGGTCAGGACTGACATGATCAAAGGGGAAGACATGATGTCGGTGCTGGATGTGCAGGAAATGTTGGGATTGTCTTTGTTAGGTGTGATTCCTGAGGATACTGAGGTGATTAGGAGCACCAATAGAGGATACCCACTGGTGTTGAATAAACCTCCTACATTGGCCGGCTTGGCTTTCGAGCAGGCTGCTTGGAGACTTGTTGAGCAGGACAGTATGCAAGCTGTTATTATGGAGGAGGAGCCCAAGAAGCGCGGCTTCTTTTCCTTCTTTGGAGGATAGAGGTTGATGGCTCTTGGGGTTTGTTTTCACTTTTGAGATGGGTGGGCAACTGTGTACAGTGGAGAACTGGTGAGGAATTTTGTGCTTAATATTCTTTTATTTTGTCTATGGTTTTTAGCTTGCAGTTATCTTTTGTGCTTACAAACGTGCTTTCAAGATTTGTCGTAGTGAAACTCTGAAAGCAATGCCACTATGATTAGATTTAGGTGTTTCTGAATTGAATGCCTTGATTTTGTTGTTGGCGCCTTGCAGTTCTGCTGAACGCAGGTTGTTATTGTAAGCTTAATTTGGTTGAAAAAATCTTTTGCTTCTTCGTGTTGGCTGATTGGAAGTGTCAGTCTTTTGAAATGTTGTGTTTGATTACTGCTCTTTTTGGCTTTACCATTGGGTTAATGTCGGTTGATTGAGGGAGCTTGGACATGCTGTTGATGTTTCTGATTCGTTGAAAGAAAACGAAATGCTAAGGCTATTGAGTAAATTATGTAAGGCTGTTGCACTAGATGATCATTTACTTCTATAGACATTATATATATGGATATGAAAGGAAAGTCTAGCTGCAATATTGTCATTAAGGTATACTATCCTTTTGCTTAACAGCTCTTGCTCTAGTTTCGGCAGTTAGATGACTAGAACTAGAGTCCCAAATCTAGAACTCTGAATATTATTACCGCTACATTACTGAGCATGATTAATTGCAAAGTAAATCATGCCATGGAAGTGCTTGCAGTTGGATTTTACTCATTTCAGGCTGTCATTTTATTTTGGGCAAATTAAGTCAGTTGCAAGTGATGTTTTCTGTCTAAGGTTTCTTGCATTGAGTACAACTGAATCGTTGCTAGCAGACAGTGAGAGAGTAGTATCGTATGACGGCGAGTAGGATACTTATAAGCATTTGAGATGAAGCAAGTTATTTTAGCCATGGAGTTCAGCATTAATATGGGGTTGTCCTAAGTGTTGAAGACTTTAGGAGCTGGGGATTTGCTGGTTGTTTACCTGCTACCTTTCGGCACTCGCTAACACAGTTGAGATGAAATGCATAAATATCATGGTCAAGTAAATCTATACAGTTACAGTTATAGGGAAGCAAATAAGTAAGCAGAGAGTGACTGGAGTAGAGGGGAACAGTTGAGTTAGAATTTTTGGTGCATGAAAATCTCCAAACTCCAGGGAAAGAAGCTGAATGATTTAATCTGCAGGGAGAGTGCTGATGTTAGTGCAGTGTTAGTGCTAGTGTTAGAAGCGCCTTAACGCTCTCGTATGTAGTTGACACCTAAAAATAGCTCCAATTGATATTTATACTCTTTTTTGGCGTTGCATGTGCTGAATTTATTCGTACATTGAAATATAAAATTTATGTATAACAAGTATTTAAGTCAATTTTTTTGTATAATATAATTTTTTTAATAATGTCTAACAAAATTATAAAAATAGGATTAACATTAATTTTAGGGTTAATGATAATTTCGATACCTGAAGTCTAATTGATTGATTTATTTCATTCCTCTGTTTTTTAAAAATAGTATTTCATCCCTACACACTATTTTTATGTTGGATTTCAACCCTCACCCTAACGTCATCCAATTTTTCCGTCTGTTTTGCGTAAAACGACGTCGTTTGGACCGCGTGACACGTTGAGCGTAAATTAATTTTAAAATTTACAAAAATAATGTAATTAATTTTAAAAATTCAGAAAAATAATTTACTTAATTTGAAAAATCCAAAAAGATATTGTAATTAATTTGAAAAAAACAAAAAAATAATGTAATTAAATTTAAAATTTTCAAAAAATAATGTAATTAATTTTAAAGATTAGGAAAAAAAATTAAAAGTAAGAAAAATATGAAAACCTAATTTCTTTCTCTCATTCGTTTTCTTTTTCTGTTTTTTCTATCTTCTTTTTTCATTTCATTTCTTCTTTTTTTCTGCTTTTTCTCTTTTTTTTTCCTTTAAGTTTTTCATTTACCAAAAACAGACCAATCGGCGACTCATCCCTTTGCCTACCCCCTAGTGCCTCAAGCACCAGCTTCCATTACCGACTTCCGATAACCATCAGTCCCTACTAAATCAACCCATGTTCTCACCATCCTCACTTTACAAACAAATATAGCATAAAACAAACACTTTTATGAATAATTTTTATAACCCCAAATTAGATCAGATCTGGAGGTGGTGGTGGTGGGTAGAGGAGAGGGCGGCGTGACAGACTGAGGTGGAGGTGCTGGTGAAGGTGGTGGGATGAGAAAGAGGGGGGTGGTGGTGGCAGTGGTGTTGTGTGGAGAAGGAAGGAGATGGAGGTAGTGGTTGGAGGAGGAGGACGGTAGTGGTGGTGGTAAAGGAGGGAGATGAAGATAGAGATGATGGTAGAGAAGGAGGCGGAGATGATGAGTGGAGGAGGAGGGAGGCGGCGGTCGTGGGTGTGAGTGGAAAGGAGGAAGATGAGATGAGGGCGGAAAGAGACAAAACCAAAATCTAAATAGAAAAATGTGGTTCAAGAAAACAAGGTCTTTAATAATGAAAAAACATAAATGGATACTATCAATCGAACAAATTTCATTTTTTCTTAAAAAGATAACAAAAATGTAGAATTAGGGTTTTAATATTTTTCTGACTTTTTTTTTTCTAATCTTTTAAAATTTTATTTTTTTTCTTACTTTTAATTTTTTTTCCTAATCTTTAAAATTAATTATATTATTTTTCTGGATTTTAAAATCTAATTACATTGTTTTTCTGTATTTTTTAAATTAATGACAATATCTTTTTGGATTTTTCAAATTAAGTAAATTATTTTTCTAAATTTTTAAAATTAATTACATTATTTTTGTAAATTTTAAAATTAATTTACGCTCAAAACGACGTGTCACGCGGTCCAAACGACGAAGCTTTCGCTCCCAAGTGGTGAAACGACGTCGTTTCACGCAAAACAGACGGAAAAATTGGATGGCGTTAGGGTGAGGGCTGAAATCCAACATAAAAATAGAGTGTAGGGATGAAATACTATTTTTTTAAAACAGAGGGATAAAATAAATCAATCAATTAGACTACAGGTACCGAAATTGTCATTAACCCTTAATTTTTATTATGGTGCTTAAACTATATTATAGGTAGTATATTAGTATTGTTATTAATATTTTAATGCATGTGTCCATAGCAAAATCTTATATTAATTCTTAAATAATTATTTTTAAACTCTTAGAATTAAAATAATTTTAGGTCAATTAAAGTAAATTATTTTTATAAATTAAAATTTATATGTTTAAAATGATGTTTGATATTATTTTTATTTTAGTTCTCTAAATACCGTAAATAATTATGTATTTATTTAAAAACAACCACTAATAAATTAGTCTTTAAAGATTCAAACTCAAGAAAAAAATTAAGTTAAATATTTAATTAAAAATTATGATTTAAGTAATGCACAAACTATTTTTCTTTATGTTTATCTATAGAAAAAAATCTATGGATAAAAGTTCACATAATTGGCTAAGGCAATATGATTCCTTATCGTTACAAATTTTACAAAATCAAACTTAAGTAATTTAATATTTATGTATATATATTTTTTAAGAATAATACAGTTTAAAAAGAATTTCATAGTTTTTTTCTTTCTTTCTTTTTCTTTTTATTGGTAAATAGTTTATTAAGGTAAGATAATTGTTTCTTTATTTTAAATAATTTTTTATTTAGATTTTTTATTTCTAGCTTAAAAGATTTTCACTTCGCACCTTATTTTTTCTTTCTCATATTTGTTTGTTTCTTGTTCTTATTCTAACAATCGCAACACATGAAATAGAAAATAACAACAACAACAATTATAATAATTAAAAAAATAGTCTAAAAAGAATTGTAATCATAATCAAATAAAAGGGAGAATTATTTTTTGTCTTCTTGAAATAATATCACATTTTGTTATCTTTTGAAATAAAAATTATGCTTTCTTATTTTGTTAGATTAGAATAATAGTAGTGGTAATAATAATTATTAGTTATGAAACTATTATTACCATTATAAATAAATAAATTATTCCAAATTTAAAATTTTTATTAGATTTTGATGATAATAACGTTACGTTTGTTTTTTTTTTTTTTATAAAATTTTGGCATAGAACATGATTTCTTATTTAACTTCTTAATTATTCAATATCAACTTCATCAATACCTAACACCCTCATTAAGGATCTATAAGGGAGATCTTCTATGTATTTGTACAGGAGTTTATTAGGTTATACCAATTTACTCTCATCCGTTTATTATTAATTTTTAAATATAAAAATTTAATAAGTTATTCAGTTGGGTAATATATTATTGAAAAATTAATTTAACTTTAACGTTTTAAAGATTTTAAGTTTACGATAAAATATTTATTTAATTTTTCTAGGTATAAGTATAACTTATAAATTAATAATTATGTATTAAAAAATATATTTTATTGTTGTTATTGGTAATTACGTATTAAAATTATATGATTCATACATATAGAGTTGCACTTTCTTTTTGATAGGCGGAGATGAAATTTGAACCTGAATCATTTAATTTTAATTTTTAAACTTAAACATTTTAAAAGTTACTCACTGTAATGATATCCTGTTGGAAAGTTAATTTAACTTTAAGGAACTAAGGAATTTAAGTTTACAATAAATATTTATTAAATATATTTTATGTACAATTATAAATTTTAACTCGTCGTTTTTTTCACAGTTGGAGCCTACTATAACAAAACATTAATGACTGGTGTAGTTAAAAATTATAGTTTTAAGACTTGCACTATAGACCCTATAATATCATAAAGCTTTTAATATAAACATTATAAGTGGTTAAAAAATAAAAATAAATGATAAAAATTTGAAAACAACTTATGAATATTGAAGGAAAATGTATAACCATAACTATTTGATGATTAGATTATAAAAAAAAAAAAATTTCAGTATCTCTTATTAATTTTTTTTAACTTAATCATTTTATATTATTCAAACTCATTAATCAACTTTTACCACTAAATTAATTTTAGGAAAAGTTATTAATTTGCTCTTTTTATTTGTCACTTGTAGTTACTTTATTATTTTCTGAAATTTAAAAAAGTAATTATTTTATAAAATAAATAACCATGTACTAACTTAAAATTATTATTAAAATTTTAAAATAAATAAATAATATTAACCCTTGCAGAAAATATTTTATGTATAATATATAATATTTTTTTCTTAAAAATAAAATTAGTGTACTTTATTTTGATAATATAAGGATAAAAATAGTGTACTTTATTTTGATGATGTAAATAAACTTCTCAATTATTCTCATAAATATTTTTCTTTATTTTATCATTTATTTGTCGTTTTTATCTAGGTTCTTCAACTCTCTTAAAACTAACCCTTTTACTAGATTAAAATAATAAAATAAAACAAAAAATATTAACTCAAAAAAATAAAATTATTTTAAAAATAATATAATAATATTTGAAATAATTTATGTTTAAAAATAGATTAACACATATGTTTTATATTGAGGATGTGATATTGAATTAATAATATTTTCATATTTTAAATAAAAATTATATGATATATGTTTCATAAATTACAATAAATTATTAAATTATTATTTTACGACTAACAATAATAATAGCCTAATAATAATGTTAGAGTGTGTTTTTCTGCTTTCATGTCCTTTTTTTTCGTAGTTTTGTTACCATGGACTGGGCAAAACTTCCAATATAACCTACATATCTCATACTTCTGTATTTAGTAAGGATACAATTTGGTTCAATTTCATATACACGTGAAATAACTCTGCCTAGCTGTTTGTTAGAAAGATTTACTTATTGTGGCCGTTTTCTGATTCCATGCTCTAGCCTTACATTACATAAATTGATCTTCTACCACTTCTTTGAGCATAGTGAGCAATTTGTTGTTGGTAATCAACCAAGAAAATCATTTTATAACCCAATTTATGCAAAGAATGATAAATTTTAAAGGACCATGTTTGATTAACTCCAGCATGTTTGTGTAACTTACATTTCCCAAAGCTACACTAAATAATATGTAAGAGTTACATTTGTGTAAGTTGTAATAATCATGTTAGGAAAATAAAACATCGAATATATTGACTTGAAACATGCTAAATTTTTCTTTTACACAAATTTAAGTTTTTCATATTATTTAGTGTAACTTTTTAGAAGTTAAATTACACTTATTAAACTCACACTTTGGAATCATCCAAACTTTATCCAATTTTAAAAATATATAAAAGTAAGTGGAATACGCAGTAAAAGTTTACAAAAATAATTTCATAAGAAGAAGTTTCGCTATTTAACATATTTTGGTTCTTTACTAAATTTTACTCCCTCCGGACGGTATTAAGTGGCGAAAACCTACGGAAAGTTACTGTACACTTTACTTGACTTTTTAGTGTAAAACCTACTGAAAGTTACTGTGCTAAAAAGACAGTTAATACCGTCCAGAGGGAGTAACATTTAGGTTATTAAATAATTTAAATAAATATTTTTTGTAATATTTACGTTAATTATAATTTAATATTATGATATGAATATTTCATATTAGAAAATCAACTTCTTTCATGTTTCATACTATCAGAAAAATATTTAATACAAATGTGAAGTCTATAAATTTAATTTAATGCACACTCAGAATCCATAACATTAATATTGAATCATTTAAAATAAAATAAAATATATAGTTGATAAAAATACATTTTATTTTTGCTAACTTTCTTAAGTATATTTTTCTATTATAAATTATTTACGAATTTGAAATTCTTACTAAGAGTTATGTATATAGTAATTCTTTATTAACCTAATAAACTGTCATTTATAATATAAATAAAAGTGCATTACTTAATTGAATAAAAAAATTATAAATTTGTTCACTTTCTAATTTATTGTCATTAATGTTATTTTAAAATATTATTATAAGTTATTCTCATGTGATTTTTTAAGAGGCTAACAAATGCACCATGTACGATTTTCTTTCCTCTTTTGCCATATAGCAAAGATATCATTTTATTTTATTTTAAAGTTTTTGTTATTGTTGTTGTTTAGCTTGAAATTGAATTCATCATCTAGTTTTTATCTAGAAATAAATTTACATACTCATTAAAAATATACTCAAAATATTTATTTTGTAACACTTATTTATTTATTATATAATAATAATAAATTTATTAACTTTATTGGTTAAAAAATTAAATATATTTTTAGGTAAACTATATAAAAAAAATCCTAAAGTTTACAAAATCTCCCAATTTAAATCAAATAGTTTTAAAATTTGCAATATAAATCTTCAATAAAGTTGCAATTATTTTCTTTCTAATGGATAGAAAATTAAAA
Organism: Viola odorata; assembly: GCA_963691705.1. Lineage (NCBI taxonomy): Eukaryota > Viridiplantae > Streptophyta > Magnoliopsida > Malpighiales > Violaceae > Viola > Viola odorata. The sequence continues at coordinate 35,881,203 of OY829542.1, forward strand.
AATGGTACAAAATATTATTAAATTGATTTAACTATTTTATGAATCACTAATTATTTCAATTTGTTAAAATATACTAATTAATTTATTAAAGGTGATGTTGATTTGAACCAATTAAAAATATATGAACTTTACTATGACATTTGTAGTACAAATTCAAAACATTTAATTGCAAATTAGATTTGTTCCTCTCTTTCTTTCTCCAATTTGATCTCATATTTTCTAAAATTTTTGGTCTTCTATTATAACAAAGTTATTCATATCATAAAGTTTCCTTAGTTGTCAATAACGTGGAGAGAAAAACAGCCCGAAATCACACAGCTTGAGTGACACGACACATGGAGAGGAAAAACAGCCCGGAACCTGAATGAGCGTTTCATGAACGCAGGAGTTGTTGTTCTGTTCAATGTGATTCCGTTCCGGCCGGTATTCTGTCTAGAAGCAAAAGTAGGAGGAAATAACAGTAGTGAAATGCTAACTCTTTTTTCCATTGCTTTTTCACTGATGAATGTTACACATCTCTACGCTAACAGTAACTCTCATAAAAATTTGTTAAGGATGATATATCAGCGCTCTTATGATTTGGCTCTCCGATTGATCTCCTTCTCCAGTTCTTGTAGGCCACCAACTTCCTCTAACTCCTGGAGCAGCACAAATCAAAGAGTTTCAATATTTACTTAGCATCAACTAGCAGCAAAAGCAAAACAAAAGAAAGAAAACATTTTAAAATAATAATAATAACAATAACAATAATGACAAAGAAGAAGCAGTCTGGCTGTACCTTGGGTCCTAGAAACAACCCATATGGAACACCGTCGAACTTATCCGAGTGGTGGAGCTAAGCCCCAAAAAAAAATGATGGCCGTTAGTTCTTCTGGTTTATGCAGTAGGTAATTAAAATTAAAATAAACCAGGGAATAAAAGATTTGCGAAACAAGCACGAAAAAAATAATAACAAAAACAAAGAAAATGTAACTTTTTTTGTTGAGAGGGAAAGAGAAGAGAAGAGGAACCAACTTGGTGTGCGGCAGCAATCCTTCTGAAATAGGGCACGTTAGCGATGGGACCCACAGGGAATCTTTTGTGGACAAGACCATCATGTACAAACATGTAGGCGATCCCGAACACTGTAATGCCAAGCCCCTGGTGGTGGTGGTGGTCCACAAAGTCAAGAAGAAGAAAGAAGGAAGAAGAAAGAAGGGTGTTTTAGTCATTTGCCAGAGAAAAACAACAAAAAAGACCAGGGACTCAAAATTCAATTTGAGATATGAGAAACGTACAGCGCCAAAACACAGACCAGGGACAAATCCCCTATGGAAGAAGCCATAGGCAAGAAGCGAGATTGCTGGGACTGCGTTCATTATCGCAAACACATCATTCAGCTCAAATGCACCTTCTCTCGGTCGATGATGAGACTGTTCAGTTCATTAAGCATTAATTTTGTGCATCTATCGTACGAACTACTACTACAGATATATACCTCATATATACCTCGTGCATATGCCACAAAGAAGCGTGCCAAAGAGCTCTATGTGCCCATCTTGCCCAGAACTCCATCCCCACCTGCAATTCCATCCCAAACCCATCAAACCTATGTTAAGCTAATTAATTCTTAAGAAACAAAACCCAATAAATTAAATGGGACTCACAGCAGCCCCCACTGATAAGGCAAACGTTCCAAACATTTCTACTAAAGGCACTTCTCCCCCCTGTACACAATTTACAATTTAATCAAATAAATTACGTACCCAATAATATATGTAATTCAATAATTCATTATATCACACAAAACCCCATTTAATTACCTCCATTTGCCAATAAAACCTGTAGTAAACAGCCATGACAGCCATTGATGTTATCCCAAAGCTAGACATAACCGCCGCAACCAGATAAGTAAACCTCTCCGATTTCTTCCTCTCCTGTCTCTCCGACGACGCACCACCACTACTACTACTCTTCAAGATCTGCCGCTGCTGCTGCTGCTCTTGATGAGGATTTCTTAAGTTTATAATATTAGTGCCCTCTCCCTGCTGGTCGGAAATTGGGGTTGGCGCCTTCTCCAATTGCTGCCCAGTACTCTGTTTATCGTCTTCAACAACAAAGCAGACAGTGAAGCCTCTTCTTCTCCTCTTTGGCACTGACCCATGGAAGCGTACAATTGGAGGAAGGAAGACCGACTTTGGGAGCAAATCCCGCGAACCGCCATTGATGTAACGGAAGGGCATCCAAACGGTGCCAGCGAGGAGTCCTGCCGCCATCAGATGGAGGCGCTGGACCTAGAAATTTCGAGAGAGAGTTTTGTGGGTCAATTTCAAAACACTTTTTTTAAAAAATGTTTTGGAAACGAAAAAGCAGAACTTTTATGTGTGGACTGTGGTTGTTTAATGTTTATAGACTTTTTGAGGACCCCCGTGGAATGCATGCACACCACATTTTACTCTCTGTAGGCTCTGCTCCAAACCAATCACAGTCAAACAGTGCCCTCCTGTCCTCGTCGTATAGTTATGAGAATCGGACCGAACGACAAATTGGAAATGAAATTTTGGTGGTTCAATCGAGTTAAATCGGATTTGACCGGATTGCAGATGCTGGTCCGTTCTGAACCGTCCACACATTAAACCAATCAATTTTAGACGATTAAATCGGATTAAACCGGATTGAACCAGCTGAATTTTTTACTGTAGCATTTTATAATATATCAAAATAAAATATCAAGTAGATCAAAAGTTAAAAATAAAGAAACAATCCAACATTCAAATGAAATGATATTCAAAATTCAAACACACTTGTTCATTAAGAGACATTTGTACCATGTAACAAAAATAAAATTATACGAACTAGCATACTATATGTTAATTTTATCACTCATAAAATTCATTTGAAATTAAACATGTATTATAATTAAAGGAAAATAACTAAGCCACAAAACAGAAGAGAAATTAGAAAATAGATAAAAATTAAATTTTGAATATAACTCCATCTTGATCATGATAAAAGAAATGTAATTAACCAAATGAGATATTTATAGATTAACGAATTAGGATACTAATTACCTCCATCCAAGAAAATTATACAAATAATATTTATTATAAGCATGTATGTTTTTCATGTAAAACATATTTACAAGAACCAAAAAAAGAACATAAAAAGAGTAAATTAAACACACAAAATTTAAGATTTTTTAAAATATTTATTTTCTTGAAAATATAGTATTAAACTATTAATGTGTATATGTATGCAAATTAATCCTCCTCATTTAGAGTAATGATCAGCTATATTTTGTATCACCTTCACCCTTATAATTTTGAACTCTTTTGTAAGTGTTTGAGCGCTAAAATGTCTTATTTTCATCGTCCTTTCATCCCTTTTTAGGACGATGATATTGCTAATTCTTGGGTTCTTCACTCCTTTTTGCAGATCATGTTGCTGAGAAGCGTAGCGTTCATTAGGAGCTGAAATCGCCAAGTTAGAGCTGTTTTGCGCCAGAAGAGTCCTTACCCCAGGTCTGGGGTAAGAGAGACCCGAAATTCCAGCGTGGACCAGCTGTCTTGTTCTTCTAGAAGACTTCATTCTGCTGATCTTCTATTCCAGCAAGGAGTCCTGCTGCCACAGAACGTCTCCAACGTTTCTGTTAGGATTTTGAACAATTAATTATATTAGATATTATCCTTTTATTATTTTAAGGGATTTTTATTATTTAAGGAAGAAGGCTGCGCCTCTGTAGAGAACTTCATCTTTTACATAGCATATTTCTTTCTTCTTGGCTGAGACAACACAACTCCATTGCAATAGCTTAAACGCTGTTGCTATTCCCTTTCTTCTTTAATTAATTAATTTCCTTTTTATACTTTTAATCTCTTTTATTTATTTATTACGATGATGCTTGGCTAAATTCTATTTTCCTTGTAAGGATTCGTTGCCATGATTAATTGATTGTGAGATCTAATTGCACCAATTAAATTCCAACTTATATCTCTGTTTGTTTTGATTAAATGTCAAGACAATCTTGTTCCTTTTGAAGTCTGATCATCTACAAATAGGATTTGATTAACTACAGTCTTCTCTTGATACTTTGGAGTCTACATTGTAAAGAGAGATGCGAAGGCAACTATCTGACTAACGGATCAGAATAGAAAACAAATAGAGTCAGGTTTATAGGATTTTTATCCCAGACTTGGGATCGGTCTCTCCCTGTGAATTATCAATCGTTTGATTAAATCCTATAGAGTGTCTCTTAGGATTGCCAAACTGGTTAGGGGCTTCGAATAGAGTGTCTCTTTAGTCGTCTTGTTTAGGAGGAGAGTAGGAGATTTAGGTGAACACCCGGTCTCTATAGCCACCTATAAGTTCGGTATTGAAAATACTTGAATCAATGATCAATCAGTTTAATTCGTGTGCTTAGTCGAATCCTTACTAGGAACTTTGTCATCTTTGAACACACACACAACACACTTTCTTTACTGTTTTATGCTATTTCTGTTTCTTAAGCAATTACAACACAACAATCAATATTGGTATTTACCACCTGTTACTCATCTTGTCATTTATAAAGAATATCAATTGCCACCGAATCCCTAAGGACGAACCTTTTACCACTAGCTACTGTTTTATTTACATGAGCTTTGGTGAATTGTATTTATTTTATTTTGACAGTTTCGGCAACATCAAATTTTGGCGCCGTTGCCAGGGATTCATCGGTACTAATTAATTTTCTTTGTGTATGACCAAGACCTCTAATTCAGAATTGATTCCGTACAACTCAGAAATTACAAGAAGGGAAACATAGTACAGGAAGCAAGCGAAAAATCAGAGGGCTGTTCCTGGAGAACAGCAACCAGAAAACTTTCAGACACCTCAACGGGGCCTTATCCCAGACCTGGGGGAAGGACCGTTGGCAATCCGAGAAAACCCACTATTCGAACCAGCCATGGATGACCACCAAAATAACCAGCCACCACCTCCCCCTCTAGAACAGACCTTCGGATAGAGAAACAATGAGGGACCACCACCGGACACACACTTTTGCATCCAGTATCCGCCCGTGGAACATGATTGGAATCTAAAACCAAACATGATCCATAACCTCAAGAAATTCTACGGTTTGCCTAAGGAGAACCCATATAAATACTTGCAGTACTTCCATTAGGAATGTGACACTCACAAACCCCCAAGAGTGGATATCAACCGAGCTAAACTCCGAGCTTTTCCATGGACCCTAGAGGATAAAGCTAGGAATTGGTTCCTTAGCCTTCCTCACAACTCCATAAATACATGGCAGCAGATGTTGAGTACCTTTCTCAACAAATATTGGTCCTCTGGCAAGGCTGGGAGTGCTAAGAAGGACATTGTGTCCATCAAACAGAACCCTATAGAGAGCTTTGGGGAGTACTACCAAAGGTTCAGAAACCTACAGGAAATCTGCCCAAACCATGGAGTTTCTGATTGGAATGCAGTGCAATATTTCTATGACGGTTTGTGTGTGAGAGACAAGTTAGTAGTTGATGGAGCTGCAGGAGGCGCACTACAAGATTGCACTCTCACAAGAGCTAACCATTTGATTGAAACCTTGGCTGAAAATAGCTTCCACAATGAGTCAAGCGAAAGAGATACGCCAACAGCTAATGTGTCCTCAATTCAAACTCAATTGACTGAATTTTTTGATCGTTTGAATACTTTAGCAGGACACTCATAGGTACAAGTACAACAAGTATAACCTACCATCATGTGTGGTACATGCGGCCAGCCAGGACACCATACAGATGACTGCATATTGAACAATGGAACACCCGAAGAGGTCAACTTAGTAATGCAGTACCGGCAGGAATATGGAAAATACCCACCTCACAAACCCAGATTCAATCAAAATAACCAAAATCAGTACCAAAATCAGTTCAACACCAACCCTGGTTGGAGAGAAAACATAAACTCCAACGTTATAGTCCCACTACCAAACCAATATTCATCCAATAATCAACAACAAGCTCAAACACACCAAACACCACCAGTAAACCTACAAAATTTCGTGCCTAGACCTACTGTTCCACAGCTACCAGCCCCACAACAACCCCTAATACTTACTGGCCCGTCAATGGAAGACATGCTTAAACAATTCATGCATGCTACGCAAGCCAATATGCAAGCTACCCAAGCTAGCATATCGGCAATACAGAAGGAGATCTGCATTGACCAACCAGAAAAAGGAGCAAGGGAAGCTGCCCTCGAGCACTGTGGACAATCCAAAACACCTCTGTTCGATGACATTGAGGAGTGGAACTAAAATTCCAGACGGAACAGTCCTTGCCCCAGGTCTGGGGAAGAAGCCGTCAGAAGTCCTTATCCCAGACCAGCCCGAACCAGAGGTAGAAATTATTTCTGAAAAACCAGCACAGGTAAAATCAACTCTAGATCCAGTGCTGATCAAGAAGGAACAGGTAATCCCTCTTCCTTTCCCTGAAAGGTCTGAAAAGTCCAAGAAGGTAAAGGAAGAGAAAGCTATTTTAGAATTATTTCGTAATGTAGCTATTAATGTTCCGCTTCTTGATATGATTTCTCAAATTCCCAAGTACGCTAAATTTTTAAAAGAATTGTGCACTAACAGGAAGCGTCTTGCAGAAGTAGACAGGATTAATCTGAATGAGAATGTCTCAGCGGTTTTTCAGAAGAAGTTGCCAAACAAGTGCAAGGATGGAGGAACATTCGTGATTCCTTGCAAGATAGGTGAAAAGACCATTGATAAGGCACTCTGTGACTTAGGTGCTGGTATAAATATGTTATCTTTGACACTTTTTAAGAGTTTGAACATCGGTGAATTTCAGGAAACTAGAATGGTAATTCAATTGGCTGATCGTTCCATAATTTATCCGGCTGGAGTGATTAGGGACGTTTTGGTTCAAGTTAATGACTTTATCTTTCCCGCTGATTTTTATGTAATTGATATGGAGAACGAGTACACTACCAAGTCGATTGAAATTTTGTTGGGTAGGCCTTTTCTTAGGACTGCTAGAGCAAAAATTGATGTTTTTGGTGGATGCTTAACTCTGGAATTTATGGGTGAGATAATAACTTTTAACATGTATGATGCCATGCGGTTTCTTGAGGATTTACATAGTGTTAATTTTATTAACATTATTGATTTGGATGAGGTAGATGTTTTTGAGCTTGAGAATGCAGATCCTTTGGAGTATGTGCTAACAAGAAGTGTGGATCTCATTGAGTTGGATGAGTTGGAAAAGAAGGTTGAAGTTAGTGAAGAACTTTTGGAAGTCGTGATGGAGCTTGAAGTGGCCAAACAAATGGTAATTCCCCTTAAAATGCTTGATTTACCACAAACTAATAATGCTCTTGTTCCATCTATTTTTTAAAGCTCCAGATCTGGAACTGAAGAAGCTGCCAGGATATTTGAAATACTCCTTCCTAGGTTTAGGAGAGAGTCTTCCAGTGATCATTTCAAACAGCCTGACAAAAATAGAAGAGGAGTGACTCTTGAGAGTATTGAGGGAGAATAAAGGAGAAATAAGCTGGACGATAGCTGACATTAAAGGAATCAGCCCCATAATCTGTATGCACAAGATTCATCTAGAAGAGGATTGCAAGACTGTGAGGCAGCCGCAAAGGAGACTCAACCCTCCTATGATGGATGTCGTCAAAAAGGAGGTACTGAAACTCTTAGATGCAGGAGTGATATACCCTATTTCTGACAGTTCGTGGGTGAGTCCAGTATAGGTAGTTCCCAAAAAGACAGGGATCACAGTAGTGGAGAACAATGAAGGACAACTAGTCCCCACGAGAGTGCAAAATGGTTGGAGGGTGTGCATTGATTACCGAAGACTCAATTCAGCAACTCGTAAGGACCACTTTCCTCTTCCTTTTATTGATCAGATGCTTGAGAGACTATCAGGTAAGTCTCACTACTGTTGTCTTGATGGGTATTCTGGTTTTCACCAAATACCCGTTGCAATTGAGGATCAAGATAAAACCACATTCATATGCCCTTTTGGGACTTTTGCATACAAACGCATGCCTTTTGGATTATGTAATGCACCTGCTACTTTTCAAAGATGCATGATGCGTATATTTTCTGATTTTATTGAAAAAGGAATTGAAGTATTCATGGATGATTTTACTGTATATGGTAGGGTATGGCCTCCTCGAAGTAGGGTGTTCCCCCGGTGATGATATTAATCATAGGCATCTGATCGCTATGAACAACGAGAGCTTCTCTATTTTGTCCAAGGGGAATTGCGTTAGCCCCCGTGGCGTGTGAAGGCGTTTGCCTCTGATCAGTTGTCATTCCAGTTGGGTTGTTCCTGGCCTCTTCTCTTGCCTTGGTGGCAAATTCTCCGAGGTAGCCCTCTTCGACCAATCGCTCTATGGCCAATTTCAGTTCTCTGCATACATCTGTCGAATGTCCCTTGACCTTGTGGAACTTGCAATACGCGTTTTCCCTTCCTCCCATGATCACTCCTGGCTTCACAGGAGCTGGATATCTAATGGGCAGATTTCGCTGTTGGACTATCGCTAGGATTTCAGCCCTTGGGAGTATAAGAGATGGAAGGTCAGGATCATATATCCGGCCCTTTGGCAGATCTGCTTGTTTCCGAGTGGGGACCCTCCGGGTCTTCCTTTCGAGAAATTGCCTCTCTGCCGGTTAGAGGCCTTGACAGTATGCTCTTTTCGTTGTCCATGATCCTCAGTGGGTCGCGTGTCAGGGGCGCTGCTATGCGGGGTCGTTAAGGGCCAAGTATGGGTCCGTTGGCATGTTTCGGATCTATTCCCTATTTTCCTCCTCTTCCATCCTCGCATAATTATGCGCTTTTAGCCTCAACGCATCCAGGGTTAGCGGCGGGTCCACCGTTAACGTGTCTCTCAATTTCCCGTATCGACAATTGCGTTTCAGGGCCTCAACCGCAAAATCAATAGTGACCCCTGGCGTTAGGGACATTTCAAGATCAAATCGACCTAAAAAGTCGTTCAATGATTCCTGCGGTCTTCGATGAATATTGAATAGTGCAGCTACCGACTTCATGATAGGAATAGCCGTGCTAAACCGACTTTTGAATTTTTCTTCCAGTTGAGAAAAATTATCAATAGACCCGGCCGGGAGTCCCTCAAACCAAAGACGTGTCACTCCTGACAGCGTCATCACGAAGATCTGACATAATGCAGCGTCACTGCGAGTTTGGAATTGCATAAAGTCTTTCACCTTATTGAGGTGAGAAATGAGATCTTTCGTGCCATCATATGATTCTGTAGGGAGTTTCACATGCCGATGGACCCTGTGGTGCCTGACACGGTAACTGAACGGATGGCCAGTGTTAATATCAGGGACCCCACGAGGCTGATGCGGGTGTGGAATTTCAACATCATATCTGGGATTCTGTGGGTCATATTCTTGATGCCGCCTGGGAGATCGGCTACGACTTCTTGGAGTTCGAGCTCGTCGACCTCTGTTGCTAGATCTCTCACTGTATCTAGGAGATTGCTCTCAGAATATCTCCCCCCGCCGATCATCCCAGTGTTCTCTGTGCTCATCATGTCGGCGGGCTACCTCAGGGATAGGGATTTCCCCCCTGTATTGTCCAGAATGTTCAACAGGTCCTCGCGTGAGCGGCGGGACATTTATGGGGGCCGAGGAAAAAGGTAAGGAGGACGGGAGTCCCCTAGATCGTCGGGGCGATATTGGTCGTTCGTTGACAATGGACGGAGTGAAAACTATTTGGGAGGACACACCAGGTCTCGAGGCATGAGGAGTAAATCCAGCAACCATCTCTGTCAACTGATCCAATTGAGCTTGGAGAGCTGCTATTGAGCTTGCGAAAGGGTTGTTTGCTTCACCTATGGCGGATCTACTTGCTCGGGGGGCAGAATGACTGGTTCCCGCTATGTGGGAAAAGGGGGAACAAATTTGGAATGTAATTTCTTCCGTACTTTACCCAGGAGGAGGATCTGATTCTCCCGCAGTGACATCTTGCACTGGAGTAGAGATATCAGAGGTAGCAAAAGCAAAAAGTCATCGGCGGGTGTTGTAGGGGATGCTGGAGGATTGGGACAGTGATCGTCACTCAAATATAATATATTTTCCTGATGCTTAGATGCACAAGTAAATGTGTATAGGGGCAAGACAGGGTCGAACCACAGAGATAGAAGGACAGGTTTGCTAATGAAGATGTATGACAAGGTGATATGCAACAGACCGAATTGTAGTAACACTGGGGGGGGGGGGTTTAATGTTGGCTAATAAATTAACCAACGCAGAGAGGGGGAGCTAACAAAACAGAATTGTAAAGTATTTATCTAGGGCATGAAAGCAAAATGTAATCCAGGGCACGAAATGTAAACACTTCGAGGGCTAGAAACGTAGTAAAAGAGATATTAATCAGATGAGAATAGATCTTAGCGAAAGGTGTTCCTTTGGGTTGTTTTCTAGGTTGGCTAGTCATGGGTGCAAAAATGTTCCAGACTCATGTACAGACCTGCTATAGGGACCGCGTTTCCACACCGCATCCCCTACTTACCTTCGTAGCTAGAAGTCACCCCCCGTTTCCACATATGAGGTGACCTTGACGTTCAGCCATCCTCCCAGCTACTTCCCTTGTCATCAGGAAGCAGCCTTGACCGTCCGGCCTGTCTAGGGCTCGAAGTAGGGAGGCTAAACTCTGAACGCCCATGAAGGAGAGGTAAGACAGATCTAGGGCGCAATAGCTCAGCTTGTCAGACCCGTATTGCATACCCTAGATGACAGTTTACCCCTAGGTGAGGCCTCTCGCGCTGCCTCCCCTAGGTGTCTGCTCCAATTCCAGGGCTTCGCGTCAGGTATAACCCTGGAATATGACGTTACTCACGTAGGCATACTAACAGATGATCAAGCCATTAATATTCCTAAGCAAGCATGGAATTAAATCGGTACATAGTCATGTGAACAAGAGAATATATTAAGCATGCATTAGACCTCTTAGCCAAACCTTTTCAACCCATCAAACACCCTTCACTAAGAAGGGTGGTGTTTAGCTACTCATACTATAATATAAACAATAGATATAAGTAGTCATAAAATAACAAAAGGAAATAGCAAAGGATTAGAAGGAACCGATGGATTAATTAATAATCAAAGGAGAGCTGAATCATAAAGTCTGTTCTTCAAGGAGAGGAGATTATCCTAAGAGAATGTGTGCTGAAATTAATGTAAGAAAATATCCTTAGGACCAGCCGTCCTTACAAAAACCCTAGCACTATGCTTTTATAGCCTAATACTAGCTAGGAGACAAAATAGATAAGGGCAATGAGGAGGTGACAGCACATGTCCCTGCAAAAGGAATATTCTGGGATTCCTGCCACGTTGCTGCCTTCTAGAAGCGCATGGGATTCCGTGCGGATCTTTAAAGATGCTTTCTTTGGAGGAAGATGCGGAGCTGTCGAGACCTAGAGACAGCGCACTGGTCTGGTTCGCGTCGAGGCCTTGCAAGCATCCTCCCTTCTAGGCCTTGAAGGTGGAATTCCTCAGAATTGCTCCGAAATTGCTTCTTTTCGCTCTTTTCCCTCTTTTGGTGTCATTCTGCAAATAAGATCGTAATAAGGGTCAAACGGCAACATGAAGCCCCCGAAAAGGCTACAACAGAGGGTAAAATCTAGGTCATGAAGCATGCTATCATACATCCCCACACCGCCCCTATGCTCGCCCTCGAGCATAAACAAAATTAGAAAACCACCTTATCCATTAGCATACATAGTCAAATCCCAATACACAGAATCGGCACGCCATCCTACAAGCAACACCCACACAAAACAAATCCAGACCTAGAAAAGCACCTGCATCCGGCTGGCAGAATAACGACCCTACCAACCAGACTTTCCCATACCTAACCTAATCACCAGCAGTCCTCACAACGATGTGTATTTGCACTCATACTCAGAATATAATACGTGTTTAGGCTATCACTCAAGAATGCAAATAACACAACACAGGCATATGGTTTGCAAGTCAATCCGAGTACTGTAGAATACATGCATGGGCAATCAACGATCGGAAGAGACTACGCATCAACAAAGAGAAAGAAAAGGGTGCGAAGAGTTAGAAATATGGAGGAGAGAAGTAGGAGATGAATAGAAGAGAAATGAGGGGAGAAAAGAAGGAAAGAAAAGAAAGGACCAGATATAACCTGGATGGATTCCCTGGCATAGGAAAAAGGCGAAGTGGCAAGGCAACTTTCATTGAGGGCACGAGATGTTTCGGGGGCTAGACAGAGGTCTTCTTTCAAGGGCAGGAAAACATTCTTGTTGAGGCTTCAGATGCGGATACTCTTTTTGCTTGCTTAATGCCCCCCTTCTTTTATTTTGAAATTTGAATGCTCTTTTTTTTTTTTATTTATTTTTATTTATTTTTTTAGAAGGAACCGAAGAGGGGGCATGAAACTTTTGATTTTTCGTTCGGCGCTTGCCCTTGGTCTGCTTCCTGCATCGATGGTGACTTCTTTTTCGCTTCCCCTCACTTGAACTTTTCTGGGGTTCGAAGCTTTGGAATGATCTAGGGCTCTAATTATGCTGAGTTTCTTTTTCGGCCTTCTGCTTTTTCTTGCCCTAGATCTCTGCTTTCTGCTTTGAAGCCTATTTGCTTTTGCCTGCTTCCCCACACTTGAACTTATCTGCGCTCTCCTCGGGTGTCTAGCCCTCGACGTTACCCTCAATAATTTCTACCTCACCTGCCAAGGAAAAAGATCAAGAAAATACGAATGGTTAGGAAAGAATATGAAAGGAAGGGGAATGTCGGGGGCTCAAAAAAAAAGAGAGAGAGGGGGCGAAGAGAAACAAAGAGACATTGATGCGAAGCTTTTCGTCCTATCTAAGCTTTCCCATGTCCTAACAGTGACTATACCCAGGGATATAGTGCAAACCTAGACTGTGCCTAGCTAAGCATTTTCGCTCAAAGAATAACAGGCATGAAGCTCAAGTATGCTCGCGGGTTCAAATCATGACTACTGGTGTCGTGGTCTAGATATGGATGTAAGGGCTAGCAGGCCATAAAAATGCATGCTTAGGTGCAGATGCGATGGGTGTCATGCTTTTTCTGTGTATCGAGAGCAAAAGATGCATGTTATGAACAAGGGTTTGAAAACTGGCAGTGGGAAATTTTTTCCTAGCATGGCTAAAATGAAAAATCCAAAAAATAAAATACGAGAATCATGCAGTCATGCAACAAACGAGGATTTAAACATGCAATCATGCAACATAGCAAATATAAATCCCTCCCCACACTTAGGCAGCGCATTGTCCTCAATGCGGGGGGGGGGGGGGGGGTCGAAGAAAAAGTAGTTCAGTACAAAAATAATTAAACATAAAGCAGTAAATTGTTCAGTGCCCCTTTTCGGGGGCTGGAAAAATGGAAGTGTTCGGGGGCGGACTACTGGTGTGGCAAATTCCTGCGAGCAACTTCAGCCGTCAAAGCCTGAACTTCTCGCAGAATTAGTTGGAGCAGCCGCGTCTAGGTTGGGTCATAGACAACGAGGGGAGTCGAGGATTGACTTGCTGCATTCTGCCCTGGCCTAGCTGCTTCCGCATCGCGCTCTTGCTTTTCGGGGGCTCGATGCGCGGCATTGGCGTCGGGGTCTGAAAGATCTGGGTAGTCAAAAATTCCACCATTCTTGGTCCCGAAAACCTTCTCCGAAGCTGGGGCACAACCTGGATAAAAACTCAAAACACCCCTTATGATGCATAAATGACCCATGACATCCAAGGTCCGGATATCCAGATCCTTGAATGCTAGGGGCTCAGAAAGATTACAATCATACAGGTTAAGTTTTCTCTTCTTGACAGCAAGCAAGGAGATAAGGGATCCAAAAATAGGCCCACGACCACCATTCAATACATGCAAAATACCCGAAGCTACCCAAAAACCAAGATTGACCCTACGTTTGTGCTTCATGCACCATAGAAAGAAAAGTTCCTGCACAGATAGCTGCCCGGACGAACCAAATCGTGCTGAAAAGGTGAGGGCTAGATATCTGTGTAGGATACGCAAAGCAGGATCAAGGATTTCGTGGGCTTTACTACCTTTAGTGTCATACTTAATATCATTTTTACCAGTGAGCTCACGAAAAGCAGCAGTAGCATCAAAAACAGCAGGTATAACAGTCAAGGCATTTTTATAACGAGGGGTACTCAACTCATCATCATTAACAAAACCTAACCAACAATTAAATTCTCCTAGAGTTAGGTGTTCCCATTTGTTAGCTAGCTTAAAGTTGATAAGACCAGGGGTGGAAGAATTTGGACCGACCTTGCCCTTGGGCCTAAATGTGCCCTCTACCCAAAAAGTAGTGAAAAACTCAAGGGAAAGCTCAACAAAGGTTGGATGTTCCAAATAGAACAGAGACTCCCAACCGATGTTGGCTACATACTCCCTGATCCTAGACTCAATACCCATTTTAGCAAGAAAATCAAAATCCAGGCGCGCACAAGAGCTAACGCCTTTGGAATTCAGCATGCTCAACTTATCTAGGGATGGCTTATCATTAAACACAATCCATTCATGGGGTGAAGAAAGGTCAGAAGTCACCTGTTGGGCGTTCGATTTGAGGGCTGATGAAGGTGCAGGGGTCTCGGCCTCGACATCGTCATCCGTTTTGAGGGCTCGAAACTTCTTGGATGTCGAGGGCTTGACGGTAGTGGAAGATGAAAGTTTCCTCTTCTGCCCCACTGGTGTCTCGGCTGCAGCTGGCCATTCCGCTTTGGCCGGAACTTTGGATTTGCCCTTTTTGGCTGCTGATGCTGCTGCTTGTTTCTTCTTCTCTTCCTCTTCCTCTTCCCGAGCTTCCTGGTCCTGGAGATCTTCCTCTTCTTCGTTCCCTCCGCTGCTCTCAGCTTCTCCACTTTCTCCAGTTCCTTCCTCCATAGCTTCGGGGTCTTCGTTCTCCTGGCCTAAATGAGTCTCAACTTGCTCATCCATAGCCTCGGCATCTTCATCGGAGATGAGGATGTCCTTGAGGACTTGCTCCGCTGTCAAAACAGGCTGGGGAGATAAAAAACGGAAAAACTGCCGCGTCAAGAGGTGACTGCTTGGCAGAGGCGGACTGCTTCTTGGGCTTAGATCTGGCAGTGGACGATCCGGGAGGGAGCTTCACCACACGGCCACCTCTAGTGGTTGTGGTGGTAGGAGGAACAGACCCTGTGATTTCCAGCTCGTAATCCACCGGTGTAAACTCTCGTGGCTGCTCAACGGCTGCAGGTGAGAACGGCTGAGGGGAGGGAAGGGGACGTGGGTCGTTTGATGGTGGTGTTGCGGTTTTGTATGAAGCTGAGTTAGGGGTAGCGGACTGTGACCTAGATCTGGAAGGAACAGGACTGGAGGTGTCCACGGGCTTTGCGCTTTTGCGGGCTGGCTTTTTAGTTTTAGGTGCCATGGAAGGTGGAAGAAAGATAGTGAAGTGAAGAAGATGGTAGTGGAGAGATTGGTAGGGTTGCGTGTTTGGTGAGGGAAATAGGGTGAAAGTGATGGGTTTGGAAGTGATGAGTGAAAAATAAGGTGGGAGAGAGAGTAAAATCGCAGCTTGCAATAAATGGTACAACTTTACTCTTAATGAGGCCTGCGCCTTCTGCGGTTTGGCAGGCCACGCGTCATCTTGGGGGTGGAGCACGTTGATCCGTGCGTACCTCAACTGCCAAAAAAAGGATAGCCAATTTTAAATTTCAAAAAGGCAGTTGGTACAAATAGAGATATGGACAAAAAGAGAGAATAAAGGTGAGTTAATGTTAATTAAAAAGAATAAAATCCTAGGGAAAGGGAAAGGTAAAGGATAATTACAATAAATAAAACAAAATCAAATAAAAGCAGAGAATCTGAAAAGATATCAGAAAAGATAAGGGAGAGAGAAAGGGTGCGGATGGCGTGTAGAATGCCTCCAATGTGGTCTATTTATGCGTCGGGACCTCGACGTTCAACACGAATCTAGGTCTGGGAAGGTGGCACGTCCACCATGGCCTCTTCAACTGTCGAGGGCTGAAATCCTTCGTAGAAGGGTTTAACGCGTTGACCATTGACCTTAAAGATAATTCCTGTTGTTGGATTTTGGATCTCTACCGCCCCATGGTCGTAAACTGTCGTGACCACGAAAGGTCCTAACCATTTGGATTTTAATTTCCCAGCAAAGAGGCGTAGGCGCGAGTTATAGAGCAACACTTGCTGTCCAACTACAAAGTTTTTGGGACGAAGGTGACGGTCATGGAAAGCTTTGGTTTTGCCCTTGTAGAGTAGGGCATTTTCATAAGCATCGTCGCGCAATTCTTCCAGCTCTTGGATCTGCAAACGGCGGTGCTGGTTTGCGAGGCCCAGATCTGTATTCACTTTTCGGATGACCCAGAATGCTTTATGCTCTATCTCTACTGGAAGATGGCATGGTTTTCCATAAACAAGTCTGTATGGGGTCATTCCTATCGGGGTCTTGAAAGCTGTTCGGTAGGCCCAGAGGGCATCATCTAATTTCAAGCTCCAGTCTTTTCGGGACTGGCTGACAGTCTTCTCAAGGATGGATTTGATCTCACGGTTCGAGACCTCGGCTTGTCCGTTGGTCTGAGGGTGATAGGCAGTGGAAGTTCTATGGTGGACTCCATATTTTGCTAAGAGCGAGGTCACGACACGGTTGCAGAAGTGGGTGCCTCTATCACTGATGAGGGCTCTAGGGGTGCCAAACCGATTGAAGATATGGGTACGAAGAAAGTTCACAACCACCTTAGAATCATCCGTCCGAGTGGCTTTGGCTTCTACCCATTTGGAAACATAATCGACTGCTAGAAGGATATAGATATTGCCAAAAGAGTTGGGAAAGGGACCCATGAAGTCGATACCCCATATATCGAAGATCTCGCAAGTGATGATGTTAGTCAAGGGCATCTGATTTCTGGCCCCTATATTTCCAGTGGCCTGACATCGGGGACACGAAGCGCAATACATGTAACTGTCCTTGAAAATGGTTGGCCAATAAAGGCCAGCTTCTAGGACTTTCAGGGCAGTTTTCTTGGCCGCGAAATGTCCTCCTTCAGAATGACAGAATTTAAGGATCGAGGGCACCTCATCCATGGTCACACATCTTCGAATTATTTGGTCCGAGCAATGTTTCCATAAATAGGGGCTGTCCCAAATGTAGTATTTGGCTCGCCTTCTGATTTTGTTGCATTCGGAAGGGGAGGCATCGGCTGGAAAAGTTTCAGTGGCACAAAAGTTTGCAATATCTGAGAACCAAGGGGAATAGACAGCTTGGGCTAGACATAGTCGCTCGTCTGGAAAAGTATCTCGGATGGGTTCAAGCGAATTATTTGCTTGGGCCGGAAGTCTGCTCAAGTGGTCTGCCACAAGATTTTCTTTTCCCGCTTTATCTTTGATAGCTATGTCAAACTCTTGTAAAAGCAAGATCCATCGAATAAGTCGTGGCTTGGCATCTGCTTTGGTCAGCAAGCACCGAAGGGCAGAATGATCCGAATAGATGAGGACATGAGTGCCTAGGAGATATTGCCTGAACTTGTCTAGGGCATAGACAACAGCCAGGAGTTCCTTTTCTGTGGTTGTGTAATTCTGCTGGGCTGGGTCTAGTAGTTTGGAAGCATAATAAATCACATGGGTCTCTTTCTCCTTCCTCTGACCCAAGACGGCGCCCAGGGCTTGATTGCTGGCGTCACACATGACCTCGAAAGGTAATGTCCAGTCGGGGGCACGAATGATCGGGGCCGAGATAAGTTTTTTCTTGAGAAGTTCAAAAGCGTCTTTGCACGCCTCATTAAAATCAAAGATCGTGTCTTTCTGGAGCAAGCGACACATTGGTTGAGCGACTTTGGAAAAATCCTTGATAAATCGTCTGTAGAATCCGGCGTGGCCTAGAAAAGATCTCACATCTCTGACACAAGAAGGATAGGGCAGGGACTCTATCACTTCGATTTTTGCTTTGTCGACCTCAATCCCTTTGGCTGATATAACATGGCCTAGCACCAGGGCTCGATCCACCATAAAGTGGCATTTCTCAAAATTCAGGACAAGGTCTACCTCTATGCAGCGCTCTAAACATTTCTTCAGATTGCTCATGCATTCGTCAAAGGAATTTCCATAGACGGTGAAGTCATCCATGAAGACCTCGATTCTGTCTTCGACTAACTCAGAGAAAATGCTAACCATACAGCGCTGGAAAGTGGCAGGAGCGTTGCACAGGCCGAAGGGCATGCGTCTATATGCGAAGGTCCCGAAAGGGCAGGTAAAGGTAGTCTTTTCCTGGTCTTCAGGAGCGACCGGGATCTGGTGGAAACCAGAGTAACCGTCTAGGCAGCAATAGTGGGTCTTTCCTGCGAGACGTTCCAGCATCTGATCGATGAAGGGCAAGGGGAAATGGTCTTTTCTAGTGGCAGCATTCAGTCGGCGGTAATCGATGCACACTCTCCACCCATTCTGGATCCGGGTAGGAATGGATTCGCCATCTTGGCTGGTGATGATTGTGAGGCCTGTTTTCTTGGGCACGACCTGGATAGGGCTGACCCAAGGGCTATCTGAGATGGGGTAGATAACTCCTGCGTCTAGCAACTTAAGAATTTCTTTCTTCACCACTTCCATCATAGGCGGGTTAAGGCGTCTCTGGGGCTGGCGAATGGTCTTGCTTGCATCTTCTAGGTGGATGTGATGAGTGCACAATGCTGGGGATAGACCTTTGATGTCTGCAATGGTCCATCCTATGGCTTGTCTGAAGTTTTTCAGCAAAGAAAGCAGTTGGGACTCTTCGAGGTCTCGAAGCTTGTTGGAGATGATAACAGGTAGAGAGTTATCGGGACCCAGATAAGCATACTTTAGATGAGAAGGTAAAGGTTTAAGATCTAGGGCTGGAGCCTGATCAACTAATGGAATTAATTTAACATGGCCTTCGTAGTCAGGGGACTGCGCTGGTTGCTCATACTGAGTGACAGGGCATTCTTCTAGGTCAGCGACGACAGAGTATAACTCAGATGGAATGGAAATTGTCGAGGCCACGACATCTAGAAGAGCGGGTGTCAGACTCCTGTCAAGGGCAAAATGCAAGGGGTCAGTAGAATATATTTCATCAATTTCTCCTACAAGGGGATCAACAATATCAATATAATTCACACTAGAAAATTCAGAAGGGTATCGTATGGCCTCTAGCATATTGAATTTGATGATCTCTCCATCAAATTCGAGAGAAATGATGGCATCATGAACATCAATCTTGGCTCGGGCCGTGGCCAGAAATGGACGGCCTAGAAGAACATCAGTGGACTTGGTGGAGTCCTCATTTTCCATTGCAATTACGTAGAAATCAGCAGGGAACAAGAATTCTCCCACTTGGACTAGAACATCTTTGATAATCCCTTCGGGGTAGATGATGGAACGATCCGCGAGCTGGATAGCCAGGTCTGTGGGAACTAGAGGTTCGAGACCTAGACTGTTGTAGATTATCAAGGGCATCACATTGATTCCTGCGCCGAGATCACACATGGCTTTTCCAATATCAACTGTGCCTATTCGACAAGGGATAATGAACATGCCCTGGTCTTTGCATTTTGGAGGAATTCTGCTTTGGATGTGCGCGGAAGCACTGGCTCCTATGCTGATCTTGTTGACTTCAGCGAACTTGTTTTTGTTAGTGCACAGTTGCTTCAAGAATTTGGCATAGCGAGGGACATTTTTCACGGCCTGGAGGAGAGGAATATTGACAACCACTTTACTGAACATCTCAAAGATATCTCGGTCTTCCTTATCTTTCTTGGCCTTGACCAATCTATGAGGGAACGGGGGCTCGAGAATCTTATGGATGTATTCTTGAGTAAATTCTGGCGGGTTTGGGTCATTTCGTGGTGAACCTCTCGGAGAGCGGATTCTATCCTCTTTGACTTCCACGAATCTAGGGACTTTGGGAAGTTTAGTTCTGGGTTTGGGTCGAATCTCGGCCTCGGGTGTATTTTCAGCATCGGGGGCTGGAGGCTCAGGTGAGTTCAAGGTCATTCCACTACGCAGAGTCAATGCGTAGACATTGTGCTTTGGATTTACTTCTGTTTGAGGTGGCAATCTGCTATGGTTTGTTACTTCCTGGAGTTGGGCAGTCAGATTGCGCATCTGCTTTTTGAGATCATCGATTTCTTTTTGCTGTTCGGGGTTCCTAGGTATTTCAGCTTTCGGGGGCTGGATAAAAGTCTGATCTGGAGGTTGGACAAAGGTTTGATCCTGAGGAGGTTGGCGTTGGTACTGCTGTTGATGATACGTGGGTCGAGGTCTGAAGTTTGGCATGTTAGGCGGGGGGTTTCCATATGGATTCTGGGGTGGTTGGTGGCTAGGTCCCGAAAATTGATTGTTTGGTACCCACCCTAGATTTGGCTGTTTCCACCCTTGGTTGTAATTTTGAGCATATTGGACTGGAATGAATTGACTAGCAGCATTTACTTGAATTTCTTCTGGAATGTGGGGGCATGCATCAGTGGCATGATCCACGAAATTGCATATTTGGCAAGCTTTGACAGGTGTGGGTTGTGATGTTATGAAATTCTGAAACATCCCCGTAAGGGACGATATCTGTTTCTGAAGGGCTGCTACTTGGACCTCCTGGCCTGGATTGTTGGTAAGGTCATCAGAGGCATTCTTGGCCATGAGCTCTATCGTAGCTCGAGCTGCTTTCGGGGTCAAGGCAGTCAGGGAACCATTGGCAGCTGCATTTAGCAATGCCTTGTCATGAGGTTGGAGGCCTTCACAAAAGTACTGAACAAGAGCGTGTTCGGTAAGGTTGTGGGCTGGGCAATTAGACTGCATCTTCTGAAATCTTTCGTAGTACTGGGCCAGGGTTTCCTCTTTCTTCTGAACTATGGAAACTAGTTGCTTGCGTGTAGTGTTAGAGATAGAAGTAGGGTAGTACTTTTCAGTGAAGATTTTTGACATATCCGCCCAAGAGCGAATAGATCTTGCTGGAAGGTCATAATACCAATCAAGGGCATCATCTTTGAGAGACCACTGGAATGCGCGAAGCTTGGCTTGCTCAATACTGACGTTAGCAGGTTTCATGGCCTCGCAAATTGAATGGAGCTGTTGGAGGTGATGAAGGGCATTCTCCTTGGCTACCCCCCAAAAGATAGGCAGATGATGAAGTACGACTGACTTAAGAGTCCAGTCATGGGGGACGTTAGGCCAGTCAATGCAGCTGCTTGCCATATCGGGAGTTGCATGGAAGTTGTCAATAGTTTGTTGGTCTGGTATTGGTGGTGGTGGTGGGTTCTCATGACGATCTTGGTTGTCATGATTGTTGTGGTCGGCTAGATCAGCCATTTCAAGTAAATCGAGATGGTCTGGTGGGATTTGGTGTTGGTTGTCGTGAAGGAAGGTCAGGTCTATGTAATGATGGTGTTCCTGATCAGCCAAGTTGGTAGGGGATCCGTCGAGGGCAGGATGTGCAATTACTCTACGATGAGCAGATGTTCCTTGGACTTGCCTCCGAAGTCCTCTTTCCGTCTTGGTCAACTCGAGGTCTAGAGGGAGCAGATCTGGGGCAGACCTCCTGGTCATACAAGAAAAACAGAAACAAAATTAGTACCGTTCATATCCCCGGCAACGGCGCCAAAATTTGATCGTCACTCAAATATAATATATTTTCCTGATGCTTAGATGCACAAATAAATGTGTATAGGGGCAAGACAGGGTCGAACCACAGAGATAGAAGGACAGGTTTGCTAATGAAGATGTATGACAAGGTGATATGCAACAGACCGAATTGTAGTAACACTGGGGGGGGGGGGGGTTTAATGTTGGCTAATAAATTAACCAACGCAGAGAGGGGGAGCTAACAAAACAGAATTGTAAAGTATTTATCTAGGGCATGAAAGCAAAATGTAATCCAGGGCACGAAATGTAAACACTTCGAGGGCTAGAAACGTAGTAAAAGAGATATTAATCAGATGAGAATAGATCTTAGCGAAAGGTGTTCCTTTGGGTTGTTTTCTAGGTTGGCTAGTCATGGGTGCAAAAATGTTCCAGACTCATGTACAGACCTGCTATAGGGACCGCGTTTCCACACCGCATCCCCTACTTACCTTCGTAGCTAGAAGTCACCCCCCGTTTCCACATATGAGGTGACCTTGACGTTCAGCCATCCTCCCAGCTACTTCCCTTGTCATCAGGAAGCAGCCTTGACCGTCCGGCCTGTCTAGGGCTCGAAGTAGGGAGGCTAAACTCTGAACGCCCATGAAGGAGAGGTAAGACAGATCTAGGGCGCAATAGCTCAGCTTGTCAGACCCGTATTGCATACCCTAGATGACAGTTTACCCCTAGGTGAGGCCTCTCGCGCTGCCTCCCCTAGGTGTCTGCTCCAATTCCAGGGCTTCGCGTCAGGTATAACCCTGGAATATGACGTTACTCACGTAGGCATACTAACAGATGATCAAGCCATTAATATTCCTAAGCAAGCATGGAATTAAATCGGTACATAGTCATGTGAACAAGAGAATATATTAAGCATGCATTAGACCTCTTAGCCAAACCTTTTCAACCCATCAAACACCCTTCACTAAGAAGGGTGGTGTTTAGCTACTCATACTATAATATAAACAATAGATATAAGTAGTCATAAAATAACAAAAGGAAATAGCAAAAGATTAGAAGGAACCGATGGATTAATTAATAATCAAAGGAGAGCTGAATCATAAAGGCTGTTCTTCAAGGAGAGGAGATTATCCTAAGAGAATGTGTGCTAAAATTAATGTAAGAAAATATCCTTAGGACCAGCCGTCCTTACAAAAACCCTAGCACTATGCTTTTATAGCCTAATACTAGCTAGGAGACAAAATAGATAAGGGCAATGAGGAGGTGACAGCACATGTCCCTGCAAAAGGAATATTCTGGGATTCCTGCCACGTTGCTGCCTTCTAGAAGCGCATGGGATTCCGTGCGGATCTTTAAAGATGCTTTCTTTGGAGGAAGATGCGGAGCTGTCGAGACCTAGAGACAGCGCACTGGTCTGGTTCGCGTCGAGGCCTTGCAAGCATCCTCCCTTCTAGGCCTTGAAGGTGGAATTCCTCAGAATTGCTCCGAAATTGCTTCTTTTCGCTCTTTTCCCTCTTTTGGTGTCATTCTGCAAATAAGATCGTAATAAGGGTCAAACGGCAACATGAAGCCCCCGAAAAGGCTACAACAGAGGGTAAAATCTAGGTCATGAAGCATGCTATCAGACAGCGCGGGATCTGACTCTGAGGCCATAACCCTTCTAGCTTCGGGGAGGAAGGAGCTTGGTTATTAAGGATGCTCACTTAATAGAACCAACACTCTCAATGAAAGCACCAATTTGATAAGAATTTGTCTTCTGCCGAAGGATATATGGAGAAAGTGGTCCTCTCAGATCAGTGCCCACGGCGGTCCGCAGTACCTGCAATACGCCGGAGGGGGTCTTCGGCGGAAACACTCCGATGCTTAAGTCAGTATGTGTAGTGAATTTGGCAGAGCTTGGGCCAGTAATTCGTGCTTACCTTCCTCCTTTGTGGGGGAGGTATTTATAGATGAAAGAAGCGTTTCCACGCGAATAAGTTTGCTAGGGAGCAACCGGTCCCGTCAGGGGCAGGGGTTTGCCCATGTTGTGGTATACCGTCAGGGCGGTGCATGGAGACATGGTTGTTACCCAGGCGAGGTAACGGTTGGTGCGTTTCCCTTGGGGTGGGATGACACCTCTGGTTGTCCAGAAGGTGGATGTGGGGACCCCCCCTTTTCCTGATGTCAGCTCTCCTAGCGTTAACCTCTTAATGGGGGAGATGACAGCCTCGACCCTACCGTGGAGGTAGGAACAGTGGTTCCGATCTTTCAATGCTGGATAAGAGACGGAAATACCCTTGTCGTTAGGTGGATTGTTATCAAATCCCAACCTTAAACGCCTTTGCTCCGCTACTAACTGATACGATCCTAGGAGCGTAGGATGCACTCGATGACGATCTAGTTCAAGGATTTGATTTCTTGTACGCAACGGAAGACTTTAATTCAACAAGTACGAACTTAGACCTGAACTCAACCTAATCGATTTCAAGTGAGGATCTTGAATCGAATTTCTAGACCTGAACTCAACCTGTGAGAACCAACCTAGTGGAAACGACTCAATGGGGCTTTGGATCTTCGGGTTTTACTTGCAACGACTAGAGCTTGCGGACTACTAGAAGGAACAAGTGTTCAACGTATGAACAATGGGCAGAAATTTGAGAAGACACAGTCTTGTTTTTATCAAAAATAACAGCCACCTTATTATAAAATCAAGGCTTCCTTTATATAGGAAAACCCTAAAATCCTTACAATAGAAATCCTTCCTCTATTTAAACTTCTAATTAAGTAATTAAATAAACTAATTATAGAAACAAATAAAGCTAATTTAATTGAGTCATAAAATACTAATTAAATATAGAAAATTATGAAATAAAAGTCTTTGAAGTTTCCTTGCACATCACAAAACAGAACCTTCCTTCTTGACAGCTAAAAATGCCTCCAGAACCAGTCCTTGGCGGCATGCTGCTAGTGGCTTAGCGGCATGCCGCTAAGCACTGCCCAAAACTCGTTCGAAATCACCTCCTTGGCGTTCACACTGTGCAATAAAATGTCGACTAGCATTACATTTGATCCACCCATCCGATTGGGCTGAAATTTATCGCAAGAGAAAGCTAACATCTTGAAGTTTCCATAAAGCCTTTGTGCTCTCAAATCGGACGCCATTTGCTTATCCATATGCTTATTGCGAACATGCTATGCGATTCTGACTTGTATAGGTCTGATTGGGTTCATATCACCAGACCTAGAGGCAGAAGTTGTTACTGAACCTAGTCAGCCCAATAAGACCAAAAATCATCCCAATACTTTAGCAGAAAAGAACATACCCTGTTATGGGGAAGAACATATAGAACCACCATTTCTAGTAGCATATTTGAATATCAAGGAAGGAAGAGAGTATCTTTTGGATCCTTTTCGTATGATTGAATCTCACCCTAAAATTTTAAGATTTGAACCTCTTTTTGCTATGTTCATGAGAGCATGTTGCCATAGTGGTAAAGATTATTTGAGTGTAGATGCAATTATTTGAAAAATGTTACTACCGGAGAGCAAAATTTGAGAATATAAATTGAAATAGGTTGAAGATTTTTCTGTTACTGAGGAAGTGCAAGGAGTTGTTCATACAACCGAGCCAAACATGACGTCCAATGATAGCGATGATAACTTGTCTAGTGAGACAAATCTGTCAGGTAGTCTTGACATGACTCTTAGCTAAGTTGAATGTCTAGACTTGGAGGCAGAAATTGTTATCTAGCCAGACCGGCCAGATCGACTCTAAAATTATTCTGAAACTTCACTAGAGTAGGAGATAAAGGTTTTAGAGGATTGTCATTGCATCGAGCTAGAGGAGAGCATGAGTAATATTAAGAAAGAGATAGAAATGGTCATGAAACCCTAAACGATTGTGTGTGAAAGGGAAGTTCTAAAACTTCTTGATTTTATTGATCCTTTTATTGAATCTCCATACACTCACAACCAATCTTTTTTATTTATTTTGCAGGAACCTAAATTGGAAATTGAATCATGTAATGGTTCACTGTAGAATGCCTTGCTTAAAGACCATGCACTACATTGGATCATTCTCATCAAACTTCGGGCATGGAAAGCATTCAGTAGGATTGATTGATGAGTGATGCTAGAAAAGTCGAGTCTAAGACTATAAATAAAGGCGTTGCTTGGGAGGTAACCCATGTTTTTATTTTATTTTGTTTTATTTTAAATAAAGCACGATCTCTCCTTGGAAACCACTGATTGATTTTGATATGTTCATGTGTTAGGATGAACAAGTAATGAAAACTGATTCCAACAAAATCTTGACCAAACTATTGGCCAAGAAAAAATCTTTTTGATATAAGAAGCGAGTCGGGTCCAAGTGGTAGACACGATTCTTAGCCAAGAAGAGGTTCTAGGCCAAGAACAACCAGCAGAGATAGATTCTCTGTAGAACACCTTGCTCCACTCCATCACCTCCTTGAATCAACAGTTTGAAGTTGCTTTTCAACCTCAAGCAAGACATGGAACTTGGAATCTATCTCAACCAAAAGTTTGACTCTATTTTCCCCTATCCAATCCAGCTCCGCCCTCTCCACCACCTTTTGTTAATGACCTTGCCCTAGGTTGTTTCTTTATTTTTCCTTCTTTTATTTTTATTTTTTATTTTCTGCTTTTCTATTCTTGTGTTTTTCTTCCCTTACACATTGAGGACAATGTGTCCAATAAGTGTGGGGGGAGGATTTGTTATGTATCCACTGTGTTGCTGCGTTTTGTGTGTTTTTGATGTTTTTGCTTGTGTTTGTTAAATTTTTTGTGTTATAGGTTTAGTTTTTCATTTTTTGTATGATATTTCCTTTTAATTTTCGTGTATTTTTAGGTTAGTCTATGCATGTTTTGTGTTTACTGTGTTGCACAAAATCAGAATTCTCTTTTTCTATTGGACATTTGCCTCAACACTTTAAATGCCATGACACTTCACTAGTCAAATGTATATTTTACTAACAAGGCAACCATAAGTGTAGCATGTTCGATACCAGTAACTCTTACTTATCACCATAGACCCCATGATTAGTTAGATTGGAACCTAAGATAATTGTTGAAGGAACACCCAAAAAACTGTCTTGGCTAAGAAATTGACCAAGAATATTATTTTGTCATGACAAATAATAATTGAACTGTCCGGAAAATATAGAGTTGTCAGTATTTAACTACACTGCCTGATGAGTCTTTCAATTATTTTCTTATGATTATGGACACCATTGGAATCAACGGGGTTGCACGGTATTGGTAATTCGATACCATCACTTCTTAAATAGGCAAAACTCCCCGAACTGCATTTAGCTAATCCCTTAATACCGGCCCGAAAAACCTAAGTCGGTGGTGTTCAATGCTTGAACTTTTTGTGTTATATGAACTATGAAGAAAAAGAAAAGAAAAAGATTCAAAGAATGCACTGCCAAAAAAAAGAAAAAGAAGAAAGAAATGAAAAGAAAAAGAAACAGTGCAATAAAGACTTCAAAGTGGGCAAAGAAAAGATCTCAATGCAGACATGACTTGTTAACAACCTATGCTTATATGTTTAATTTTCTGTCTAATGTATGAACATATGCTTGTGTCAACAACTCTATATGTTTCTGGATTAATGGCTAAGACAAATAAAAATGTAATCAAACGTTTTATTTCTGCAACTGTTCTCTTAAGTAAAAGGCTGACTATTATGGTGCTATTGTGATGGGTGAGATATTTGGGGTATTGAATAGGGCTTGTTTATCTAGGATGGATTTGGAGATTGAAGTGTCTTTGTATTTTCTGTGTTGAGCTTGATCTTTGAAAGAAAACTTGAGTTGTTGGTTTTTATTTTGTTTTTGTTTGTTGAATGTTTGAGGGCAACCATTAACTTAAGTATGGGGGATTTGATTGAGCTTAATTTGTAGCCATTTTTACCATCTATTTTCATGTAATTTATATGGTGATTCTACTAATTAGAGATGAATTTCTCTACATTTGTAGAAAATAGCTCTAGGACAGAAAAAGGGGCAAAAAAGAGCAAGATCTAGACAAAGTTATGCAGATACCTTTCTTGTCCAAGAACGATCCTTCTTGGCCTTCTGAGAGTCCCAATTCTCATGCGCTACTTAAAGACATATATTTCGAAGACATGTGTGGCTGGGCCAACTGTAGTGTCTCCAAGAATGTTAAAGTTCCAGTTTCTTTCGACTTAATCAGTTAGACTTCTAATTGGAGAGAGAGTAGTGATTAAAATACAATTAGTAATTAAACTATATATATTATCCTAGGGTTTTAGAGGGAGGACGACGAGAACCTCTAGCAACCTCTCTTCTTCTCTTTTCTCTGGTTTTGAACGTGTTTTTCCTGTCATCTTCACCCTTGAAGACATAGGGATTTTATATGTATACAGTTTTACCATTTTCTTTATTTTTCTTGTATTTCTCTTACTAATCTTACTTATTCCTAGTAAAGGCAACTAGGTTATGATTCTAAGTTATTCGTGAGATCTAAATCGCTCTTCTTAATTTCTATGTTTGCATATATTTATTCTCTAAAATACTTGAACATATTTCATATTAGGTTTATGTCTGATCAACCTAGATTTTAATATGAAACCGTCATTCTTCTTGGTTTCAGTAACCCTTTTGGGCCATTTATGGACTAAGAAGATCAAAGTAGACAAACTATCATTGATGGATCTACCGCAAACTAGCCCGAATTACCAATTGACAACCGAGGTGCCGAGGCTTAGGATTGTCTTCCCCTATACAACAATTAATCAAGGTGTTAGTTGATTAGGAATCATCTCTAAGTGTACCTGAGATGGTTTTGATATAGGAGAGAAGTAGGAGTCATAAGTGTATTGTTTGAGCTCTAATTGTGGTGGTTTTTATCATCTATTCTCTTGCAATATCGAATGGTATACTATTGATTTCATTTTAAATCGTTTGATTATTGTAGGAAACAACTTTGGAGAGGCAGGGAGCAAAAATGAGGAGAATTAGGCATGATTCTAAGCGGATTTGGAGCAAGTAGATTCCTGGCTGCATTCTTGTCCAAGAGTGGACACGAGCATCTTTTTGACCAAGACAGACTTGCTTGGCCAAGCCTCACTTGGAGAAATCTTCGGTGTAGACAACATATTAGAAGGCGCTAGCAAATGATTTTTCTACCCTGACGATTGAGAGCGTTAATCACGGACGGATTGAAGATGTGCCTGTTGTTCTTATCTGATTAGATCTTTTTGTGAGGAAGAGAGAAATTTAAGATAAATTTCAATCATTACAAGTTCTCACAAAAGTCATACCATAATTCCCTGTGCATCGATCCTCTTACTTCTATCAACAATTCATTTGTTCAAAGTAGCAAGTTGTAATTTATATTTATTTTTGACGGATTCGACACCCATCATAGGTTTAGTATAACTTCTAAGTTGTATAGGTTTAGTATTACTACTCCTAGTTGAATTAGAATTTATACTTAGAATAGTTTTGTAACTCTTGTATGTTTTGCGCCTATTTAAAGGCAGCATTATTCATTAATAAAATCAATAAGAGTTTCCACAAATTACCCATACCAAATTTTTGTTCCCTTTTCTACTTCTTATTCTCTCGATTGCGGAGCAAGCCGTTCTTGTGTAACTTAGCCGTGGACTCGGTTAAGGCAGGACTCGTGTGGCATTTGTGGACTCAAGCATGGAAGGTGTGTGAGGAGTGTGTTGCTGTTCGTGGATTCGAACAAAGGGGCGTTCGTGGACTTGGACTTTGGCGCTTCAAGCGTGAGAAATCGTGGACTCGATTTTGACTAGGGATTGTGAACTCAATCTCTTGGTGCCGACTAAGTGACTCAGTGTGCTAGTAGGTGGATTCCTCTAGGGTTCATTAGGTACGAATGAGGCGAGTGGACTCTTGCCTAACCTCACTTCATCAAAGACTTGGAAGAGCAAGTCCGAAGGTGGATTCCTTCAAAAGCAAGTTGTAAGGTGGGATCTTACGATACAATTCCGTGTGTCGAACCTATTGAAGAACTAGATCATAACTCTATGCATCCTAGGTAACTAGGATCGTATCAGTGTGGGCATTGCGAGCATTTGAGCTTGCATGATTTTGAGGTACTGCTAGGATTTTTGCCTAATGACAAGGATATCCCCAATTGGTATCCCTCCACTCACTATGAGATTCCCAAGGATTGGAAAGGCTGCTGAAGCCTTTAGGTCCGTCACAGGAGACCAGAGGCTCAATTCACTAAGGCCTCCAAAGCCCACAAGCTTTGTGACCCAGTCCTGAGGATCCTTCATAGGATTTTAGCCATTAATCTCTATGCTAAGACAAACATGTCTGTCGCCTTATATTGAGTGGAGTTGTTCATTTTGTGGTGTATACACACTGGCCGGCAGGTTAGTCTGGGTTATTGGCTGGCCCAACAGTTTGTTACTTCCAAGAAAAAAGTAATTTTAGGTAGCTTGATTACCATGCTTGCATGTAAATCAGGACACCTCGATTATGCAACTGCAAAACTTCTTGAAGTTAATGCTCATAAACTGCTTGACATAAAAGGCCTTGACCAAATGAGATTTTTCCATTTGGAGAAAGGAATTGTTTGTTACAATACAGGTTGCACACCTACGACTGACATGATTTTTAGAGGGAACCACACAGGGCCATACCAATTGGCACCCTTGAAGATCCAATTGCCATCAGCAGGTAATCAAGAAAGAGTGGAGCCAGCAGATGAGCATCAGATTGACCAAGATGTTAGTCTTGACAAAGACCAACAGCAACAGGTTGAACCTTCCTCTACACTAGAGCCCAAACAGGGAATGTTTTAACACAATCCCGACTGCCCCAAACCAGAACAACCAGCTCCTTCACAACAAACAACAGACCATCCTTGGACTGCAATAAGTCCAGACGGACACTATGACCATTTTGACAGAGTTTATGAATGGTATCTGCACCTTGGACAAGGCCATAGTGATACGATCGCACCGATCGCATCACGTACGCGAAGCCAACGCTAAAATCTCGTGGCGCTTATGTTCCGACATTTACGCTACAAAGAAGCGCACCTAAAGTTCAAGGACCAAGGGAGGACATGTTTGCAAATCCAAGGACCAAAGGGGAACTTGGTCCGGCCCAAGCCCAGCTTCCCACGTTCGCACCAGCCCACCCTCGATCTCGCCTAGCCACCCGTAAGGCTCGGTCCACGCAGCACCTGCCTCCCACGCCCGACGCACACGGCCGCGTTCCCTGCCAGCAACGTCTGCCGCACGACCAAGTCACGGCCAGCTGGCACCCACCCAAGCATCCAGCACTAAACATGGCTACCGGAATTAATTCCCAAGCATCCAATTAATTCCAACCAAATTAATTGGTAAATGACAGCCTTACCCTTAGGTTTTTTTAGCTATAAATAGGAGTCTTTTGTTTCCTTTAGAGACACTTTTTGATTACCAATTGATTATTCAATCTTAAAGTCAATTTTATTCCTTGTAATTTCTAGCTTTCTTCCCTAAAATTCTTGTAATCATTTCGGGTTCAAACTAGCATTTTCATTGCAAGTTTGAGTTCAATCTTTCAAGTTATTCAATATAGAAAGGTTGCTCGTTCTTCGTTAACGAGAGGGTTTTCTCGAATATATTTGTCCATTTAAAATTCGCGATTCAAGAACCATTTATCTTGAATTAAATCATCAAAAAATTCCATAAAACCATTTCTAAAAATTCTACATATTTCCATTACAACTTTATCCGCTGCGCATATTTCCGAACATCATCAAGTCCGTCAAAAACACCTTCATCCTTCATCAATCGGACCATCCACAATCGAGACTAGTTCCTTACTCCAATCAACCCCGAAGGATCCTAACACGTGGTAGCGGAGCTCGGCTGTCTCGAAGGTTGGTAAACGTTAAATTCACAAATTAATTCCTTTTTCCATTTTTCCGAATTCATTACTCCTTCGTCTTGTCCATTGTATAAATTTTTTCCACTAACACAAATTTTATTCTCTTTGTTATCTATTTGCGATCCGAGCGTCCCTTCACTTGTGATAAAAAAAGAAAAAGAAAAAAGAAAAAAGAAAAGAGATCAAAAATATATATATATATATATATATATATTGTGTATATATATATAACGAAAAAAAAAGGAAAAAAAAAATCAAAGATCAACACAAGTCAAAAGAAAGGGGCAAGATCGCTAGGTAAGCTTTTCGACACTTGACGTGGACTACCATTGGACGAGTCAAGCTTTCTTTCAGCTTCCGAAACACAAATCCTTTTGCGCCATTCTTCATTCGTGTCTTTGTAAGTTTTCATTATTGCACGAAGGATGTTTAAGGTAATTGCACAATCTCATTTTGTTCGTGTTATTTACCTTAATTTTTCCATACCGTCTTTGCGTACCCAGTTTTCATTGTGTGTCACCAAAGTGCTCATCATTCTTTGAGTCATATTTTTTTTTAAAAACTAAAATTGGCTTTAAGTGTATTTGTTTATTTTTGTGTGATTTTGGTGAGAACAATAGAGAAGAGTGTAAACACGTGAGGGAGGGTACTAACAAACACCTTTTAGTTTTCCTTTGTGTTTATTTTCTTTGTGCAGGTACACATCATGTCCAACGACCCTACCATTACCGAAGAACATTCGGAAGTGCCACCCCCACCACCCGATCCAAAAATGATGGCTAGACTCGAGGCCATCGAAACTCGACAAGCCCAAACATCCCCCTCCCCCACCACTACAAACACCACTACCAGAAAGGACCCCTACATTTCCCCACTTTCAACAAAGAACCCTACCCACCGACCCACGAAGTCATTCCTTCTATGGTAACACCGAAGGAGTCTATGCTCGCTCCGATAGTAGCGATAATAAGGAAGATCGCCACTCCCACAACCGACCACCTCACCATACGAATCCGATATCTCCACCACTAAATCCACTTACCATCAGACACAATCGGAATCGGGGTCCCGATATTCCACTACACCAAGCCAACTCCTATGTGCCGCCACCAAGCCACCCATTCGCAACCGAACCGACCCTTCCTCGGCCATATGATCCAACACGGCACGAACCTCTGCGAGAGGCTCGAAGGAATCCTTCACTCGAGGGACGGTATGACAACTTTAATAACATCAAGTTAACTATTCCATCTTTTGAGGGCCGTGAGAACCCTGATATGTATTATGAATGGGAAAGGGAAAGTAAGATGGAAAGGATATTTGCATGTTATAACTATTTAGAAGAAAAGAAGTGTCGTTTGGCTGTTGTTGAGTTTACAGGTTTAGCCATACAGTGGTGGGAGCGAGTCTTGATTAATCGGAGGTTGGATCATGAACCACCAATCACCACTTGGGCTGAGCTAGTGGAGGAGATGCGATCACGATTTGTACCGGTTTACTACCTCCGAGATCTGCACCAGAAACTCCAACGATTATATCAAGGGAGTCGGAGTGTCACGGAGTACTGTCATGAAATGCTCTCCATCTTGACACGGTTGGACGTCCGCGAGAGCAGTGAGGCAACCATGACCCGATTTCTTGGCGGACTTCGCAAGGATATTTCCCAACAATTGGACTTCCTCCCTTACAACACAATCGAGGAAATGTACCATCTAGCTCTTAAGCTAGAACGCCAAGTAAGCTCGAAACCCAAAAACTTTGTCAATACTACTTCTTCTTCTACTCCACACTCTGTGACAAATACCAAAAGACCTTGGCAATCAAGCACGACCCAAACACCTAAGCCACCCTACACTCAACCAGCCGAAACCAAGTCAAACTACACCAAACCATCCGACCCTAAACCATATACTTCCCAAAATACCTCCAACACACTAATCCCAAATACAACCCAAAGAACACCTAGCCGAACCATTGAATGTTTCAAATGTGGCAGTAAGGGACACATGAGGGCAGAGTGTCCAAACCACCGCATCATCCTAATCAGGGAAGGAGGAGAGATAGTTTCTGAGGATGAGTCAGAAACTGGGGAAAATGAGGCGGAAAGTGAGGAAGAAGGAGAGTATACCCCTTTGGAGGTTCCTCGCAGTTTAGTGATCAGACGGACCTTGAGTATGCAAGCCCGAGTAGATGATGAGGTTCTAGGACAAAGGGAAAACTTGTTTCATACCCGGGGAACAGCTGATGGGATGGTCCTCTCGATCATCATTGATAGTGGGAGTTGTGCAGATGTGGCGAGCACCTTACTCATCCACTCACTTGGACTCTCGACCACCAAGCATCCACACCCCTATGTCCTGAACTGGTTCAATGATGGCAGCACCATCAAAGTGGTGAAACAGGTGCAGATCAAGTTTCAGATTGGGGAGTACCAAGATGAGCGCGTTTGTGATGTCGCCCCCATGCAAGCCACCCACCTTCTCCTTGGTCGTCCGTGGAAATTTGATCACCACGCCATCCATGATGGATTCCGCAACACATACCGCATCACTCACACCGGCCGGAAGTTCATGATTCCACCACTTGCACCTAGTCAGGTATACGAAGACCAAATCAAGCTTGAAAAAGCAAGTGCGGTCTTCGATATTTCAATTACTTTAAATAAGAAAGAGGGAAATAGTGGAGTGAAAAATGTAAGCGGTGAGAGCATTAAAAACAACTCGCAAGAAAAAAATGAGCTTGCGAAGAGAGAAGAGAAAAAGGGAGGAAAGAGTGGAAACACACAGCTAGAAAAAAATGAGCTAGCTAGCGAGGTTCCGAGGGGAACGAGGGAAGAGAAAAAAGTGAGTCTCATGGGAAGATCTCGGGATGTGAGGCGTGCACTTCTTGCACAAAAACCCATCGTTTTTCTCCGTTTTCGTGCCTTGAGCGCGGAAACATCTAACACTAACCCCGATTCCTCTTCTCCTGCTTTTGTGTCTTTGATGTCAGATTTCCAAGACATGTTTCCAGATGAGTTGCCCGAAGGACTACCACCAATCCGCGGAATCGAGCATAAGATCGATTTGAATCCCGACGCACCTATACCCAACCGACCCGCCTACCGGTGCAATCCGATGGAAACCAAAGAGTTGGAGACTCAAGTCGAGGCCCTCCTCGCCAAAGGCTACGTCCGCGAAAGCTTTTCCCTGTGTGACGTCCTGGTGATTCTTGTTCCAAAGAAGGACGGATCGTGGCGCATGTGCATGGACTGTCGAGCAGTCAATAAGGTAACCATTAAATACTCGCACCCCATACCTCGTCTTGATGATATGCTAGATGAACTTAGTCATGCTACAATATTTTCAAAAATTGATTTAGCTAGTGGATATCATCAAATACGTATGCATGAAGGAGACCAATGGAAAACTGCTTTCAAAACTAAATTTGGTCTTTATGAATGGTTAGTTATGCCTTTTGGGTTAACAAATGCTCCTAGCACATTTATGCGATTAATGAATCATGTGTTGCGTGACTTTATTGGAAAATTTGTTGTTGTTTATTTCGATGACATCTTGATATATAGCTCCTCGCATGACTCCCATTTTGAGCATTTGAGACTTGTATTTCTAACCCTTTGCGAGCATAAGCTTTACGCTAAACTCACGAAGTGCGAGTTCTGTTTGGACGAAGTCCACTTGTAGGAGCAGATGGACTCAAGGTTGATCAAGCCAAGATCAAGGCGATTGAGGATTGGCCCTCTCCGCAAAATGTGAGAGAGGTGCGCTCGTTTCATGGTTTGGCCGGTTTCTATCGGCGTTTCGTGAAGGACTTTTCAACGATTGTTGCGCCCCTCAACGCACTCACCAAGAAGGAAATTTCATTCATATGAGGGCCCGAGCAAGAAGAGGCCTTCAAAACCCTTAAGGAACGCCTTATATCCAGCTCGGTCCTCGCACTACCTGACTTCGACAAGACATTCGAGGTCCAATGCGATGCAAGTGGAATCGGGATTGGAGCAGTGCTATTACAAGGAGGGCGATCGATCGCTTATTTCAGTGAGAAATTGAAGGACGCCCAGCTCAATTACTGCACGTATGATCGGGAGCTGTACACCTTAATTCGAACCCTCACTGTTTGGGAGCACTACCTCATCCTGAAGGAGTTCGTTGTTCACACTAACCATCTATCCCTTCGCTACCTCAAAGGACAAGGTAAGCTGAATCATCGCCATGTTGTTTGGTTGGAGTTCATTGAACGATTTCCATATGTGATCAAGTATCTGAAAGGAAAGGAGAACACGGTCGCCGACGCCCTTTCCCGAAGGTATGCACTCATTACTTCTTTGCAATCTAAATTATTGGGATTTTCGCATATCATTTAACTGTATGAAAATGAAAATGATTTTCATGTTGCGTATGATGCATGCTTAAGTGGACCTTTTGAAAATTATTCTTTGCATGATGGATTCCTATTTTGTAAAGGTCGATTATGTATGCCCAAATGTAGCATGCGTGAACTTCTCATTAAAGAAGCTCACGGTGGTGGACTTAGCAGTCATTTCGGTATTAACAAAACTTTGAGTACTTTAAAAGAACATTTTTATTGGCCGCATATGCGTCCTATGATAACTCGTATTGTTAATGCATGCATTGAATGTCATCGTGCTAAGTCTACATCACATGATCAAGGTCGTTACATGCCATTACCTGTTGCTTCGCACCCTTGGTGCGATATTTCCATGGATTTTGTACTAGGATTGCCTAGAACTAGTAACGGGAAAGATGCTATCTTTGTTGTCGTTGATAGATTTTCTAAGATGACACATTTTATTCCTTGCAAATCCACTACTGATGCTTCTCATGTAGCTGATCTATTTTTCCGAGAGGTTGTCCGCCTCCACGGCATGTCACGTACCATTGTAAGTGATCAAGACTCAAAAATTTTGAGTCATTTTTGGCATGTCTTGTGGGCCAAGTTGGGGACCAAACTCCTATTTTCCACATCCTACCACCCCTAAACGGATGGCCAGACGGAGGTAGTCAATCAACTCTTGGTAACTTGCTTCGAATCATGGTACCGAAATATTCTAAGAATTGGGATCAATGTCTTCCCTTTGTTGAGTTTGCATATAATCGTGCCATGCATTCTATCACTTTATCTTCTCCATTTGAGCTCGTCTATGGGTTCAATCCACTCACCCCCATAGACTTGCTCCCGTTACCTGTTTCTCTTGTATCCAGCTTAGATGGAGAAGAACGAGCAGCCAAAGTGAAAGAATTACATACTAAGGCGAAGCAAAGAATGGAAAACGTGAACGCCAAACTCGAGGAGAAGCGCAATGCCGGGAAATGAGTCAAGTCCTTTGAAGTTGGAGATTGGGTTTGGTTGCATCTTCGCAAAGAGCGATTCCCTCACCTTAGGAAGTCTAAATTGAGCCACAAAGGGGCTGGTCCTTTCCTTATTGTTAATAAAATTAACGATAATGCTTATGTTTTGGACATCCCTCCATCTTTTGCTGTTTCCTCTACCACTTTTAACATTACTAACTTATCTCCGTATTTTATAGCCGATTCCGATGACGAGGATGATGAGGACATGCAAACTTTGGATTCGAGGTCGAATCCACTCGAAGGGGGAGGAGATGATACGATCGCACCGATCGCATCACGTACTCGAAGCCAACGCCAAAATCTCGTGGCGCTTATATTCCGACATTTACGCTACGAAGAAGCGCACCTAAAGTTCAAGAACCAAGGGAGGACATGTTTGCAAATCCAAGGACCAAAGGGGAACTTGGTCCGGTCCAAGCCCAGCTTCGCCCACACGACGTCGTACAACGCCAGCAGCTCCCTCGCCCACACGATGCTGTTTGGGTCGTCTTCCCCACGCACGACCCGGTCGTGTGCAGCGCCCCCCTAACCCGCAAGATCCGGCCCACGCCCACAACCGCTCGCCCTCATCCTCGCTCGCGAGACTCGGTCCACGTACGACCGCGTCCCACGCTCGCACCAACCCACCCTCGATCTCGTCTGGCCACCCGCAAGGCTCGGTCCACGCTACACCTGTCTCCCACGCCCGATGCACACGGCCGCGTTCCCTGCCCGCAACGTCTGCCGCACGACCAAGTCACGGCCAGCTGGCACCCACCCAAGCGTCCAGCACTAAACATGGCTACCGGAATTAATTCCCAAGCATCCAATTAATTCCAACCAAATTAATTGGTAAATGACCGCCTTACCCTTAGGTTCTTTTAGCTATAAATAGGAGTCTTTTGTTTCCTTTAGAGACACTTTTTGATTACCAATTGATTATTCAATCTTAAAGTCAATTTTCTTCCTTGTAATTTCTAGCTTTCTTCCCTAAAATTCTTGTAATCATTTCAGGTTCAAACTAGCATTTTCATTGCAAGTATGAGTTCGATCTTTCAAGTTATTCAATATAGAAAGGTTGCTCGTTCTTCGTTAACGAGAGGGTTTTCTTGAATATACTTGTCCATTTAAAATTCGCGATTCAAGAACCATTTATCTTGAATTAAATCATCACAAAATTCCATAAAACCATTTCTAAAAATCCTACATATTTCCATTACAACTTTATCCGCTGCGCATATTTCCGAACATCATCAAGTCCGTAAAAAACACCTTCATCCTTCATCAATCGGACCATCCACAATCGAGACTAGTTCCTTACTCCAATCAACACCGAAGGATCCTAACACATAGCCAACCTCCATAGGAATTTTGATGCAACAGTTGCACCCCAGGACCTCATGCTCCAGCCCTCCCATGAGCTCAGTTCCAACTCCCCAATCCTCCACTGACTCATAGTCAGATTCTGAATGATCCCCCCATGTCAATTCTTTCCTTTTCTTTTATATATATATGTGTTTGATTTTGTTTTTACTTTTCTGTCTGTGATTCTTACCTTTCCCACACATTGAGGACAATGTGTCCAATTAGTGTGGGGAGAGATTTTATATTGATGTGTGATTTTATTGTTTGTTGTTTCTGTGTTTTTAATTTTTGATGTGAATTTATTATTTTGATTGTTTTAATTGTTTTTTCATGAGTTAGATTGTTTTTGCATGAGTTAGATTCAATTTTTGAAAATTTTAGGATTGTTTTAAATTTTTTCTGCATAATTTTCTTTTAATTTTTGTGTGTTTTTAGGAATAGACTCTTGCATGATCTTTATTTTGCTATGACTGCATGAAAACCAAACCCTCTGTGCTTCTTGAAATTTCATCTCAACACTCAAAATACTTTGACACTTGACAATTTTGATCCATGCTTTATTAACAAGGCAACCATCGTCTAACATGTTTAATGCCAGAAACTCTCACTTCTCACCATAGAGCCATGATCAGATATCTTAGAACTTAAGATAATCTGTGGAGGAACTGTCTTGGCCAAGCTATTGACCAAGAATGATATTTTTATCTTGACCAAACGAATATTGCCCTGTCCAAATGATGCCAAGAGTTGTCAGCCTTTTAATCCTGCACTACCTATAGAGTCTTTTATTCTTTTGCATGTATGTATGGACACTACCTAGAACAAATGATATTGCACGGTGTTGGTGATTCGGCACCATCACCCCTTAAATAGGCGAAACTCCCCAAAGTGCATCTAGCTAATCCCTTACAATTAGGCCGAACAAACTAGGCTAGGGTTGTCCATTACTTAAGCTTTATATGTTTATTTTCCAGCAAAAGAAAGAAAAAGAAAAATAGAGAATGCACTGCAAAAGACTCCAAAGTGAGCAAATAAAAACAAAAGAAAAAGAAAACAGTGCTTGTGTTTCAAAAGACTCAAAAGTGGGCAATCAAAAAGATCTCAATTGATACGATCCTAGCCCCGTGGCTAGCCCCATCGCACGCACAACGCGCACATACCTTGTGACCAAGGCCAATCAAACGAATACCTCGAGCCAAGGACGTTGCAAAGCATCCAGTAAGGTTAATACAACCTCTACACATGGAGACAGGGCAGGAGATGCTGCTTGATCTAGCATTTAGGTGAAGGATGACATGGAAGGTAGCTTGGAAGCTCCTATCACACACCTTCACATCCACACGAGCCAAATCATGGAAGTAAGGCTTCAATCGAGGATCCAAAGTAAATACAAGACCGATTGATGTCTTAGGAGGATCGTGTACAAGTTTGAGGGAATTTGGACTGGTAGATCTCAAGATGGCTGATGGTGACATTTCAGTACGCAAGCTGTAAATGCGCAGGCGCGATAGGGGACTTTGTTCGAGCCAAATCAGTCATAACGAGCTCAAGGCAACGTGCAACTTGAGGATATCGGCCCAACTTGAAGCCCAAATGTGCGAATCACCTTTGGACCTTCTAGAATGTATTTACTGTATTTATTATTTAGTTGTACAAGTTCTTAGAGTTATTTCTTAGATAGAACTCCTAGTGTAGTTAGAACTTCTACTTATAGTCAAACTTGTATTAGTTAGTTGTCTATTTAAGGAGCCATTAGTGCTCATAATTAAGCGGATTCTTTTTGATAAATCAAATACAGAGAATGTTTCTCTAAATTGTTCATGCGTGAACCTTGTCCCTCTTTGAGTCCGAACACTCAATTAGGTTAGCAAGTAAAACCCGAAAGTTCATTCCATTAGTTTGTTTACTCTAGGTTGGTTCTCACAAGTTGAGTTCAAGGTTAGAGACTCGAATTAAGAACCTCACTTGATTCGTTAGGGTTGGTTAACACATGTTGTTAATAGGGTCGAACAATCTTGTTAAGTCTATCTTCTGCAAATTGAAATCTAAGCCTCGAACTAGATCAAAGGTACTTGCTACATGCCTCGGGTGACCAAGGATCATATCACTTGGTAGCGGAGCAAAGGCGTTCAAAGGTTTGGTAATCTATCCTTACTGTTTTTATTGTTTTCAATTATTGAGATTGATTCTTCTTCTTCCCGATCTAAAATCAATCTCCTTGCATCCCGTGTGTTAGTTTTTTTGTGTGTCTTGCGTCGAGTTAGGTTTAGCTCTTGTGTGCGTCTTGTCTAGCAAATCGTTGTGCAATTTGTGTGTCTTTAAATTAGTTAAATTCTATCCACAAAAGTGTCATAAAATACCAAAACGAGTCTTTACTTTAATTGTTATTTAGTTTCGATCAAAGAGTTAAAAATAAAAGTAAAAAAAAATCAAAAAATAGATAATAAATAAAGTACAAAATACTAGAAGGTATTTCGAAGCTATTGCAAAAAGAATTATTCAATTTGGTGGTCGGATTCAAAAGATATCAAAGATACAAATCGCAAACCCTATATTGCACGCATACATCATTCACAGTTTTGAGTAATTCGAGTCAACTTGAGCTTTCATTGATTCCTAACATTATCTTCTACTCCAATTGTGTACTTTTTTAGTTGATTGCTCTTGCAACTACTCAAGTATTCAACATCCAATATTCTTTCGAAGCTAGTTGTCTTTGTGTCTTCTTGGAAGCCTTTCTGTGAAACTCTCGAGTCACTTAATGGTTTTGTGTAGGAACAATTGAGGTAATATTCTAATGACGGAGTGAGTGATTTTTGGTGAGCTTATTAGAGAGATTAAATACGAGAGTAAACACGTGAGGGAGTGCTAGGTTTAGTACAATTTTACGTTTTATTTCTTCTTGTGAATTTCAGGAATCACAGGATGTCTTACACATGATGGTCCGAGGGGAGAGGTTATAAGGATTATGCCTATGAGAGGCAGGACAAAATGGATGAAATGCGACCTAGATTTGAGAACAAAGATGATGCCAATCTAGGAAGTACAAAAATGAAATTTCTGCCTTTTGAAGGGACAGAAAGCCCGGATGAATACTTGGCATGGGAGAGGGAAGTTCAATACATCGCCTTTTACCATAATTATTCTAAAGTCAAGACGGTGAAATTGGCTTTGACTGAATTTAGTGGATATGCAATCCATCGGTGGAATAATCTTAATGCCACTAGAAAGAGCGTTGAAGTCGGTCCTATTAAGACTTGGGAGGATATGAGTTGGCTTATGAGGGAGCGTTTTGTTCCTAAACACTTCTAAGAAGCTAACATTAGAGGCACACCGAACTCTCATGCATTTGGTATGCCACGGCTAGGTAATAAAAATAAGATCTCATTAGAGTATCTAGCCGAGAGGGATGAAGAGTGAGAGTGCCAAGAGCGGCAGTATGAGGCACGAGAGTTATGACATGGTTACTATGATGAGTCTAGTGGTGTGTATAGGCGATCACGAGAGTTATATGGAAAAGATCACAAATAGAGGGACGACAATCATTTTGATGCGAGCATGAGTAACACTAGGCCGAAAGTTTCACCCTCCAAGGGCAAGGATGACCCCAACACATGTTTGGCGAGAGATGTTCCTTCTTCAACTCGTGTGAGAATGTGAGATATTTTATGCCATACATGCACAGGCCGAGGGCACACTTCTAGCCAATGTCCCAATAATAGAGTGATCATTAAGAACAATGGTGAGGTTACGTTAGACAAGATGGGCAAGAGTGAAACCCTTATGGATTCTATCGAGCAATTGAAAGTACTAGTGAAGTCTTATGCCGAATATGAGATTGAGAGTGAAAGAGGAGAGTTGAGTATTGAAAATAAAGAGAGTGAACAAACCAGCCCCTATGAAAGGAGTGAGCATGGGAAACGAGATGAAGTCAAAAACACCCCCCATGAAAATAGCGAGCATGGGAAAATAGATGAGAGTTTAAAACACTTTCATGAAAATAGAGAGCATGCAGAGAGTGGCATTTAAAAAACAAAAGAGATGTGTGTTTACGCCAAGAGAGAACAAGTGAGGGATGTATTATATGTGCGAAAAATCTGTTTTGGCGCAAGCCACCAAAAACTGAATTTTTGGCCATTGCGCTTAGATTTTCCTAACCCTAACCCGTTTGTTTTCTCTTCTATTGTTGTTTCTCCTAATGTCCAGATAAATAGGAGGTTGTTGGTAGAAGAGAAGTCCCATTCCTTACTGCTAAGGAAACGAAAGGAGCACCAATCGTTCATGGTGACTATTTCGGCAAACCCTAGCCGAGAAGGTACTTTGCACCTTTCTTTTCTTAAATCAGATTTGGGTGAGTATACAAACATTCTTGATTTATATGAGACTGATTTTAAAATTAATCTAATCAATTATGAATGTTTACAAGAGCCGAAGGCTAAATTATATGCCTTGGAAGACTCCTTGCGCTTTTGTAAGCGGTTTGGCATGTTGGCTAGACCGAGAGATGTGTACATGTTCCCTAACACAAGATTATTTGAGTTTTCACATATATTTGTATTGTATGATCATTCTGGTATTTGTAAAATTTATAATAAAATTGTAGGTAAGTTGACTGGATTTGAGGGAATTCTATTCAAGCGAAATCGCTTATATAGGTCGCATAACATTTTGCAAAATTTTGATGAACATGATGTTTTGATACATCATAAGGGTACAACTATTACTAACATATTCTTTAAGGATGTTACACTTTCACATGTTGTTCCTTAGAGTGTTGTTAGTAATCATAGGGAAGAGTTACTTAGCAACTCATAGGAAAAATTGTGGAGGAGGCCGAGTACGTAGATGCTAATTGGGACATCTTGTCAACCACAATTCAGAGTTTTAAGCAAAGTGGATCAACGGACACTTGGGTCCTCATGGTGTGTTTCACTTTGTAAGTATGAATTCACATGGAAAGAATTCTTTCAATTTATTTTATTTACTTACTACCTTTCGGCACATGCTATTATTTTTGGATTATTGCTTAAACTCATGTATGGTTTCATTCATATGACATTACTTAGTTTAATATTTCTACCTTTGAGTGTATTGTTTAGTATAAGTGGTAGCAAAAGGATCGAAGTGTTGCGGATATCCTATGGAAGGATGAGAGAATCCTTCAAGATA
This sequence comes from Viola odorata, assembly GCA_963691705.1. Classification (NCBI taxonomy): domain Eukaryota; kingdom Viridiplantae; phylum Streptophyta; class Magnoliopsida; order Malpighiales; family Violaceae; genus Viola; species Viola odorata. Next base: position 35,924,528 of record OY829542.1, read on the forward strand.
GGAACTTGGGTTTGGTAGCACTTATAGCAGAGACGGTTCCCAATCCAAGTTCGAGTAAATATGACCGCTTGGGGCAATGGTCTTACCCAACGCATTGTCCTATTCAAGGACACTGCCGCCAAGTTGAATTTGCGAGGTTGGTATGGTTCACTTTGTGCTTATTTTGATGATACTAACTTAATTTATTGTGCTTCAGGTATATATATAGATTCGAGGGTGAATCCTTTCGAAGGGGAAGGGAATGATACGATCCTAGCCACATCGTACGCACAACGCGCACATGCCTTGCGGCCAAGGCTAATCAAACGAATACCTCGATCCAAGTACGTTGCAAAGCATCCAGTGAGGTTAATACAACCTCTAGACATGGAGACAAGGAAGGAGACGCTGCTTGATCAAGCCTTTAGGCGAAGGATGACATGGAAGGTAGTTTGGCAGCTCCTATCGCACACCTTCACATCCATGCGAGCCAAATCATAGAAGTGAGGCTTCAATCGGGGATCCAAAGTAAATACAAGACCTATTGATATCTTAGGAGGATCTTGTACAAGTTTGAGAGCATTTGGACTAGTAGATCTCAAGATGGCTGATGGTGACATTTCAGTACGCAAGCTGTCAACGCACAACGCACAGGCACGATAGGCGACTGTATTCGAGCCAAATCAATCATAACGAGGTCAAACACTTGTGATCCACTTCATTTCGTAAACTAAAAGATATTAGAAAGCTTGTGTCCATATTTGACCCCAAACGCACGAGCCGTTTGAGTGTTAGCCCGGAGCTATATTTTCGTAGACCTAGTTCTAGTTGGATTCAGACTTCTAGATGCGTCAATCGACTGTGTCGAGTATATTTTGGATCTGTGCGACTAGGACCAGGGAAAAGAAACTTGTTTCCCATGTTTTGGGGGTGTCTACGATCATTGGACCAAGTTTCAGCCCAATCGGACGAGCGAATTGGAAGATAGCCTGAGTCAACATTTTGGTCAACAGTATGAACGCAAGGCAGCGTGCAACTTGAGGATTGCGAACCAAATTGAAGCCAAGATGTGCGAATCACCTCTGGAGCTTTTGGAATGTATTTATTGTATTTATTATTTAGTTGTACAAGTTATTAGAGTTATTTCTTAGATAGAACTCCTAGTGTAGTTAGAACTTCTACTTCTAGTCAAACTTGTATTAGTTAGTTATCTATTTAAGGAGCCATTAGTGATCATAATAAAGCGGGTTCTTTTTGATAAATCAAATACAGAGAATGTTTCTCTAAATTGTTCATGCGTGAACCTTGTCCCTCTTTGAGTCCGAACACTCGATTAGGTTAGCAAGTAAAATCCAAAAGTTCATTCCATTAGTTCGTTTACTCTAGGTTGGTTCTCACAGGTTGAGTTCAGGGTTAGAGACTCAAATTAAGAACCTCACTTGATTCGTTAGGGTTGGTTAGCATAGGTTGTTAACAGGGTTGAACAATCTTGTTGAGTCTATCTTCTGCAAATTGAAATTCAAGCCTCGAACTAGATCGCAAACACATGCTACGCTCTTACGCACCTAGGATCATATCATCAATGCAGACTTGACGTGGCAACAAATCTGTGCTTACATCTTTTTTTTTTTTAATGTTTGTGCACTTGCTTGTGTTAGCAACACTTGTATCGTTTGGACTTATGGATAGACATAGACAAATGTGATCGAATGTTTTATTCCTCCACTGATTTCTTGAGGCTTGAATTCACTGTTCTTGGTTTTGCTGCGATGAGTGAGATATTTCTGGGCATTGAACAGACCTTGTTAGTCAAAGGTGGATTGGATGAGTTGAATGCCTATGGTTTTAATTTTTGTTTTGCATGTTATGTGTTTTATGCTTAGGGGTAAGCATTAGATTAAGTGTGGGGAGATTTGATTGAGCTTTAATTGTAGTGATTTTTACCACTTGTTCTCTTGTGAGAATCATTTGATTATTGTGGGAGCAACTTAGGAGAGGAATGGAGTAGAAGGAGAGGAATTAAGCATGATTCTAGACAGATTTAGAGTTGGCGGATTCTTGACTGCCTTCTTGACCAAGACTGGACATCTCTCTTGGCCAAGACAAGACAAACTTGCTTGGCCAATCCCTCACCCCGAAGATATCTACAGAGTAGACAGCGGACTAAAGGTGCTGGTAGATGATTCTTACCTGCCACGACGATTGAGAGCGTCAATCATGGACGAATTGTAGATGCAACCCGCTGTTTTGTTTTGCTAGAACTCTTTTGAGAGGAGGAGAGTATGTCGGATACAATTTGAGAGATTGATTAGGATTATATTTCCTTTTATTTCCGCCTTTAGCTATTTTGTAGGAAGAGGGGACTATTTATACTCTTCCTAGGGTATTGAGAAAGGGGTCTCTCCGGCGTTGCTGGGTTTGAACCTTGTTCTCTAGTTTTACTCTTGTCGCCGTTTACATACACTTTACTCCTTCGATAACGAAGGATTATTATTTTTATCAATACATTGTTTATTTTGCTTTCAATCATGAGTATGAGTAGTTAAGTACAACCTTCTTAGTAGGGGCGTTTGAAGCATGAGTATGAGTTTGCATGAGACCTAATCGATCTTATTAATCTTTAAATCTGCACTTAATCAATCTTGCAATTATTTCTTATGTGTTTTCTATTTGATATTTGACTTGATCAATCTAAGATTGAATATATCACGCAACAGTCATTCCTCTTGGCCATGGTTTATTGACCAAAAGAATTGAAGTAGACACCTACGCGCTAGCGAAACATTCGCGAAACGGTAGGGTGAAAGGTTAATCAGATCCAGTCCCGACTGACCCGGAGGATAATAGTCTGGAGTTGTCTTTCACTAGTCATTCATCAGCTAATTTAGTAAACCCTTTAACCAACAAGGTGCTGATTGGTTAGGCATCATCTCTAAGCATACCTGAGGTGGTGTTGATTCAGGAGGGAAGTAGGAGTCATAAGCGTACCTTGATCCTATAACAACTCTCTAGATTAAAGATGAATACACCTGTGTCAATGATTGTAACTCATGTCTCATAGCTACAAGCCTTTACTAGGAATTCCTCTCATATTTGATTCCCATTACTTTATCTGTGTCTTGACCAAGAACATCATTCTTGACCAAGACTGTTTTATTGCTCTATTAATTTTCCAGTTTTTAGTTTTGAATCCAAAAACCCCAATTTCACCTAAGTGTCACTTCTAGTCATTTCAAGCACACAGGGAAAACAAAACTATACCTTTGCTCCCTATGGATTGAACCTTTTACTATTATCTACAATTTATTTGTTCTTAGTAGCAAGTTGTAATTTATATTTATTTTTGATGGATTCGACACCCATCAATGCATGAAAATATGTGGTAAAACTACCACAATTTAAGCTCAATCAAATCCCCCACACTTAAGCCAATGCTTGCCCCCAAGCATTCAGACAAAAACAAAAACATAAAAACACAGAAATAAAATCAGCAACCCACACCTCAACACAGAAAATACATAGACACTTCACCTTTCAGATCCATCCTAGATAAACAGGGCCTATTCAATACTCAAAACATCTCATTTATCACAGCAGTACCACAATAGTCAGCTTAGCACTCAAGAGAATAGTTGAAGGAACAAAATCATTTGATTACATTTTCTTTGTGTATTCATTAGTCTAGAAAAATACATAGTTGCTGACAGAAGCAAATGCGCACACATTTGAACAAAAAAATTAAACATATAAGCACAGTTAGTTTCCAAGTCATATCTGCATTAAGATCTTTCTTTGCCCACTTTGGAGTGTTTATTACAATGTTTCTTTGTTTTTCTTTTTCTTTTTTCTTTTTCTTCTCTTCCTTTTTTTTTTTGGCAGTGCATTCTTTGAATCTTTTCCTTTGCTTTATTTTTCAAATAATATAACACATAAAGTTCAAACAATGGACACCCTCGACTTAGCTTGTTTGGCCCGGTAGTAAGGGATTAGGTAAATGCACTTCGGAGAGTTTCGACTATTTAAGGGGTGATGGTACTGATTAACCAACACCGTGCAACCCCGTTGGTTCTAGTGGTGTCCACAATCACAAGCAAGGAATTTAAAGACTCGTCAGGAAATGCAGAATTAAAGACTGACAACTCTATATTTTTTTCTGGACAGATCAATTATTCTTGCTCATGACAAAAAAAGCATTCTTCGTCAATTTCTTGCCCAAGAAAGGTTTCTGTTGTTCCTCCAACAATCAACTTAGGTTCCAAGCTAACTAATCATGGGTCTATAGTGATAAGTAAGAGTTACTGGTATTGAACATGTTACACTTATGGTTGCCTTGTTAATAAAATATGGATTTAACTAGTTAAGTGTCATGGTGTTTAAAGTGTTGAGGCAAATTTCAAGAAAAATAATGGGTTTGATTTTCAGGCATCACAATAAAAACACAGAACATGCACCCTAAAAACACACAAAAATCAAAATAAAAATCATGCAGAAACTAAAAACAAACCTAAAACTAGAAAAAAAATTAAACTAACTCATGCATCAACATTTAAACACACAAAACACTGTCAAAACACACAAGAACAATAAGTAATATGTACAAGATAAAACCCCTCCCCCACACTTATCGAACACATTGTCCGCAATGTGTAAGAGAGGAAAAACAAAAACACAAAAAATGAAAAGCAAAAGAGAAACAAAATGAAAAATATAAAATGAAAAGAGACGACCTAGGGCAAGACATCAAGCTGAGGGTGGTAGATGGAATGACGGTGGTGCTGGAGTTGGGAAAGCAGAATCAATCTTCTTGGTCAAGGCAAGGATCATGGTGGCTATTTGGTTTTGGGATTCCATAAGGTTTTAGAGGAGTCTATTAGACTCCTTCTATTGTTCCAGAAGTGCCACCATGTTGTCAGGAGTAGGGCTTGGAGTGGTAGAAGGTTGGGCTGGATGTTCTTGGCCGAGGTCTTGGCCAAGAACATCTTCCTGGTCACCTTTTTGTATTCTGTCAAGAAATATGAGAGTCAATTAGATTGCATCAGAGTGAAGCTTACTGAATTAAAAATAAAAATGAAAAATAAAAACATGAGTTGCCTCCCAAGCAACGCCCTTAGTTATTGTCTTAGGCTAGACATAGGGATTTCTTTTCACTCCCTGTTTGGTGGAGGTTCCACCACTGTTTCTTCTTCCACTGTATGGATCTGCAGTCCTTCCAAGTAAGGCTTCAATCTCTACCCATTGACTTTAAACACAATGTCTGTTTTGGGATTCTTGATGTTCACTACACGCTATAAGAAAAAATATCAGTGATCATAAAAGGTTCATTCCATTTAATTTTCAACTTACCAGAAAAAATTCTAAATCTAGAATCATAAAGTAGAACTTTCTGCCGAATAAAGAATTTCTTCTTAGTGATCCTCTTGTCATGGTACGCTTTTGTCTTGGCCATGAAGATCTCTGAATTGTCATAGGCCTAATTCCTTAATTCCTTCAACTCATGGAGCTGCAACTTCCTTTGCTCTCCTGGTGCATCCATGTCCGTGTTGATTTATTTTATGGCCCAATAGGCTTTGTGTTCCAACTCATTAGGTAGGTGGCACGCCTTTCCATATACCAATCTAAATGGAGTCATGCTAATTGGTGTCTTGTAGGTTGTCCTGTAGGCCCAAAGTGCCTCATCCATTCGCTGACTCTAGTCCTTTCTTAAAGGGGTTGACTATCTTGGCCAAGATGGATTTTATTTGTCATTTGAAACTTCTGCTTGGCCATTCGTTTGCGGGTGATAGGCAATAGATACTCGATGCATGATATCGTGCCTTTTGAACAAAGCTCCAACTATCCTGTTATAAAAAGTAGGTTCCTCGATCACTAATGATCCCACGAGGAACTCCAAACCTACTCAAAATGTTAGATTTGAAGAAAAAAATAACAGTTCTAGCATCATTAGTTTGTGTTGCCTTTGCCTCTACCCATTTGGAGACATAATCAACAACCAAAAGTATGTAATAGTTACCTCTAGAATTAGGGAATGGTCCCATGAAATCAATGCCCCATAAATCAAATATTTCACAGGATAAAATTGGCTTCATAGGCATTTGATTCCTAGCACTTATGTTCCCTATCTTTTGGCATTCAACACATGATTGACAGAACTTTTGGCTATTCCCTATCCTTAAATAAAGTGGCCAAATAGAAACCTGCTTCTAAAACATTATAAGCAGTTTTCTTCCCACCAAAATGCCCACTACTAGGAGAAGTGTGACAGAAATGTAAGATAGAAGGAATTTCATCTAATTGTATACATCTCCTTAACAGTTGGTCAGCACCTATCCTCCACATATATGGTTCATCCCACAAATAGTGTCTAGAATCTTTTCTTACTTTAGCTTTCTCAACAGAAGTAAGCTCACCATAATACTTACCTTTAGCTAAGTAGTTTGCAATGTGGTGATACCATGGTTTTACTCCTCTTACAAGGAATAAATGTTCGTATGGAAATTCATCTACCACTAGGTCTGTCTCTTTGCTTAGGTTGTCAGCAACTAGGTTCTCTCGTCCCTTATTGTCCCTAATTTTGATGTCGAATTCGTAGAGCAATAACACCCATCTGATCAGTCGAGGCCTGGCCTCTTTCTTTGTCAAGAGATGCGTCAATGCTATATGGTCAGAGAAATTGATAGCTTTAGTTCCTAATAAATAAGATCTAATTTTATCAAGAGCAAATATGACAGCAAATAGCTCCTTCTCTATTATGGTATAGTTCTTCTGAGCATCATCCAACATTTTGGATGCATAGTATATCACATGGGACTCTTTTCCTTTCCTTTGGCCAAGTGCTACTCCTACTGTTGAATTGCTAGCATCACACATGATTTCAAAGGGCAAGCTCCAATCTAGTGGTTGAATCACATGTGCAGTGGTGAGTTTTTCCTTCAGTTTGTCAAAAACTTCCTTGCAATCATCATCAAAATCGAACTCAACATCCTTTTGGAGAAGTCTGCACATGGGTTCTGCCACCTTGGAGAAGTCTTTGATATAGTGCCTGTAAAACCCTACATGGCCAAGAAAAGAACGAACCTCTTTAACAGAAGAGGGGTAAGGAAGATTCTTAATGATATCAATCTTTGCTTGGTTTACCGTAATTCCTTCTTGGGAGATTACATGGCCAAGAATGATGCCATGATCGACCATAAAATGACTTTTTTCAAAGTTTAAAAGCAAGTTAGTCTCAATGCATCTTTTGAAAATAGCTTCAAGGTTATTAAGGCAGTTATCAAAAGAATCTCCATGCACAGTGAAATCATCCATGGAAACTTCGATGCTTTTTTCTATGAAATCAGAAAATATGCTAACCATGCATCTTTGAAATGTAGCAGGAGCATTACATAAGCCAAACGACATCCTTTTATAAGCAAATGTTCCAAAAGGATAGGTAAAGGTTGTTTTCTCTTGATCCTCAAGAGCCATAAGAATCTAGTGAAATCCTAAGTAATCATTAAGAAAATAGTAATGAGACTTACCTGCTATTCTTTCAAGCATTTGATCAATGAAGGGCAAAGGAAAATGGTCCTTTTTTGTCACATTTTTGAGGCGTCTGTAGTCAATACAAACCCTCAATCCACTTTGTATCCTTGTTGGTACTTGTCAGCCATCCTCACTTTCTACCACAGTAATCCCTGTCTTCTTGGGAAACTACCTGCACAGGGGAAACCCAGTCACTATTAGAGATTGGATAAATAACTTCTACATCTAGTAGCTTGAGGACCTCTTTCTTGACAACTTCCATCATAGGAGGATTAAGCCTTCTTTGTGGTTGTCTAATTGTCTTCTTCTCCTCTTATGTATGTATTTTGTGGGTGCAGAAGGTTGGTGATATCTCTTTGATATCTGCATTAATCCACCTAATTGCTTCCGTGTGCTCCTTTAGCAATTTCACCAGCCTTTCTTCTTCCTCCTCAGATAACCTGCTGGAAATTATCATGGGAAGGGTAGACTCTTGGCCAAGAAAGACATACTTTAGGTGGTCTGGAAACACTTTGAGCTCAACTTCTGGTTCCTGCACAATAGAAGGTAAGAGTTTGTTATAAACGTGTGGAAGCTCAAAACTGATATTACTTTCAAACGAGGGTCCTAAAACATTAATCTCATCAACAGTTTCTAAGAGATCATTGTTAATGACTAGCTATTCCTTTATCTTTTCCATTTTTTCTCCTTCCATTCCCCTGGTAAGAACATAATTAAGTGGGTCAGTCTCATAAAGTTCATAAACTTCATTAACAGGGGGTTCATAAACATCCATGAAATTCAAGTTTTGCATCTCGCTTGGGTGTCTGACTGCATCATACATATTAAACTTAATTATTTGTCTACAATACTCAAGAGAGAGACAACCACGATAAACATCAATCAGGGCCCTTGTAGTCCTTAGGAAAGGTCTGCCCAAGAGGACATTAGTGGTGTTTGAAGAGAGATCAATGTTCATGTCGACAATGTAGAAGTCGACGGGATAGATGAAGTCGTTGACTTGGACAAGAACATCCTCGATAACTCCCTTGGGATAGATGATAGATCGATCAACAAGCTAGATGACTACTCTAGTCTCTTTCATGGTCCCAATGCCTAACCTTTCATATTCTGCCGGTGACAAGACATTTATGCCAACTCCCAAGTCACACAAGGCCTTCTCGATTTTGTTATTGCCTATCTTGCATGGAATATCGAAAGTTCCTTGATCCGTGCACTTTTTTGGGATTCTTGACTGAAATATTGATGAAACATTCTTGGTCAAGCTAACTTGTTCAAAACCTGCAAGTTTCTTCTTGTTGGAGCATAAACCTTTAAGGAATTTAGCATAATTAGGAATTTTAGCAATTAAATCAAGCATAGGTATGTTGATTGCCACTTTTTAAAATATATCCATAAATTCCTTTTCCTCTTTCTCCCTTTTGGTCTTTGCAGACGTAGGTGGAAATGGTAGAGGGGCGTTATCATATTCTTCTTTATGTTTTGCAGCTTCTGCTGCTTTCTTGGCCTCTTTTGCTTTCCTGGCCGCTTCCTTGGCCAAGAAGGTTTCTTCTGATGCTAGGATAATCTCAGATTCAACCAACTCCTCCTCTTCCTCCTCTGCTATTTTTTCTGGCGTCTTATACTTATACTTCCTTTCAAATTCCATCACCTCCTCTTGATTCTTATGCCTCGGCCGTTCTTGCTCGTATGTTATTGTCTCTTCCCTTTTAGGTAGATTTACACCACTCCTCAAACTGATCATACTCACATTGTGTTTGGGATTGTCTACTATACTAGCAAGCAATCTCCCTTGCTGATTATTGTTCTTTTCAGTATCATGTTGATTTGCTTTTGTATCTTTGCCACGTCAATATTAGTTTGTGCCTGGCTGGCTTGACTGGCATGAATAAACTTATTTAGGGTGTCCTCAAGAGTTGGACCAGTTATTTATACCTATTATGGAGGTGCTAGTAATTGTAGATGTGCGTTAGTTTGGTTTTAGCGTGGCCTAGGAACGAAGTTTAGGAGGTTGAATAGTGGCTGTTGTGGTTAGTTAGAAGGTGTAGGATTATTCTGGGGTTGATTCTGGTTCCAGTTGAAGTTATGATGATTCCTCCATCCAGAGTTATAGTTGTTGGAGTATGGATTATTGTTGGGAGGGTATCTGTTGTGCTGGTTCTGGTTGTAGCCATAAGCAACATTCAATTGAGCAGTAATCTCCTCTGTTGTTGCAGGTTGCAATATGGAACATTGATTGGTATGGTGGTCAGCTTGGCAGCATATTCCGCAAACACTCATAGTTGCGCCTTAGTTGCTTTCTTGGCCAAGAACACCTGTAGAAGGATTTTGCATAAAGTTAGCAACATTGGCAAGCTGATGTTATAAAGTAATTGAGTTCAAAGAAGAGATAGGGTTAGATCACTTTGCTGAGCTATTGTTATGGCAATTTTTAGCCATGGTGGTCAGTTTGGCAGCATATTCCGCAAACACTCATAGTTGCACCTTAGTTGCTTTCTTGGCCAAGAACACCTGTAGAAGGATTTTGCATAAAGTTAGCAACATTGGCAAGATGATGTTCTAAAGCAATTGAGTTCAAAGAAGAGATAGGGTTAGATCGCTTTGCTGAGCTATTGTTATGGCAATTTTTTGCCATGGTTTGTAGCAATAGTTTGGCTCGAGTTGGACTTTGATCTTGCAAAGCCCCTCCAGCTACAGCGTCAACTCTTTCTCTCTCCTTCTGACTCATCCCATCATAGAAGTACTGAATTAGAGCTTCATCAGTTACTCCATGGGTTGGACAGATGTCCTGAAGATCTTTGAACCTCTGGTAGTATTCTCCAAAGCTTTTGTTTCCTCTCTACTAAATGGAAAGGAGATTCTTTCTAGCTGCTCTAGCCTTGCTAGCATTTCAATACTTGTTCAAGAAGGCTGCTGACATCTGAGCCCAAGTACTGATGGTATTGTGAGGTAAACTGTAGAACTAGTTTTTTACTGAGTCCTCTAATGACCATGAAAAAGCTTTCAGCTTTGCTCTCTCTATAGGAACTTCTCGAGGTTTGAGTGCATTGCATTCCAAGTAAAAATTCCTTAGATGGATGTAAGGATTCTCATTGGCATGTCCATGGAATTTCTTCAGATTATGGATGATGTTGGTTTTGATAGCCCAATCATGATCCACTAGTGGTAGATCAATGCAGTAATAGGTGGTTTGCTCTGCCCCTCGATTCAGCTCCTTGAGAGTCTACTTTGTTGGCTGGTCCATGTCTATTCTTGGATTTGGTTCTTCTTAGTCCACTTCTTTGTCAAGAGGGTACTCTTGATCAAGATGGCAGTCCGTTGATGAACTTGGTGTGATATTCGTTGGTATCAATCTCTTTCTTTTAACTTTCCTTCTATTTTCTATCTCTGCTCTGGTCAGCTCTGGATTGAAAGGTATCAATTCCTTGTAAGATGACCTAGTCATAAATATGAAAACACAAAGATTAGTAAATCGTACTCCCCGGCAACGGCGCCAAAATTTGATGGGTGTCGAATCCGTCAAAAATAATTATACAATACAACTCACTACTAAGAACAAGTTTAATTGTAAATAGCAAGTAAGAGGTTCGATCCACAGAGAGTACTGGTATGATTTTCGTGTGTGCTTGCAAAGACCAGTGATAACACTTAGGTGAAATTGGGGGGGTTGTTTTAAACTAAAGACTGAAAAATAAATAAAGCAAGTAAAAAATCCAAGCCAAGAATAAGCATCTTGGTCAAGACATAGATCAAGATGAAACAATCAGATGAGAGAAATTTCTAGTAAAGGTTGGATGAGTTTGAAGCTAGATATAAGCAAAGCCAATGACTAGGTGGAATGGGATTACTTGGATGACATCATGGGTCGTTTGGGCTTTTCTACTAGATGGGGATCAGTGGTCATGCGGTGTGTCACAACGGTGTCCTACTCGATTCTTTTAAATGGTTCTCCGAGACCATCATTCACTCCGGAGAGAGGTCTCCATCAAGGGGACCCTCTTTCCCCCTACCTCTTTATCCTTTGTGCAGAAGGGCTCTCTGCGATTCTAAAAGAGGCGATGGAGACGAGGGCATTACATGGATTCAAGATTTACAAGCGAAGGATAGCTTAATCTTCAAGATTTACCAATCATCAGCCACTTTTTTTACGCGGACGATAGCTTAATCTTCTCTGAGGATTCAGACCAATATGTTGCGTCTATTGCGACTATTCAGGCTGGGCGGGACGTGTTAATTAAGTCAGTGATCCAATCGATTCTCACTTACATTATGAGCTGTTTTGAGATACCGATTACAATCTGTGATGAAATAGAAACAACTACCAAGAGATTCTGGTGGGGTGGTAGTAATGAGGAGAGGAAGGTCAACTAGGTGGCCTAGAGTAAAATATGCAAGGCAAAATCTGATGGGGGCTTGGGTTTTCAACGAGTTAGGGAATTCAACCTTATGCTGCTGGCTAAACAAAGGTGGCGCCTCTGCCAATCTCCGGAATCCTTACTAGCAAGAGTATAGAAAGCCCGCTATTATACCAGCACAGACCTTTTTGCGGCAAATGTTGGTCCTCGACCAAGTTATATATGGCGTAGCATTTTTGCAGGAAAAGAAGTTCTGCGGCGAGGTTGCTACCAGAGGATTGGAGATGAGCAAACAATTCAGATTTAGCACAACCCTTAGTTACCCTCAACTTCGGACGGAAAAGTTACTGCACCAGTTTCGATCCTTAATGCGACTGATGTGGTAGCTGAGCTCATAGATATGGGATAACAGATGCTGAAGGAGGGACTTAATTGATAACATCTTTTTAGGTCAGGAGCAGTCTGATATATTAAGCTTTCCAATTAGTTGGAGTGGGGGGAAGGACTCACTAGCTTTAAAATGGACTAATTCAGGGTGATACTCGGTCCGTAGTGGTTATCATTCCATTACTTCCTCGAGTGCCGAGCCAACCACCGCTCATCAGGAGTGGAGGAAGTTTCTGTGGGCTATGTCTATTCTCCCTAAACTTAAGTCCTTTATGTGGAGGTTGGGTCATGGATCTTTGCCTACCAGGGTTAATCTCATCCGGCGAGGGATGACTGTCGAGGTGATCTACCCTTGTTGTCACCAAATGGATGAGTCTACCGATCACCTCTTATTTAGTTGCCTCTTCGCCATAAAGATGTGGGAAGGAGTGGTCTCCTGGGATAAAATATCGGCGATGTCCACCTTACCTTTTTGGAATTGAGTGTTTCAAGTGAGGAAGATCTCAGAGGTCATTGAATTAGAGGAAGCGATGTCGGTCCTCTAGTTTCTATGGATATCTAGGAATAACAAGATTTTTCGGTTGGTGAAAGGATCACCTCAAACGGTTTTTTTAGGGGGGGGGGGTCTTATTAGAATACAGGGAGGCAAATCGCCTGGAAGTCGAGGTTCCGTTGGTGGGGATGATCGTCAGTCAAATATACTTAAATTTATCCTGATGCCTAAATGCACAAAGTAATGTGTATAGAGCAAGTCAGGGTCGAACCACAGAGATTGAAGGACTAATTTGCTAGTGAAGATGTATGACAAGGCAATATGCAACAGATCAAACCCAAAATAACAGTAAAAAAGGGGGGGTTTTATGTTGATTAATAAATTAATCAATGCAGAGTAGGGGAGCTAACAAGACAGAATTCGAAAGTACTTATCTAGGGCACGAAAGTAAATCGTAATCCAGGGCAAGAAATGTAAACAGATCGAATGCGGGAAAAGTAATGAAAAGGATATTAATCAAATGAGACGAGATCTTAGCGAAAGGTGCTCTCTTGGGTTGTTTTCTAGGTCGGCTAGTCATTGGTGCAGAAGTTTTCCAGACTCATGTGCAGATCTGCTATAGGGACCGCGTTTCCACACCGCATCCCCTGCTTACCTTCGTAGATAAAAGTCACCCCCCGTTTCCACATATGAGGTGACCTTGACGTTCAGCCATCCTCCCAGCTACCTTCCTTGTCATCAAAAGGTAGCCTTGACCGTCCGGCCTGTCACGGGCTCGAAGTAGGGAGGCTAAATTCAGAGCGCCCATGAAGGAGAGGTAAGACAGATCTAGGGCGTGATAGCTCAGCTTGTCAGACTCGTATCGCATACCCTAGATATCTGTTTACCCCTAGGTGAGGCCTCTCGCGCTGCCTCCCCTAGGTGCCTGCTCTAACTCCAGGGCTTCGCGTCAGTTATAACCCTGGAATATGACGTTACTCATGCAGAAATACTAAAAGATGATCAAGCTCTTAACATTTCTAGACAAGCATGTAGTTAAATCGGTAAAAAGTTATGTGTCACAAAAGAATATGTTAAGCATGCATTAGACCTCTTAGCCGAACCCTACAACCCGTGGAACACCCTTCACCAAGAAAGGGGTATTTAGCTACTCATACTATAATATAAACAGTAGGTATATATAATCATACAATGATAAAACAAAGAAAGTAAAAAGGGAGTAGAGTAAACCGATAGATTAATTAATAATCGAAGAGGAAAGTTGTTTGACAATGGCTGCTCTTGATCGGGAAGAGGAGATGATCCCCAGAAAATAAACACTGAAACTAATGTAAGAAATTATCCTTGGAACAGCCGTCCTTACAAAAACCCTAAAACTATGCTTATATAGCCTAAGCCTAGCTAGGAGACAAAAACATCTAAGGGGAGAGGAAGGATCAATGAGGGCGTGACAGCACATGTCCTTGCAAAAGGAATATTCTGGGATCCCTGACACTCCTGATGCCTTCTGGAAAAGCCTGGGATCTCAGAAGATGCTTTCGTTGGAAGAAGGCTCAGAACTGTCGAGGCCTTGAGACAGTGCATTGGTCTGGTTCGCGTCGAGGCCTTGACAATATTCTTTCTTCTAGACCTAGAAAATGGAAGTCCTCAGAAATGCTCCAAAATCGCTTCTTTTCGGCATTTTCCCTCCTTTGATGCTAATCTGCAAATAAGAGTGAAATGAGGGTCAAATGCCGACTTCGGGCCCCCGAAAGGGCTAGAAAAGAAGGTAAAATCATGATCATGCGACGTGCTATCAAACATCCCCACACTGCCCCTATGCTCGCCCTCGAGCATAAACAAAATTGGAAAGTCACCTCATTCCTAAACATACATAATCAACTTCCAACACCGAGAATTGGCACACCATCCTACAAACTACACCCAACCAGAACATATCCAGACCTAGAAAGCACCTGCATCAGGCTAATAGAATAACGACCCTATCAACCAAACTTTTCCATATCTAGCCTAGTCACCAGCAGTCCTCACAAAGATGTGTATTTGCATTCATACTCAGAATAAAATATGTGTTCAGGCTAGCACTCATGAATGCAAATAACACAGCACAGGCATGGCTTGCACGTCAATCCGAGTACTGTAGAACACATGCATGGGCAATCAACAATCGGGGAAACATCGCATCAGCAGGAAGAAAGAAACGGGATCGAAAGAGTTAGAAAGGTGGAAGAGGGGAGTAGGAGATGAACAGAAGAGAAATGAGGGGAGAAAAGAAGGAAAGAAAAGAAAGAACCAGGCAAAACCTGGTTGGATCCCTTGGCTGGGAAAAAAAAATGAAAGGCGAGGCAACTTTCATCGAGGGCACGAGGCGATTCGGGGGCTAGACAAGGGTCTTCTTTCGGGGCCAGGAAAGTCTTCGTATTGAAGCTTCGGATGCGGATGCTTTTTCTTGGACGCTCGGTGCCTTTATCCTCTTATTTTGAGATTTAAAATCCATTTTTTTTTTGTATTTAAAAAAAAAAGGGAGTAAAGGAGATGGCCCTTGATTTGGTTCCAGCATCGATGGTGACTTCTTTTTCGCTTCCCCACGCTTGAATACTTCAGGGGCTCGAATTGTATGAATGGTCTAGGGATCGAAACTCTTTCGAGCTTTTGCTTTTTCTTGCCCTAGATCTCTGCTTGCAGCTCTGAAGTCTTTTGCTTTTGTCTTCTTCCCCACACTTGAACTTGTCTGCGCGCTTTTTTAGATGTCTAGCCCTCGACGTTACCCTCAATAATTGCTACCTCACCTGCCAAGGAAAAAGATCAAGAAAATACAAATGGTCAAGAAGGAATATGAAAAGAAGGGGAATGTCGGGGGCACGAAAAGAGAAGAGAGATGAAGGGGAGAAAAGAAAGAAAAAGACATTGATGCGAAGTTTTCTGTCATTTCTAAGCTTTCCCATGTCCTAACAGTGACTATACCCAGGGATATCATGCAAACTTAGACTGTGCTTAGCTAAGCATTTTTCTCAAAATTAAAAAGCATGAAGTTCAAATATGCTCATGGGATCAAATTATGACTACTGGTGTCGTGGCCTAGATATAGATATAAGGGCTAGCAGGTCAAAAAATGCATGTTCAGGCGTAGGTGTTATGGATGTCATGCTTCTTCTATGCATCGAAAGTTGAAAAACACATGCCAAAAATGAGGGTTTGAAAATTGATATCGGGAAAATTTTCCTAGCATGGCTAAAAATAAAGTCCGAAGATCATGCAATCATGCAGCAAACGTAGAAATAAACATGCAATCACACGGGCAAATAACTCCCTCCCCACACTTAGGTAGCGCATTGTCCTCAATGCAGGGAGAGTATAAAAAGGAGTTCAAGAAATATAAGTACAGTACGAAGTAAAAACAGTAAAATTGTTTAGTGCCCCTTTCGGGGGCTGGAGAGATGAAATTGTTCGGGGGTGGGTTACTGGGGTGGTAAATTTCGGCGGGCAACTTCAGCCGTCAAAGCCTGAAGTTCCCGCAAGATAAGCTAGAGAAGCCTCGTCTGGGTCGGTGATATGAGCTTAAAGGCTCTAGCTCGTCCTTATGCCTTTCTCGGACCAGCCTTGGATCTCATGGCGAAAACTAGCACATTAGGGACTATTTTGGTGATCAAGTCAGCCGGCCTTCCTAGGTTTAAATGAAGGGTTATTTTAGGGTTTTCTCATGTAATAATTCTCAAGCTATAAATAGAAGGAGATAGCCTCTTTTATAGCTTGTCTTTGTTTTTGTGTTATCTTCTTCAAGGACCAACTTTTATCATTCAGCATTTAGGGTTCCTAAAACCTTAGGGTTCTTCAAACCAGCACCTATCTATCTAGACAAATCAGGTTGTTCATCCAAGAGGTGAAAGGGTTGTATTTGTTTAGAGATCCTTTGTTCTTTTCGACAAGGTTACTCATCCAAGAGGTGAGGGGGTTTGTCAAGAACATTAGTTCCTTTTGTTATCATCAATACATATTCCTTTTCCTCCATTTATGTCCGCTGCAATCTAAACCATCTCCCTTCAATTTATCCGTTCATCCATCTTAAAACCGAAGAACTATCCATCTATCTACACGCCAACCTCCCAAAGAGGCTAGATTCTGCTCCATCAAGGTTTCCTTCGGCCAACCTCCTTCCAAACAGAGCTTGGGCCTTATCAAGTGGTAGCGGAGCTCAAGACTGCCTCTAGGTTGGTAAACTTCACCATCTTCACCATCTTCACCATTCAATCGGCTGAAAATTTTTCTATTCTTGAGCAAAATTCATGACCGTTCCCCTAAGCTGAAATTTCTTGTTTTCCTCCATTTCCTACGGTTCAAACACCTTGATTATTGTTTTCTATGGTTTAAACATTGTTTTCTACCATAGGAATCAATCTTACTCCATTTGAAAAAACTTTGGTTTTCTTGAGAAATTAATTTTATGTTGAGTTTTGATCTTGTTGTCACACAAAGCTTGAGTAAATTTGTGTTTGTGGCTGCCACACCTATCAATCAAAATTAGGGCAGCACACTTCATTTTGCTTGGCTTGTCATACACCTTCACCCAAATACTTGTCATACACCCTAATTTGCCTAAACTCCTTGTCACACACCTTGGTGCACTTTAGTGAATTTTTTTTTTTTTTTTTTTTGCTTGCCAAATCATTTGCCTTCCACTTCAATTGTCAAAAACTCTTTTCATACATTAATTGAAGCTCTCTTGCACTTACAAAAAAAAAAACAGCTAAGAAAGGGATCAAAAGAGTAAAAGAAATCCCTAAGTCAAAAAAAAAAAAAAGAGAAAAAGAAGGGATCAAAAGAGCTAATTAAATCCCTCAATCAAAAGAAAAAGAAGACAAGTAAGTCAAAGCAGGAGGCAAAATGTATATGTGCATTTGAAGTATTTTCTTTCAAGTTAAAGTGTGCAGTTATCAAGTGTTCTTCATTTTGGCAGCAACTTGTGAAAATTTCGAGTTCTTATTCCCGTCTCTCCTTTCTTCTTGAGTTTGTTCTTGGAGCTTGCTTTCTTTTGTGTCCTTGAGTTTTCTTCACTTGTTTCCTACAACAATTTCTACTCTAGCCTAAGTAGTGTTCAACCTCAAGCAATTTTCTTTGAACACTATTTCGGTTTCCTCACCTTTCATTCTACCTTAGTTTTCCTTGAACTCCTCGTCCTAGCCTTGAGTCTTAGAGTCATTGCTGGTTGAATAGTTGGTTCTTGAGTGAAGATTGAGTGGGTGAGATTGTGAGCGTATTAGAGCGTAGTGTGAAACACGAGTGACACACGTAAGGGAGGGACTAACCCTTATTATTTCCAATTGTGTTTGTGTCTTTTTGCAGGTACCGTTCACCATGTCTCACCGAGACACACACTCGAATGCTAGTTCGAGGGACTCCTCTACTCTAAATCCAGCAATGGCCTCTCTCGCGGTTCAAATGTAAGAAACTAGACAGCATGTTGCTGATTTGCAACACGACACAAGGGACATCTTGGCTGCCATTGCTGCCTTATCGGCGCAAAGGGCAAACCCTACTCCCTCACAACTAGCCCCCACCGCACAGCCAACACAAACACCACCCCCCACACAACCCACACCTACAAATCAGCACCCACCTCCTAATTACCAACCCCAAAATCTCCCGCCAACGGCGCAATACTACCAACATACACGCCCCACTGATCCTACAAGCGTCGATTACTATGTGTTCCCACAAGGACACGCGCATACCAACCCCCATGACACAAGGCAGCCGCCATCACCACACACCCAGGCTACCTTCACACACACCTCCAACCAAGATGTAAGGCAGCCACCAACACAAACATCGCCACCACCCCCACACAACACCCTACTAGCCGCACAACTAAATCCTCCTAGACAGCAGCCACACATCAATCACCTAGATATCCCTTTACACCTAGCAAATGCCTATGTACCACCTCACGTGGACATACCTAGGCCCCCCTCTCCGCCGCCCTATGAGCACGCACACAATGCTCGACGATACGACTATGATGAAGCATTTGAGCAGCGGGGTAACCAAAACAACGAAGAGAGAGTGGATAGCAAGGCAATGATTGTATTGGATGTAAATTCTATAAAAATGAGTGAAGAAAGTAAGGTTGTGAATGAGGTAGAAAAGGGTGAAAGTGAGCTTGAAAAGAAAGAGTTAAGTGATAAGGAAAAGACACGACATGAAAACAGTGAGCATGCCATTGCGAGTGTCATTGAGAGAGAGCACAATAAACAGAACAAAAGTGCAGAAAATTTGAGAGAAGAAAGTAAGGAAAAGATGGAAGCGGAAAATGTGAAAGCTATTGATCCAATGAACGTGCCTTTGTGCAATGAGGATCATTTAGCTCATACTAACACTAGTGAATCTTTTCCTACTGTTTCTGCCCCTTTCTTGCAGAAAATTCCAATGGAGTTTGATGGCCATTCGCACTGGTATGTTCCAAGGAAAGAATGTGGATTCAAACAGCCCACCTTAGGAGGAGACGGCAGCAAGATCGCTCAACAATGGTGCGCTAAAAAGGATGCACCACTTCCTTCTCCACATGATGAAAGGTACACACCTCTTCTCAACAATGGTGCACAACAACAAGGCCTTGAGGTAAGTCTTCGGCACCTTTCCATATTGCCCAAAAGGTATGTCTTAAACCCACCTTTAAATGCTGAATGGTGTGAAGTTTCTCATTTCAATAATCTTGATTCACATAAGGCAAATTTATATGACATTTATTTACCATGTGATCAAAAACCCGGCTTGCATTTCATCACGCATGATCCTTATCTACTTGACAATGATAAATACTTGCGTGAAAGATTTGTGATAAGCATTCACTCTCCTAACTTGCATCTCATTGCGTATAACTCTTGTCTCCTTGAACATGCGAGTTACTTGAGTGAATTTTTTTTGGCACGCGCCAAAACCCCTCAAGTGCATTTCATCCATTATGACCCTTTTTGGTTCAAATGTGGCCTTTGTTGCATGTCAGATGATAGCATACGTGATTTTTTGCCGAGTGGTATGCGCTTGAAAGCAATAAATATGTTGTGGGCTGTCCCAAAACAACAACTTGGGCCGAATGTGTTGCAAAAGAATTGGGTTACACCTTTTGCAAATTTATATTTCCTATTGCAGCAACTATTTCGCATCTTTAAATCCATTGTGCGTCTTCGTAATGCCGAATTTCGTTGGATTGTCATTGTGAGTAGAATTGAGAAATTGATGAATTGCATACGTTGTTTTATGCTATGTGATAATTTTTGCTCTTTTACACATAGCATCGGTGACTTGTTGGAAACAATGACCCATCGCTTGTCTAGCATTTTCACATGCATTGTGCACATTAGTGGTGCCCAATTGTCTTGGTTTGTTATTATGAGTCGCAAAGAGAAGGTAGATTATCATATTTTTCGTTCTATCACTTGGGATGCCATCTATATTTTCCATAACAATTTAAGAACTGATGTGCCTCAATGTGCCAGTAATGCTACTGATTTTGCTAGATGGGTAAGTGTTGAGGGATGTAATTTTGTTTTCCCTAATCCGTGTTTGAACAACAAGTTCCAGGATCCTTATTTTCATCCTACTTTCAATCTTGTTGATTCGTGCCCTTCCTTTGTAGGCACTTTAGAGAGCGACCTTGTGGGAAAGCAGAGTGCTGATTCGAGGTCGAATCTTCTCGAAGGGGGAGAGGATGATATGAGCACGAACTCGTACATAGCCAGCAAAAGGCCTCCCGCTTGGCCTATCTTTTCCGAAGGAATTATCAAGACATTTCCACGTGTGTCCACCAGCCGTGAACAAGCTAAGACTCGGCTGGCCGAGCAAGGAATGGAGCGTATAGATTCGAGGTCGAATCTCCCTAAAGGGGGATGGGATGATATGAGCTTAAAGGCTCTAGCTCGTCCTTATGCCTTTCTCGGACCAGCCTTGGATCTCATGGCGAAAACTAGCACATTAGGGACTATTTTGGTGATCAAGTCAGCCGGCCTTCCTAGGTTTAAATGAAGGGTTATTTTAGGGTTTTCTCATGTAATAATTCTCAAGCTATAAATAGAAGGAGATAGCCTCTTTTATAGCTTGTCTTTGTTTTTGTGTTATCTTCTTCAAGGACCAACTTTTATCATTCAGCATTTAGGGTTCCTAAAACCTTAGGGTTCTTCAAACCAGCACCTATCTATCTAGACAAATCAGGTTGTTCATCCAAGAGGTGAAAGGGTTGTATTTGTTTAGAGATCCTTTGTTCTTTTCGACAAGGTTACTCATCCAAGAGGTGAGGGGGTTTGTCAAGAACATTAGTTCCTTTTGTTATCATCAATACATATTCCTTTTCCTCCATTTATGTCCGCTGCAATCTAAACCATCTCCCTTCAATTTATCCGTTCATCCATCTTAAAACCGAAGAACTATCCATCTATCTACACGCCAACCTCCCAAAGAGGCTAGATTCTGCTCCATCAAGGTTTCCTTCGGCCAACCTCCTTCCAAACAGAGCTTGGGCCTTATCAGTCGGGTCATAGACGATGAGAGGAGTCGGGGGCTGGCTTCCTGATGCAGTATTCTGGCCTTGTCGAGCTGCTTCTGCTTGAGGCACTTGCTTTTCGGGGGCTGGAGGGATGGCATTGGAGTGGGGGTCCGAAAGATCTGGATAGTCAAAGATACCGCCATTCTTGGTCCCGAAAACCTTCTCCGTTGCTGGGGCACAACATGGATAAAATCTTAACACACCACGTGAGAGACATAAATGGCCCATGACATCCAAGGTTCGGATATCCAAATCCTTGAATGCCAGGGGCTCGGAAAGGCTACTAGCAGCCAGGTCAATATTACGCATTTTCACAGCAAACAGGGAGATAAAGGATCCAAAAATAGGCCCACGACCACCATTCAATACATGCAAAACACCCGAAGCTACCCAAAAACCTAGATTGACCCTTCGTTTATGTTTCATGCACCATAAAAAGAAAAGTTCCTGCACAGATATCTGTCCCGAGGAACCAAATCTTGCTGAAAAGGTGAGGGCTAGATACCGGTGCAGGATACGCAATGCAGGGTCAACAATTTCATGGGCTTTACTACCCTTAGCGTCATATTGAACAGTAGGCTTATTGGTTAGCTCCCGAAAAGCAGCAGTAGCATCAAAAACAGAAGGGATAACAATTAAGGAATTTTTATATAGAGGGGTATTCAATTCATCATTTTTAACAAAACCTAACCAGCAATTAAATTCACCCAGTGTCAGATGCTCCCATTTGGTGGCTAGCCTAAAATTGATCAAACCAGGGGTAGAGGAGTTTGGACCGACCTTGCCCTTGGGCCGAAAAGTGCCATCTACCCAAAAAGTAGTAAAAAATTCAAGGGAAAGCTCGACATAGGTCGGGTGCTCCAAATAGAACAGAGATTCCCAACCAATGTTGGTCACATAATATCTGATCCTGGACTCAATGCCCATCTTAGCAAGAAATTCAAAATCCAGGCGCGCACATGAGCTAACGCCCTTGGAATTCAGCAAAGTTAACTTGTCAAGATAAGGTTTATCATTAAAGACAATCCATTCATGGGGTGAAGAAAGGTCAGAAGTCACCTGTTGTGAGTCAGATCTGGGGATAGATGAAGGCGCTGGGGTCTCGACCTCGACATCCTCATCTATTTCGGGGGCCCGAAGCTTCTTGGAGCTCGAGGGCTTGCCGGTAGTGGTGGCTGAAAGCTTCCTCTTGAGACTCACCGGTGTATTGACTGTAGCTGGCTTGGGTTCAGCTTTGGACTTCCCTTTCTTAGTCGCAGTTGTTTTCTGGGCCTCGAGATCTTCCTCCTCTTCGTCTCCCTCAACTTCTCCACTTTCTCCCGTTCCCTCCTCTATAACCTCATCTTCCTGGTCAATACTCGTCTCTGCTTGGTCTTCCATGACCTCGGCTTCTTCGTCTGAGACTAGGATGTCCTGGAGGACCTCCTCCACCGTTAAGGCAGGCTGGGGAGATAGGAAACGATCAACGACAGCGTCTAGGGGTGACTGCTTGGGCTTTTTGGTCTTGGGCTTGGCCGTGGACGATCCAGGAGGGAGCTTCACCATACGGCCGCCTCTAGTGGTTGTCATGGTCGGATGAACGGAGCCTGTGACTTCTATATCGTCCTCCACCGGGGTAAACTCTCTGATCTGCTCCACAGTTGTGGGTGAGACCGCCGTGGGAGAGGGAAGGGGTCGTGGCTTGACAGACGGTGGTGTGACTATTTTGTATGAAGCCGAGTTTGGTGTAGCTGACTGGGATCTAGATCTGGAAGGAACGGGGCTCGAAGTGTCCACCGGCTTAGGTCCGGCAGCATTCTTGCGGGCTGGCTTTTTAGTCTTAGGTGCCATTGATGGTGAGTGGAGTGAGAGAGATGGCAGTAATGGAGATTGGAGTGAAGAGAGGATAGGGTTGCGTGTTTGGTGAGGGAGAGGTGAAAGTGATAGGGTTGAAAGTGATATGAGTGAAAATTTTGTGGGAGCGTGGGAGAGAGAGTGGAAATCACAGCTGGCAATAAATGGCGCAGCTTTTTCATTAATGAGGTCTGCATTTTCTGCGGCTTGACAGGCTACGTGGCACCCTGGGCTTGGAGCACGATGACCCACGCGTATCCCAACTGCCCAAAAAGGATAGCAACTTTTAAATTTCAAAATGGCAGTTGGTACATTTAAGATATGGACAAAAAGAGAGAATAAAGGTGAGTTAATGTTAATTAAAAGGAATAAAATCATAGGAAAATGGAAAGGTAAGGGATATATACAAGGAATAAATCATGGAAATTAAATCAACAAAAATCAGAGAATCCGAAAAGTTGCAGAGGAGATAAGGGAGAGAGAAAGGATACAGATGGCATATCAAATACCTCCAACGTGGTCCAGTTACTCGTCGGGACCTCGACGTGCTTTGATACTCTAGGTCTGGACAGGTGGGTCCTCCACCATAGCCTCCTCAACAACCGAGGGCTGGAAACCTTCGTAGAAGGGCTTCAGTCTCTGTCCACTGACCTTGAAGATGATTCTTGTGGCGGGGTTCTGGATTTCAACTGCCCCATGAGTGTAGATTGTCGTGACCATGAAAGGTCCTGACCATTTGGATTTCAGCTTCCCAGCAAAGAGTCGCAGTCGTGAGTTGTACAACAAGACCTGTTGTCCGACTAAGAATGTTTTGGGACGAAGATGTCGGTCATGATAAGCTTTTGTCTTGCCTTTATAGAGTAGGGCATTCTCATAAGCGTCGTCCCTTAACTCTTCTAGCTCTTGAATTTGCAAGCGCCTATGCTGGTCAGCGAGGCCTAGATCTGTGTTAACCTTTCTGATAGCCCAAAAAGCCTTGTGCTCTATCTCCACTGGGAGATGGCACGACTTCCCATAAACAAGTCTGTAAGGGGTCATCCCTATCGGGGTCTTGAAAGCTGTATGATAGGACCAGAGAGCATCACCCAATTTCAAACTCTAATCCTTTCTGGACTGGTTAACGGTCTTCTCAAGAATGGACTTGATCTCACGGTTTGAGACCTCGGCTTGACCGTTAGTCTGAGGATGATAAGCAGTGGATGTTCTATGGTGGACTCCATACTTTGTCAAAAGAGAGGACACAACACGGTTGCAAAAGTGGGCACCCCTATCGCTAATCAGCGCTCTAGGTGTACCAAACCGATTGAAGATGTTGGTGCGGAGGAAGTTCACAACCACCTTGGAATCGTCCGTTCGAGTAGCCTTGGCCTCGACCCACTTAGAGACATAATCGACGGCCAGAAGGATGTAGATGTTGCCAAAGGAATTGGGAAAAGGGCCCATGAAGTCTATACCCCAGATATCAAAGATCTTGCAAGCAATAATGAAGTCTATACCCCAGATATCCTTGAAAATGGTAGGCCAGTACAGCCCAGGTTCCAGAACTTTCAGGGCAGTTTTCTTGGCCGCGAAATGGCCTCCTTCTGAGTGGCAGAATTTAAGGATCGAGGGCACCTCATCCATGGTTACACATCTACGAATGAGCTGATCCGAATAGTACTTCCATAGGTAGGGGCTGTCCCATATGTAGTATTTTTCTTGTCTTCTAATTCTATTGCATTCGGAGGGAGTGGCATCAGCCGGGTAAGTGCCTGTAGCACAAAAGTTTGCAATATCGGAAAACCATGGGGAATAAACAGCTTGGACTAGACATAGTTGCTCATATGGAAAGGTATCTCGGATTGGCTCACGCGAATTATCTTCCTGGGCTGGAAGTCTACTCAAGTGATCGGCCACAAGGTTTTCTTTTCCGGCTTTATCTTTGATAGCTATATTGAATTCTTGCAGGAGCAAGATCCAACGAATAAGCCGAGGTTTGGCATCGGCTTTGGTTAACAAATACCGAAGGGCAGAATGGTCAGAGTAGATGAGGACCTGAGTGCCTAGCAGATATTGCCTGAACTTGTCTAGGGCATAGACTACGGCCAGAAGTTCTTTCTCTGTCGTAGTGTAGTTCTGCTGGGGCAGGTCTAGCAGCTTGGAAGCATAATAGATGACATGGGTCTCCTTATCCTTCTTCTGACCCAAGACGGCGCCTAAGGCCTGATTACTGGCATCACACATGACCTCGAAAGGTAGTGTCCAGTCGAGGGCTCGAATAATCAGGGCCGAGATAAGTTTGTTCTTGAGAAGTTCAAAAGCGGTTTTGTAGGCCTCGCTAAAATCAAAGGACACGTCCTTCTGGAGCAATTGACACATGGGTTGGGCAATCTTGGAAAAATCCTTAATGAACCTTCGGTAGAAACCGGCATGGCCTAGAAAATATCTCATATTGTGGACACAAGATGGGTAGGGCAGGGATTCTATTACTTCTATCTTGGCTTTGTCAACCTCAATTCCCTTGGCCGAGATAACATGACCAAGCACCAGGGCTCGATCCACCATAAAGTGGCATTTTTCAAAATTCAGGACAAGATTCGTCTCAATGCAGCGCTCTAGGCACCTTTTTAGATTGTTCATGCATTTTTCAAAAGAGTTTCCATAGACGGTGAAGTCGTCCATGAAGACTTCGATTCCATCTTCAACTAATTCAGAGAAAATGCTGACCATACAACGATGGAAAGTGGCAGGGGCGTTGCATAGACCGAAGGGCATGCGTCTATACGCGAAGGTCCCGAAAGGGCAGGTAAAGGTGGTCTTTTCCTGGTCTTCAGGAGCAACTGGGATCTGATGGAATCCGAAGTAATCGTCTAGACAGCAATAATGGGTTTTACCGGCGAGGCGTTCTAGCATTTGATCGATGAAGGGCAGGGGAAAATGATCTTTCCTGGTAGCAGAATTTAGCCGGCGGTAGTCAATACACACTCTCCACCCATTCTGGATCCGGGTAGGAATGGATTCGCCATCTTGACCGACGGTGATAGTTATACCTATTTTCTTGGGCACGACCTGGATAGGGCTGATCCAAGGGCTATCCGAGATGGGGTAGATAACTCCCGCATCTAACAACTTAAGAATCTCTTTCTTCACCACTTCCATCATAGGCGGATTAAGTCGTCTCTGGGACTGGCGAATGGTCTTGCTTGCATCTTCTAGGTGGATGTGATGAGTGCATAATGCTGGAGATAAGCCCTTAATGTCCGCAATGGTCCATCCTATGGCATGCCTGAAGTTCCTTAGCAAGGAAATGAGCTTGGACTCCTCGAGGTCTTCGAGCTTGTTGGAGATAATGACAGGTAAAGAGTTGTCAAGGCCTAGCTAAGCATATTTCAAGTGAGTAGGCAGTGGCTTCAGATCTAGGGTTGGAGCCTGATCAATAGAGGAAAATAACTTAGTATGGCCTGGATATTCGGGAGACTGATTCGGAGATTCATACTGAGCAACAACTCATTCTTCAAGGTCAGCGACGACCGAGTGTAATTCAGATGGGATAGGAAGCGTCGAGGCCACGACATCTAGAAGAGCTGGTGTCAGACTCCTGTCAAGGGCAAATTGAAAGGGGTCAGTAGAATATATTTCATCAATTTCCCCCACAAGGGGGTCAACAATATCAACATAATTCACACTAGAAAATTCAGATGGGTATCGCATGGCCTCTAGCATATTGAATTTGATGATCTCTCCATCAAATTCGAGGGAGATGGTGGCATCGTGAACATCAATCTTTGCTCGGGCTGTGGCCAGAAATGGGCGGCCTAGAAGAACGTTTGTGGATTTGGTGGAGTCTTCGTTCTCCATTGCAATCACATAAAAGTCAGCAGGGAACAAGAATTCCCCTACTTGGACCAAGACATCCTTGATGATCCCCTCGGGGTAGATGATAGAGTGGTCAGCAAGTTGGATGACGAGGTCTGTAGGCACAAGAGGCTCGAGGCCTAGACTGTGTAGATTATCAAGGGCATAACATTGATTCCCGCTCCGAGGTCACACATGGCCTTGCCAATATCAACTGTTCCGATTCGGCAAGGGATTATGAACATGCCTTGATCTTTGCATTTCGGAGGGATCTGACGTTGGATATGTGCAGACGCGTTGGCCCCTACGCTGATCTTGTTAACTTCGGCGAACTTGTTTTTGTTCGTGCATAATTGCTTCAGGAATTTGGCATAGCAAGGGACATTTTTCACGGCCTGGAGAAGAGGGATGTTGACAACCACTTTACTGAATATTTCAAAGATATCGCGGTCCTCCTTATCTTTCTTGGTCTTGACCAATCTGTGAGGGAACGGGGGATTGAGAATCTTATGAATATATTCCTGGGTAAATTCATGTGGGTTAGGGTCGTTCCTTGGTGAACCTCTGGGAGAGCGGATTCTATCCTCCATGTCTTCGACGAATCTAGGGACTTTAGGGAGCTTTGGTCTAGGTTTAGGCCGAATCTCAGTCTCTGGAGAGTTTTCAATATCTTGGGCTGGAGGCTCTGGTGGGGTCAAAGTTGATCCACTACGCAAAGTTACTGCACAGAGATTGTGCTTTGGATTTGTTTCTGTTTGGGGTGGCAGTCTGCCATGATTTGTTAACTCTTGCAATTTGGCAGTCAGGGCACTCATTTGCTTCTTAAGTTCATCTATTTCTTTCTGCTGCTCGGGATTCTTAGGCATTTCAGCAGTCGGAGGCTGGACAAAAGTTTGGTCTGGAGGATGGACGAAGGTCTGATCCTGAGGAGGTTGGCGTTGATATTGGTTCTGGTGAAATGTAGGTCGAGGTCTGAAATTTGGCATATTAGGAGGGGGATTTCCATAGGGGTTCTGATGCTGTGGATGGCTAGGTCCCGAAAGCTGAGTGTTAGGGACCCATCCTAGATTTGGTTGTTTCCAGCCTTCATTGTAAGTCTGAGCGTAAGAGACTGGAATAAATTGGCCAGCAGCATTCACTTGTATTTCCTCCGGAATATGAGGACATGCATCAGTTGGGTGATCCACGAAATTGCATATCTGGCAGGCCTTGACAGGTGTGGGTTGTGCTGTTATGAAGTTTTGGAACATTCCTGTGAGAGAAGATATCTAGTTCTGAAGGGCAGCTACTTGGGCATCCTGTCCTGGATTGTTGGCAAGGTCGTCAGAGGTGTTCTTGGCCATGAGCTCTATCGTTGCTCGTGCGGCTCTTGGAGTTAGAGCAGTCAAGGATCCATTGGCGGCTGCGTTAAGCAGAGCCTTATCCTGAGCCTTGAGGCCTTCACAAAAATATTGAACCAGAGCATGCTCGGTAAGGTTGTGGGCTGGGAAACTCGATTGCATTTTCTGAAATCTCTCATAATACTGGGCTAGAGTCTCTTCTTTCTTCTGAACAATGGAGACGAGTTGCTTGCGTGTGGTATTTGAGATAGAAGTCGGGTAATACTTCTCAGTGAAGATTTTGGACATGTCCGCCCAAGAACGAATAGATCTTGCTGGAAGGTCATAATACCAATCTAGGGCATCATCTTTGAGAGACCACTGGAATGCGCGAAGCTTGGCATGCTTAATACTAACGTTGGCAGGTTTCATGGCCTCGCAAATAAAGTGGAGCTGTTGGAGATGGCGAAGGGCATTTTCCTTGGCTACCCCTCGAAAAGTAGGCAGATGATGAAGCACGGCGGACTTCAGAGTCCAGTCATTAGGGACATTGGGCCAGTCAATGCAGCTACTGGCCATATCGGGGGTTGCATGGAAATTGTCGATGGTTTGCTGGTCTGGGGTGGTGGTGGATCTTCGTGGTTCCCACGGTTGTTACGGTTGTCATTGTTGGCTAGGTCATCCATTGCGGAAAAATTAAAGTGGTCTGGTATGGGGTTTTCGGGATCACAATGGAGAAAGGTCAGGTCCAAGAAAAGCTGATGTTCCTGGTCAGACAGATTAGATAGGGAACCGTCGAGGGCAGGATGAGGGATCACTCTACGATGAGCAGATGTCCCTTGAGCTTGCTTACGAAGTCCTCTTTCCGTTCTGGTCAACTCGAGGTCTAGAGGGAGTAGATCGGGGGCAGATCGCCTGGTCATACAAGAAAAACAAAACAAAATCAGTACCGTTCAATCCCCGGCAACGGCGCCAAAATTTGATCGTCAGTCAAATATACTTAAATTTATCCTGATGCCTAAATGCACAAAGTAATGTGTATAGAGCAAGTCAGGGTCGAACCACAAAGATTGAAGGACTAATTTGCTAGTGAAGGTGTATGACAAGGCAATATGCAACAGATCAAACCCAAAATAACAGTAAAAAAGGGGGGGTTTTATGTTGATTAATTTATTAATCAACGCAGAGTAGGGGAGCTAACAAGACAGAATTGGAAAGTACTTATCTAGGGTACGAAAGTAAATCGTAATCCAGGGCAAGAAATGTAAACAGATCGAATGCGGGAAAAGTAATGAAAATGATATTAATCAAATGAGACGAGATCTTAGCGAAAGGTGCTCCCTTGGGTTGTTTTCTAGGTCGGCTAGTCATTGGTGCAGAAGTTTTCCAGACTCATGTGCAGATCTGCTATAGGGACCACGTTTCCACACCGCATCCCCTGCTTACCTTCGTAGATAAAAGTCACCCCCCGTTTCCACATATGAGGTGACCTTGACGTTCAGCCATCCTCCCAGCTACCTTCCTTGTCATCAAAAGGTAACCTTGACCGTCCGGCCTGTCACGGGCTCGAAGTAGGGACGCTAAATTCAGAGCGCCCATGAAGGAGAGGTAAGACAGATCTAGGGCGCGATAGCTCAGCTTGTCAGACTCGTATTGCATACCCTAGATATCTGTTTACCCCTAGGTGAGGCCTCTCGCGCTGCCTCCCCTAGGTGCCTGCTCTAACTCCAGGGCTTCGAGTCAGTTATAACCCTGGAATATGACGTTACTCATGCAGAAATACTAAAAGATGATCAAGCTCTTAACATTTCTAGACAAGCATGTAGTTAAATCGGTAAACAGTTATGTGTCACAAAAGAATCTGTTAAGCATGCATTAGACCTCTTAGTCGAACCCTACAACCCGTGGAACACCCTTCACCAAGAAAGGGGTATTTAGCTACTCATACTATAATATAAACAGTAGGTATATATAATCATACAATGATAAAACAAAGAAAGTAAAAAGGGTGTAGAGTAAACCGATAGATTAATTAATAATCAAAGAGGAAAGTTGTTTGACAATGGCTACTCTTGATCGGGAAGAGGAGATGATCCCCAGAAAATAAACACTGAAACTAATGTAAGAAATTATCCTTGGAACAGCCGTCCTTACAAAAACCCTAAAACTATGCTTATGTAGCCTAAGCCTAGCTAGGAGACAAAAACAGCTAAGGGGAGAGGAAGGATCAATGAGGGCGTGACAGCACATGTCCTTGCAAAAGGAATATTCTGGGATCGCTGACACGCCTGATGCCTTCTAGAAACGCCTGGGATTCCGTGCGGATCTCAGAAGATGCTTTCGTTGGAAGAAGGCTCAGAACTGTCGAGGCCTTGAGACAGCGCATTGGTCTGGTTCGCGTCGAGGCCTTGACAACATTCTTTCTTCTAGACCTGGAAAATGGAAGTCCTCAGAAATGCTCCAAAATCGCTTCTTTTCGGCCTTTTCCCTGGTTTGATGCTAATCTGCAAATAAGAGTGAAATGAGGGTCAAATGCCGACTTCGGGCCCCCGAAAGGGCTAGAAAAGAAGGTAAAATCATGATCATGCGACGTGCTATCAGGGGACCTAGATTTCTACGCCACCTATGGGTCCCTAAACCCCCAAGTGGTCCCCACCTTTCTTTTTTGTTTGCTGAATTAAAAATTACTTACTTATGGTTTTGTTTTGTTTTTAAATACTTACATATCATAGCAAGATATGCACGTAACAAATTAATACTAAGGTGGAAAAATTAAGTTAAATGAGGTCGATAATGACATTGAAGCCTGAATAAATAGTTAGCAAATTAAGTTCAACAATTGTTGCAACTATGATTGATACTAGCAAATTAAGTAAAAGGAGATCCGCATAGGTTTACAAATGAAGAGCGTTGAGCCGAACTTTAACCGTTGTACTCAAACTCTGCTCATTAAATTCAAAAGCAGTCTAACCTTCAACATGCTAAACACTGACGCGACTGTTGGCTTTGTATCTTCCGCTCTTGGTTTCCTAGCAAGAGACTCCATTGGCACCTGCATTCTTGCGGGAGTTGTGCATATCCCATCCATGCGGGGGGTGGCTACAACTGAGGCTATGACGATCTGGGCCACTCTAAAATACGAGATTCAACAGGGCTTTCAGTCTGTCATGGTCGTGTCCGACTTCCTTGAGATTGTACATGCCCTTAGAGAGAGGGAGCTTCCACTTGAGTATACGGGTATGATCCTTCAAGATATGGCTCATCTAGCCTCGTTGTACTCGTCCTGCGCATTTTGCCGCGCTCGTCGGAATCTTAATGTTCTGGCTCATCTCTTAGAAAATTATGCTTTATTTTTTGATTTGGAAAATGTTTTGATAGGAGTATGCCCCGAAGTGATCGCACTTGCTGTTATGAATGATTTTCCTTAGCAAAGATCTTCTTTTCAAAACAAAAAAAAACTCCTTTTCATTTTGTGTCCAATGTCGAACTTGTTTCCGACAGTGACACATGACATACACACAAACAATACGTGTCTAACTCACAATCTTTTCTAATCAGTCTGTTTGATCGTAATTCTTAATAGTTAATGGTGCTAAGTCAATGTTTAGCGTAAATTACACTAGAAGACAATTAGGAATTAGCGTTTCAACAACTAATGCTTATATTTATACATATAGTTTAGAATGTATTTTTATATATACGGTGCCTATGTCTTATAATTTTTAATTTTTTTTCACGTCTCTATTCAATGTTATATGTATCAGTATTTGTGCTGTATAGTTCACAATATAAATATAAATATTGTAGTAGTAGTAGTAGTTTTTTTCTTAATATAAGAGTAGTAGTTATTATTATTATAATTATTATTTAAATTCTTCTAATAGTTAAAATTTTGTACCGGTATGAAGTGGGTAATAAAATTCTAAATTTAAACATGCCTCTAAATAACACAGTAGTAGAATTGGGTTTGGTAAAAGGATCACTCGTTTGTAGTATTTTTTATATAACCTACCTGGTTTTCAGACCAATTTGGATCTATGGACCTCGTATATTAGTATTGTGTAGCTCGAGATCTTAGTTAAATCAGAACAATCTAAACCAAATAATTTACGTACTTGAAAAGATGAATGCTAAGCACATAAAGTATAAACTTTAAACACAAGTTTTTTTTACTCAAGCATCACATGTATACAAAATGTTTTATGAAGATGTTGTCCGTTTTTTTAAAAGGAAATGTTGAAACCTTCACTTGGTGGTTACCAATAGTCTTTCTGCAATAAATTCTTCTCTAGGTTTTGGTGTGTCTTTTATCGAGTCATTCCTTTTTGTTTTGAAATGTCTAAAACATAACTTTGGTGACGACAAGGAAGAGAACAAGAAAGTCATATAACTGCACTAACAATAGAATCCTTTGATTATAAGAACAAGAGGCAATGACCTAGTTGTCACTGCACCAAGGAATAATATTAACACCTCTAATCACCATGACACTTGCTAACAGAAACACTTGACCAAAACCCAATTAATTACCAACCATGAACAGTTGAACATACATAAAAAGGAAAGAAACTGGGGCTCCAAGTTTAGTCCACCTCTTCCATCTTGCTCTCCTCACCACCATCCTCTTCCAAAGCAAGCATGTCAGCATCATCACCAGCACTCTCTTCTTCATCAATGCTCAGACCCAATTTCAACATCCTGTGAATCCTAGCAGCAAATGTGTTTGGATCGTCAAGGCTGAAGCCAGAGGTCAATAGAGAAGTCTCGAACAACAGTAGCACAAGATCCTTCACAGACTTGTCATTTTTGTCAGCCTCAGCTCTCTTCCTCAACTCCTCCATGATCCCATTACCAGGATTGATCCCCATGGTCTTCTTGCTGGACATGTAGGAGCTCATGCTGTTGTCTCTCAATGCCTGTGCCCTCATGATCCTCTCCATATTCGCAATCCAACCATATTCACCTGTCACCAAACAGCATGGTGAATCCACAATCCTGTCTAAAACAACCACTTTCTCCACTTTGTCTCCCAAAATGTCTTTGATTGTCTTGCATAAATCTTCAAAAGACTTCTTTTTCTCCTCTCTTCTCTTCTTCTCTTCCTCTGTTTCATCATCCAGCTTCAAACCTTCCTTTGTTGCAGAAACTAATTTCTTCCCATACTCATCTATCGCATCTACCATGAAAAACACCTCATACCCTTTCTTCTTCAGCCTCACCAGGAATGAAGAAAGTCTCTCTTATTCTCATAAACATTACAACAAGGGAATACTCACCTTTTATTTCTATAAAGCCAGATTGCAAAAAGACTTGGTTAGCCTCTAGCATCCTTGACATGTCTTTCCTAGAATCATAAGCCCTAATGAAATGGTCCTCAATATCCCTCAACAAAATAAAGAAATAAAGATGCAATTTCAGCAGACAAAGGAGATATAATCAACAACATAGACTGAACATGGAAGAGAAAAGTACCAGACAAAGGATTTATACCTAGAGGAAGAAGAAGAAGAGAGTGACGATAGATGATGTGAAGAATGAGGGACGAGCGAAGGGCGACAATGAGAGTGAAGAAGAAAGCGACGAGCGACGATGAGAGTGAAGAAGAGAGCGGGGTGCGGCGTGGTGGAGAAAGGAAACGAAAAAGTGATGAAACAAAATTGAATGTGAGGATTTTTTTTAATTTGGCCGGGCAAACTCGAAAATTTTCAGGTCGGGACCAGACCCGGTCTTGACCCAAAATGGGACCAAAATTTAGTCCCAGACCCCGCCCGAAACCTCAAGTCCGGGACGGGTCTGGTCCCGTTTTGACACCCCAATTCCTACCTCCATAAAATATGAGTGGGGAAAGTACCAGGCTTTCCAGACTTGGAAGAGCAAAGAATTTGGGTGTTTATGCAGTCGTCAGCCTTGTTTAACTACAAGCGTAAGATTAAATTCCCTGACTTTTCTGAAGCCCAATCCTCCCACCTCCTTAGATCTATAGAGCTTATCCCAGGACACCCATTGCATCTTACGCTCCTCTGTGTTTCCCCCCCACCAGAATCTCCTCGACGCCTTTTCCATATCCTCATAGATGGACATTGAAATCTCAAAGCAGCTCATCAGATACATGGGAATGGATTGGATGACTGATAGCATCTTTCTTGGGTGTGATTTTATCCTCTTTTCTAGCCTTTTCGGGGGCATAATTCTGCTAGTTAACCCTTATTTCCATCTTTATTGCAGATCAGCACCAAAAGGAAAAAAGAGCGAAAAGATGCATTTTTGGAGGAATTCTTAGGATTTCAAGCTTCAAGGCCTAGAAGATCAGAGTGTCATCGAGACCTCGACGCTAACCAGACCAGTGAGCAATCTCTCATTCGTGATACCTCTGCATCAATTCTCAATCGAAAGCCAAAGAGAATAATCTTCAAAGATCCGCACGGGATTCCATGCGTTTCTAGAAGATGCCAGGTGTGTCAGAGATCCCAGAATATTCCTCTGAGAAGGACTTGTACTGCCACGCTCCCATTGGCTCCCTCTCTCCCTTTAGCTGTTTTATCCCCTAGCGGGTTGTAGGACTATTTAAGCATAGTTTTAGGGTTTTTGTAAGGAGGGACATTAATAAATCACTCCACTTTTACCCTAATTTTAGGGATCCATTTTCTTGGTTATTGGAGCAGCCGCCGGTTTGTAAAAGGAGCAAACTTTTCTCCTTTGAATTATTAAATCATCCTTCGGTTTCTTCTAAACCCTTTCCTTTTATCATCTTTTATTGTATGCTATTTGTTATCTACTGTTTATATCTATTAATGAGTAGCTAAATTTTCTTATCTTAGCAAAGAGTGTTTCAAGGGTTGTAAAGATTAGTTAAGAGGCCAAAGTGTATTTAATACTTCTTTGCTATCATACTCGTTTGCTTGCCGTTTTCTTGTTACTTTAACTTGGGTATGTTAAGGGCTTGATCAACTTTTAGTATTTCTTTGTGATTATTGTCACCTTAATGGTAATAACTGACGTGAAGCCATTGAGGGTAGTAGAGCCTAGAGCGGAGAGGTTACTATAGTGTGATCTCACCAATCTAGGGCATTCGAACGATTAGGGTTGCACCGCGAGCTTGACAAACTGAGACGTCGTGCCCTAGATATGTCTTACCTCTGCTTCATGGGTGTTTTGAGTATTGCCTCCCCGCATTCGTGCCTGGGGGGACGGCGAAATGTCAAGGCTACCTCATAAGTGGAAACAGGGGGTAGCTTCTACCTACGAAGGTAAGTAGGGGGTGTTGAGTGGAAACTAGGCCCCTATAGCATATCTATGGTATGGAGAAGGAAAATCCTTGTGCTGATGATTGACTGACCCTAGAAACAACCCGAGAACACTCCTTGCTAAGATCTTATCCTATATGAATCTTCATTTACGTTTACTATTTCTTAATGTTTTCGTGACCTTGCCATTATTTTAGTATCTAGCCTCCGATTGTGTTTTACTTTCGTGCCCTTGATAATTGCTTTAATTATTGTCTTGTTAGCTATCACTTCTGCGTTGATTAATTTATTAATAACATAAACCCCCCCAGTGTTACTTTTATGTTTGGCTGTATTTACTCTTTGTCATACATTGAAACTGATTTATTATTCCTTCAATCTCTGTGGTTCGACCCTGTTTTGCCCTTTACACGTTTTATTTGTGCATTTAGGCATCATGAAATATTAATACATTTGAGTGACGATCAAATTTTGGCGCCGTTGCCGAGGATTGAATGGTACTAATTTTTCTTTTCACTTGTATGGCCAGGAGATCTGCACTAGATTTACTCCCTCTAGATCTTGAATTGACCAGAACAGAAAGAGGACTTCAGAGGCAAGCCAGAGGACCTTCTACCTAGTGTAGAGGAATCCCTCATCCTACCCTCGACAGACATCTTGTCAACCTGGCCGAACCCGAATATCAGTTTCCCCAAGTCCTAGCTTACTTTCATTAAGCTCTCGAAAACCCACCAGCCGCTTATTTTGATATTCCAGCTATGGAAAATCATGATAATCGTGTACGTCATGAAGATCCGTCACCGCCTCCTCCAAATCAGCAGACCATTGACCATCTCAATGCAGCACCCGACATGTCTAGCAGTTGCATTGTCTGGCCCGCTGTCCCTCATGATTGGACTCTTAAGTCTGCCGTTATGCATCACCTACCGACCTTTCGTGGAGTTGCAAAAGAAAATGCTCTTCGTCACCTCCAACAGCTTCATTCCATTTACGAGGCCAGGAAACCACCCAATGTCAGCATCGAATAAGCAAAGCTATGCGCTTTCATGTGGTCTCTTAAGGATA
The DNA here is from genome assembly GCA_963691705.1 of Viola odorata. NCBI lineage: Eukaryota > Viridiplantae > Streptophyta > Magnoliopsida > Malpighiales > Violaceae > Viola > Viola odorata. Next base: position 35,961,094 of record OY829542.1, read on the forward strand.
ATGCCCTCAATTGGTATTACGACCTTCCGCCAAGATCTATTCATTCTTAGGCAGAGATGTCTAAGATCTTCACTGAAAAATATTATCCAGCATCAATAGCCAACACCACACGCAAGCAACTCGTGTCTACTGTCCAAAGAAAGGAAGAAGATCTTGCCCAGTACTATGAAAGATTTCTGAAAATGCAATCAATGTGCCCCTCACACAACCTTAGTGAGCATGCTCTTATTCAGTACTTTTGCGAAGGCCTTAAAGCTAATGACAGGGCCTTGCTTAACGCTGCCGCTAATGGTTCCCTCACTGCTCTCACTCCAGCCGCTGCCAAGGCAACAATCGAACTCATGGCCAAGAATGCCACATCTGAGGTTGGCAACAGTGGAGGCCAAGACGTCCAAGTGGCAGCATTACAAAATCAACTAACTGCCCTTACAGGGCTGTTCAAGAACTTCGTGGCAGGATAACTTACACCAGTCAAGGCCTGCCAAATTTGTAACTTTGTAGATCATGCCACAGATGCCTGCCCCTATATTCTAGATGAAATCTAAGTAAATGTCGCTAGCCAGTATATCCAGGCCTCATATGGTCAGAATTACAACCAGGGCTGGAAGTAACAGAATCCAGGATGGGTTCCTAATCCTCAGTCGTCTGACCCTAGCCAATAACAACAACAGAACCCTTATGGAAATCATCCCCCTCCTCTCAATATGCAACACTTTAGGCCCAAACCAACATACAACCAGTATCAACGTCAGCCGCCTCAAGATCAGACTTTTGTTGTGCCCCCAATTCCAGCACCAGGTCCTAACCCGGAACATCAAAAGAAGATCGAGGACCTGGATAAGAAAATGAGCATTATGATAGCAGAGATGAAGGAACTGAAAAATCAAGGAAGATTCCCGCCTCAGATAGAAACCAATCCAAAGCATAACGTTTGTGTTGTTACTCTCCGAAGTGGCATGACCTTGACTCCCCCACAACATCCTGCCCCCGATATTGGAAACTCTCCAGAATCGGAACTCAAGCCCAAGGCAAAAAGTCCGAAAGTGCCCAGATTCGTCGAGGTCATGGAAGACAGAATCCGCTCCCCAAGGGGATCACCGAGGAATGATCCGAACCCACCTGAATTTACCCAGGAGTATATTCACAAGATCCTCGAGCCTCCCTTTCCCCAAAGATTAATCAAGTCAAAGAAAGAAACAGAAGACCGAGAAATCTTTGATATGTTCAACAAAGTGATAGTGAACATCCCACTCTTATAGGCAGTCAAGAAAGTGCCTAGATACGCTAGATTCCTGAAACAGCTATGTACAAACAAGTGTAAATTGGCCGGTGTCAACAAGATCAGTGTAGGGGCTAAAGCTTCTGCCCACATACAGCAAAAAATTCTTCCCAAGTGCAAAGATCAAGGAATGTTTATTATTTCTTGCAGGATTGTCACCGTTGATATTGGCAAGGCCATGTGCGATCTCGGAGCAAGGATAAATGTCATGCCCTTGATCATCTACAACAGTCTTAGGCTTGAACCCCATAAACCTGCCACACTTGCCATTCAAATTGCCGATCGTTCTATTGTCTACCCCGAGGGGATTATCACAAATGTCTTGGTCTAAGTGGGTAAATTTTTATTCCCAACAGATTTCTATGTCATCGCCATGGAGAACGAAAACTCAACCAAGTCTTCAGATGTACTTCTAGGGCGACCATTTCTGGCCACTGCCAGGGCCAAGATTGACGTCCACCAGGCAACCATCTCCCTCGAATTTGACGGAGAGATAATCAAATTCAACATGCTGGAATCCATGCGATATCCTTCTGAATTTTCCAGTGTTAATTATGTTGATTTGATTGACCCTTTTGTTGACCAACTTGCTCAATTAGACTCTACTGATCCCTTGCAATTTGCCCTTGACAGGAGACTCACACCACCTCTATTAGATGCCATGTCCTCGATACTTGTCACCCCTCCTAAGCTACATGCTGCTATCACAACCCTAGAAGAGTGCGACGTTGTCCCATATGAACCCACGGTCGTATCCCCCATTTGCTCAGATCATGTCAAGTTATCTTCATCCATCGATCAGGCTCCTACCCTCGAACTGAAACCACTGCCTTTCCATCTCAAATATGCTTATCTCGGCCTTGATAACTCTCTTCCCGTCATCATCTCCAACAAACTCAACGATTCTGAAGAGTTTGAGCTGATTTCTTTGTTGAAGGAATTTAGACAGGTTATAGCCTAGACCATCATAGACATCAAGGGCTTGTCACCAGCCTTATGTACTCATCGAATTCATTTGGAAGACGCCAGCAAAATAATACACCAGCCACAACGCAGATTGAATCCACCCATGATGGAGGTAATGAGAAAAGAAGTGCTAAAGTTGCTAGATGCGGGCGTTATCTATCCCATCTCTGATAGTCCATGGGTCAGCCTGATACAAGTCGTGCCCAAGAAAACTGGTATCACCATTACTCTTAGGCAGGATGGTGAATCTATTCCCACCAGGATCCAAAATGGGTGGAGAGTCTGCATTGATTATCGCTGTGTGAATGCCGTTACCAGAAAGGATCACTTTCCTCTCCCCTTCATAGACTAGATGTTAGAGCGTCTCGCGGGCAAGACTCACTACTGCTGTCTAAATAGATACTCTGGTTTCCATCAAATCCCGGTTGCCCCCGAAGACCAAGAAAAGACTACCTTCACGTGCCCTTTCGGTACCTTTGCCTACAAACGTATGCCTTTCGGTTTATGTAATGCCCCCGCCAGGATGGTATCGAGCTCTTCATTGATGACTACACGGTTTATGGTAACTCTTTCTCGGAATGCTTGTGTAAATTGAAAAGGTGTTTAGAGCGATGCATCGAGACTAATCTCATCTTGAACTTTGAGAAATGCCACTTCATGGTGGATCGAGGTCTCGTTCTATGCCATATTGTCTCGAGCAAAGGGATCGAAGTAGACAAAGCCAAGATTGAAGTAATTGAGTCCCTACCCTACCCTGCCAGTGTTCGCGATGTGAGATCTTTTCAAGGGCATGCCGACTTTTATAGAAGGTTTATCAAGGATTTTTCCAAAATCACTCAACCCATGTGTCATCTGCTCCAGAAAGATGTTACTTTTGAATTTGATGAGAAATGTCAAGTTACCTTCAACACCCTCAAGAACAAACTTATTTCAGCTCCTATCATTCGTGCCCCCAATTGGTCTTTGCCTTTCGAGATTATGTGTGATGCGAATAATCAAGCCCTCGGCGTTGTTCTAGGCCAGAAGAAAGAATCAGAGACTTATGTCATTTATTATGCTTCAAAGTTGCTTGACCCAGCTCAACAAAATTACACCACCACGGAGAAAGAACTACTTGCCATTGTTTATGCCCTGGATAAGTTCAAACAATATCTCTTGGGCACCCATGTAATCGTTTATTCAGATCACTCAGCCTTGAGATGTTTGCTGAAGAAAATGGATGCCAAGCCCCGTCTTATTGGCTGGATCTTGCTACTTCAAGAGTTCGACATCTTGATCAAGGATAAAAAGGGATCAGAAAACTCCGTGGCTGACCATTTGAGTAGGCTCCCAACTCAACCAGATGACTCGCTTGTACCCATCAGAGATACCTTCCCGGATGAGCAATTGTGTCTTTCCCATGCTGTTCAGTTTTCTTGGTTCTCTGACACGCCAATTTCTGTGCTACTGGTACTTACCCCGCGAACGCTTCCCCCTCCGAATGCAACACAATCAGAAGGCAATCCAAACACTACATTTGGGATAGCCCATATTTATGGAAGCATTGTTCGAACTAGATCATCCGTCATTGCGTGACTATGGATGAAGTGCCCTCGATCCTAAAATTTTGTCATTCGTCGATAGAAGGAGGGCACTTCGCGTCCAAGAAAACTGCTCTCAAAGTCTTAGAAGTCGGTCTCTACTGGCCATCCATCTTCAAGGATAATTATCTATTTTGTGCATCATGCCCCCGATGTCAAGCCACTGGGAATATCGGGGTCAGAAACCAGATGCCCCTAACAAACATCATTCCATGCGAAATTTTTGACATTTGGGGTATTGACTTCATGGGCCTGTTCCCTAACTCTTTCGGCAACATCTACATTCTTCTTGCCGTAGATTACATTTCCAAGTGGATCGAGGCCAAGGCAACTAGGACCGATGACTCCAAGGTGGTAGTGAACTTCATATGTACCCATATCTTTAACAGGTTTGGTACACCTCGCCCCTTGGTCAGTGATCGTGGTACCCATTTTTGCAACAGGATAGTATCATCCCTTCTCACCAAGTATGGAGTCTATCATAGAACCTCCACGGCTTATCATCCTCAGACGAATGGCCAGGCTGAGGTGTCTAACTGAGAAATCAAGTCCATACTGGAAAAGACAGTCAACCAATCCCACAAGGATTAGAGTCTAAAGCTACATGATGCCTTATGGGCATATCGGACAACTTTCAAGACCCCGATTGGCATGACACCCTACAAACTTGTATATGGTAAACCATGTCATCTTCCAGTTGAGATAGAGCACAAAGCATTTTGGGCCATTCGGAAAGTCAACATGGATCTCGGGCATGCCGGTTAGAACCGACGATTACAAATCTAGGAATTAGAGGAATTGAGGGATGATGCTTATGAGAACGCTCTACTCTACAAGAGCAAGACAAAGGCCTATCATGACAGGTACCTTCGACCTCAATTCTTCTCCATTGGATAAAAAGTGTTATTGTATAACTCACGTTTGTGTCTGTTTGCAGGGAAACTGAAGTCCAAATAGTCTGGACCTTTCGTGGTCACGATAATTTACGATCATGGTGCAATTGAGATCCAGAATCCAGATACAAGAATAATTTTCAAAGTAAACGACCACAGGTTGAAACACTTCTATGAAGAATTCAAGCCCTCGACCGTTGAAGAAATGATGGTGGATCCTCCACCTGTCGAGACCTAAACTTCCAGAACACGTCGACGTCCCGACGATTAAACAGGCCGCATTGGAGGCATCTCTTATGTCATTCCACCTCTTTCTCTTTCCCTTATCTTTTTCATATCATTCGAATTTTTTTGGTTATATTTTTACTTAAGTAGATATCCCTTTGATTTTATTTCCTTGTATTATATCCCTTATTTATCTCCTTTAAACTCTAACCTTTCCCTTTCCAAGATGATTTTATTCCTTTTTATTAATTATTAACCCTTTATTCTCTCTTTTTGTCCTCATCGTTTCTAACTACCTCCTTTTTAAATTTTAAAAGATACGTTTTAGGTAGTTGGGATACGCGCGGACCCGTTGCTCCTCAAAGCCCAATGCCCAGGCTGAGGTGTCTAACTGAGAAATCAAGTCCATACTGGAAAAGACAGTCAACCAATCCCACAAGGATTGGAGTCTAAAGCTAGATGATGCCTTATGGGCCTATCAGACAACTTTCAAGACCCCGATTGGCATGACACCCTACAAACTTGTATATGGTAAACCATGTCATCTTCCAGTTGAGATAGAGCACAAAGCATTTTGGGCCATTCGGAAAGTCAACATGGATCTAGGGCATGCCGGTCAGAACCGACGATTGCAAATCTAGGAATTAAAGGAATTAAGGGATGATGCTTATGAGAACCCTCTGCTCTATAAGAGCAAGACAAAGGCCTATCATGACAGGCACCTTCAACCTAAATCGTTCTCCATTGGACAAAAACTGTTATTGTATAACTCACGTTTGCGTCTCTTTGCAGGGAAACTAAAGTCCAAATGGTCTGGACCTTTCATGGTCACGATAATTTACGATCATGGTGCAATTGAGATCCAGAATCCAGACACAGGAATAATTTTCAAAGTAAATGGCCATAGGTTGAAACCCTTCTATGAAGGATTCAAGCCCTTGATAGTTAAACAAATGATGGTAGATCCTCCACCTGTCGAGACCTAAAATTCCAGAACACGTCTAGGCCCCGACGATTAAATAAGCCACATTGGAGGCATCTCTTATGTCGTTCCACCTCTTTCTCTTTCCCTTATCTTTTTCATATCATTCGAATTTTTTTGGTTATATTTTTACTTAAGTAGATTTCCCTTTGATTTTATTTCCTTGTATTATATCCCTTATTTATCTCCTTTAAACTCTAACCTTTCCCTTTCCAAGATGATTTTATTTCTTTTTATTTATTATTAACCCTTTATTCTCTCTTTTTGTCCTCATCCTTTCTAACTACCTCCTTTTTAAATTTTAAAAGATACTTTTTAGGTAGTTGGGATACGCGCGGACCCGTTGCTCCTCAAAGCCTAAGGTGCCACGTCATCTCCACAAGACAAGAAAGGAACCCTAATTAATTAAAGGTTGCGCCATTTATGTCAGACGTCAGCCCTTTTCTCTCTTCCATGCTCCTTCTTCGTCTTCACTCTCCTCACAATCAAATCACTTTCCCTATCTCTCTCCCACACAAACACACCACCTCCATCTCCATCATCCCTGTCCACATCGATCACCTTCAACAATGCCGAGAGTGAAGAAAGTAGCCCACAAGCTCGCTTTAGGACCACACCCTGTGGATAGTCCTGAGAGCCCAGCTGCCTCCAAATCTAAATCCCATTCCTCACTAGGTTCCTTCAAAACAACATCTTCTCCCTCAAACACCGACCAAGATTTTGCCATCCCATAGCCCCCAATACCTTCTCCACCCTTTAATTTGCGAGCCGCGGGGTTCACTCCCGTCGAGGAAGATGTCGAGATCACGAGTTCCGTCCTACCCACGTCGACCACAACCAGAAGTGGCCGCATGGTCAAGCAACCACCTGGGTCTACGACCGCTAGCGGCAAGCCCAGAGCCCAGCCCAAGCCCAAAAAGACCTCGCCTACCGCTAGGAACCTTGGAGTGGAGGCTGCCCTAGATGACTTTCTGGCCGCCGAATCAAACCAGGTGGAGGAGCCTCTAGCTGAGCAGGAGGCAGAAGAGCCAGAGCAAGTTGATGCCATAGAGGAGGGTATTGGAGAGAGCAGTGAGGCTGACGATGAAGAAGGCGAGGAAGATCTCGAAGCCAAGGCCGCAACGAAGAAAGAGGCCGCTGAGAAAGAGAAAAAGGAGAAGGAAGCCGCGGTAAAATCAGCGGCAAAGAAAGGGAAATCAAAGCCACCGGCAGAGCTTGAAATGTCAGTGGACAGAAAGAGGAAGCTCCCAACAGCCAACAAGGGAAAAGCCTCGACCTCCAAGAAACCTCGAGGTCAGGACGACGCCCTAGCTGTCGAGGGCAAGACACCAGTTCCTCTTTCTGCCCCTCGAACGAACTCCACCGAGGTGACTTCTGACCTTTCTGTATTGCATTACTGTTTGGTTTTTAATGATAAGCCCTCGTTTGATAAACTGCATCTTTTGAACACCAAAGGCGTTAGCTCCTGTGCGCGCCTCGATTTGGACTTTTTGACCAAAATTGGGATTGAATCTCGAATCTGAGAGTTAGTTGCCAATATTGGTTGGGAATCACTGTTCTTCCTAGAACACCCAAACTTTGTTGAACTCTCGCTCGAGTTCTTTACCACTTTTTGGGTTGCATCTGATAGTTTTAGGCCTAAGGGAAACTTTGGACCTAACTCTTATACTCTTGGTGTCATCAATTTCAGATTGACAAAAAAATAGTCCAAACTGTCCCTTAGTGAGTTTAATTGCATGCTGAATTTTGTTAAGCCTGATGAGTTGAATTCTGCTCGTTACAAAAATACTATGACTGTTATTCCGGCTATTTTTTATGTTAATTCTGAATTTTGTGAGCTGACTGAAAACCCCGATGCTGAGTTTAACCCTAAGTCTAGTAAATCCCATGAATTAGTTGATCCTGCTTTGCGTATCCTGCACCGATTTTTGGCCCTCACCTTCTCGGGTCGATTTGGATCCTCGGGTCAGTTATCATTGCAGGAGTTATTCTTTTTATGGTGCATGAAGCATAAACATTGGGTTAATCTAGGATTTTGGGTTGCTTCTGGTATTCTGCATGTTCAAAATAGTTCTCAAGGCCCTATTTTAGGATCTCTTGTCTCTTTGCTTGCGGTGAAATTGCATAATGTGGACTTGTATTCCAGTGACCTTTCTGAGCCTCTTGCGTTCAAAGATTTAGACGCCCGTATTGTGTCTTCCTTTTGATTTTTAGATCTGGCCAGTCTAGAGTTGATTTGATTATCACAACTGTCATTCTTCTTGGTTACGCCAACCCGTCTTGGGCCATTTACTGACCAAGAGGATTGAAGTAGACAAACTAGCACAAAAGGACCTACCGCGAACTAGCCTTGAGTATCTCTAGTGTGAAAGGTTAACCTGATTTAGTCCTGACTGACAACTGAGGATACTAGGTTTGGAGTTGTCTTCCCTAATCGATCATCAGCCAACTTAGTAAACCCTTTAACCAGCAAGGTGCTAGTTGGTTAGGAATCATCTCTAAGTGTACCTGAGGTGGTTTTGATATAGGAGAGAAGCAGGGGTCATAAACGTACCTTGATCCTATAGCAACTCTGTAGATCGAAGATGAATACCCTTGCATCAATGATTGCTGCTCATGTCTCATCGTTTGCTAGCGTCTACTAGGAATTTCTCTCATCTGATTATTTCATTCTTGATCTGCGTCTTGACCAATAATCGTATTCTTGGCCTTGATAGTTTACTTGCTTTAATTTATTTTCAGTCTTTAGTTTTAAACAAAATCCCCTCAAATTTCACCTAAGTATTACCACTGGCCTTTACAAGTACTCACGAAAATCATACCATTACTCTCTGTGGATCGAACCTCTTATTTGCTAGTTACAACTAACCTTGTTCTTAATAGTGAGTTTTATTTATTAATTATTTTTTACGGATTCGACACTCATCAATAACTCAGCTATATGGATACGAAACAAGTAAAAGATGAACATAAAATAAAAGATCTACTAAAGTCATATGGTAAGATCAATTTGAGTATGAATGTAGCTAGAGTACATATAACTATAATTTAAAGCGCTATAACATTAAAACATGGAATATATTGATGAGTTAGAATGTAAAAAAATCAATTGAAAATAAAATGCAAATAAAAATAACAATCAAGAAAATATAAAATTTTTACTAGGTAATTAAAAATACATGAACTTATTTGATAAAAAGCTCTCAACTGCAAAAATAGGATACCCTAGCCACCGGTAGGCAGACCACTGCTGCCAGCCCCACCCCCTCCGGCCAGCCCACTGCTGCTGGAGTCCTCAAAATACCAGCTGCCCACTGCAGTTGGCGTAAAATATCCACTTGTCCGCATTATTTAGTCGGTAATGGCGCCTGGTAGGGAGCCGTTGGGCACGAAGAGGGAGTCGCCGTCGGCAGTGACATATTACGTGGAGAATCTTCCGTTGCAGGTGGATCATCGGGCTCTTCGATACTTAGCCTCACAACGGTGGAGATTGCCTCCATGTGGTAGGGTTATGGACGTGTTCATCCCGCCAAGGAAAAATAGAAGTGGGAAACGATTTGGGTTCATTCATTTCGACCGGGTAGTGAATAGAATTGACATGGAATTGGCGTTGGATCGTCAATGTATAGGTGCTTCAGCCATCAGGGAAAATATAACTAGGTCAGCCTCACAAGTTTTGCGGTCGAAGGTAGGGAGGACAGCGCGTCGCAGCCAGGAAGACCCTGGGAAGCGCCGGCAGTTCAAACGGGACATGGACGGTTAGGCTCGACCGGAAGTTGGTCAGGTACCAAGTCGGGATCAAGTGCAAGAGACAGTAGAGAAGGTAGAGAAGGTCCAACCGCTAGCCAAGGACGTGGAAGTGACGCTCAGGAAGGGGAATTGATTGAGATTTTGGTTCCGGCAGAAAATAGAGATTGGTTAGCGAGGAGCATGGTTGGAGTTCTTCGTAAGATAGAGGATATCCCAGATGTTAGGGAACTTTTGCTTGAGTTGGGTTGGTTTTGTGAGACCAGAATCCTAGGGAGGGGATTGATCTGGGTAGAGTTTGAAAAACAGGAGCACGTCGAGAAAGCACTCGCGAACACTTCAGAGGAATTTAGCCGTGTATTTTCCAAGGTGGTTCCTTAGACCGAGGGTCTATCTAAGGTGGGCAGATTGTGCTGGGTTCAATGCTCGGGGATCCCGGTACAAAGTTGGGGCCTAGAGACCTTTGAGAAGTTAGGAGCGCAGTGGGGGAAAGTAGTGGCAGTGGACGATTGCACTCTAGCTCGGAAGAGGTTTGTCGTGGCAAGGATCCTCATATCGACGGATCAGCCACATATAAAAGGTACGATTCGGGCAAGATTGGAGAACAAAGTCCATTTAATTGGTTGTCATGAGGAACCAATGCAGGGGATGATCTCCAATATTGATTGGAAACTAGGAGTGGAGTCAGCGGAGGAGGACTCGGATGAGGAAATGTACGCCGAGGGCTTTGAGGAGAAGAAGGGGGCTAATCCGAGGGAAAAAGACCAGCAGAGTGAGGTTAAGGAAACGCCCCTAACGGAGATGGAATCTCGGGCGCCGGTTGAGAGAGAAGTGGGTGTTTTTCCTTTGGTTACAATGAGAAAAAAAAGAGGAAGACCAAGCAGATTATGGCAGAGACGGGCAACCTACATTCGGCCAACACATCGGGGAACTCGGACATAGGAGTATTTCAGGTAGAGGATAGTGAGGTTCTTAGTATGAACAGGTTGCGCGAGGCGATTATGGTGGAAACAAATACATGGGGAATTGGACGCATTATATCAATCACTAATCAGGTAAATGAGGACGCTCTACGTATTTTTGATCGAGAGAGGTTTGGAGAGGAAGTGGGGAATGTTCGAAGTTAGGTTGTGGGAGGGGTGGGTTCTACAGTAGTCCAATGGTGCACATATTTTCGTGGAATTGTAGGGGTCTTTTGTCGAGTAGGAAGCAACGCTTCATCAAAAATATGTTTCGGGGTGATCAGGTGCCGTTTTGCCTCATGCAAGAGAGTAAAAGGGACGTGGTGGATGACTTCCTTATACATGGGTTAGGGGGGGACAATGATACTAAATGGGCTTTTGCGCCGGCGGTAGGTAGATCAGGGGGTTGATTTCGATGTGGGATTCTAAAGCTTTTCAGTTGGATCATTCGGAGGTGGGGAACAGGTATATCTAGCTTGAGGGTGAGCTCACTGAGAATCATTTGAGGTGTGTTGTTTTGAATGTATATGCTCCTAACACTGCTGCGCTCCGTGAGCAGCTGTGGGAGTCGTTGGGCTCGAAAATAGAGAGTTCGAGTCACCCTGTGTTGGTTGCAGGTGACTTTAATAAGATCTTGACCCCGTCCGACCGCTTACATGGAGGAGGTTACTCGAAGGGTATGATCGATTTCTAGAGTTGGGTAGACCATTGTAGGCTGCAAGACATACCACTGGTTGGTAGGCGGTTTACTTGGTCGAATACCATTAGCAGGAGCAAGATAGATAGAGTGTTCGTGCAGGCTGGTTGGCTCGGTTGTATTTAGCATTGCGAGCTTTTGGCCCTTGATAAGAATGGGTCAGATCATGCGCCTCTGATCCTTCGTCGGGATAAGATGGATTGGGGGCCGAAGTCATTCCGAGACCAAGCGGTCTGGTGGGAAGACAATGAGTTCAGAAAATTGGTAGAGGGATGGTGGTTGGAGGCAGGAGCTGAATTTCCGGGGAACTTCAGTGTGGTCCGTAAAATGTGATTCTTGAAGAAGAGAATTCACTTTTGGAATAGGGAAATGTTTGGCAACGTTGAGACTAGCCTGAGAGATCTTCAGGCGAGTTATGAGGCAATGGATCGTAGGGCGGATGACCGCCCCATGAATCAGGCGGAGCAGGAAGAGTTTTCCACCATTCGCAGTAAGTTATGGGAACAATAGGATCGGGTGGATAGATTCTGGCAGCAAAAGAATAGAGTTAAATGGAATGTCCACGGGGATAGGAATACAGGATACTTTCATAGGATAACAAAGATAGATATGAGGAGAAATGCCATTAGAGAGATTGTGACTCCTACCTCTACTCTTAAGACCCCGGCGGAGATCAAGAGTGCAGCTTCGCAGTACTACGAGGCTTTGGGGTTCTCCAAGTTAAGTGAGGAGGAAGCAATAGGGTTGGAAAAGGAGGTCACGTCGGCTAAAATTTGGGAGGCGGTTAAAGGGTGTGACAGGCGGAAATCCCCAGGACCGGATGGATTCTCCTTGCGCTTTTTGTAAAAGGCGTGGGGAATCATTGGAGGAGATTACTGCAGGTTGATTGAGGAATTCTTCAGAATAGGGAAGCTTCCGGCCGGGGCAAACTCATCATTTTTTACCCTCATTCCGAAGATACCTGAAGCTAAACAGTTCTGTGAGTTCAGGCCGATCAGTCTGGTTAGCAGCTACTACAAGATTGTCTCCAAGATTATGGCTAAGCGGCTCAGTGAGATCATTACATCAGTCGTCAGCGAGGTTCAACACGGCTTCATTAAAGGGCGCCAAACCTTGGATTGTGTCATGACAGCGAGTGAGGTGGTCCATCAATTGCAGGTGACCAAGCAGCAGGGGCTGCTTTTCAAGCTAGACTTCGAAAAGGCTTATGACTCCGTTGAATGGGAGTACATGGAGGATGTGATGAGACACATGGGGTTCGGAGAGAAGTGGAGGGGTTGGGTTCGGTAGTGTATTAGCACTAATAGGGTCTCTGTGCTAGTGAATGGATCGTCGTTGGGCCAATTTGGGGTGGCGAGAGGTCTTCGGCAGGGGTGTTCTATGTCCCCATTTCTCTTTAACATTGCGGCTGAGGGGTTACATCGATTATTCGTTAGAGCTGAGGAAGTGGGGATTCTGCGTGGGGTAGGTAATGTGGAGGCTAGGTGGCAGTTGAGCCACCTTCAGCTTGCTGATGACACCTTGGTTTTCGTGAATAATAGTGAGGCTGAAATTCAAGGGGTGAAAGGAACATTGAGGTGGTTTGATGCTTTTTCTGGCCTTCAGGTTAATTTCCACAAAAGCACCCTGGTGGGGGTGAATTTGAGTGATCAAATTGGTGGGATTCTAGCTTCGCGGGTAGGATGTAAGTATGAAGCCCTCCCTTTCAAGTACTTGGGTTCTTTGGTTGGCTTTAAGCCGCGTAGGATAGCAGGGTGGCAGTTCTTGGTTAAGAAGCTTGATAAGATTCGAGGTCGTGTCTGATCGAAACGGCGGCGGTCGATCGTCGGATGTACCTGCAAAGCGCAAGAAGGGGGCTCCGGCGTAGACACTCCGATGCTTAAGTCAGTTCGGGGATATAAAGTAACAAGAGGTTCTGCTGGGTCATCTCGATCTTACCTTCTGTTCGAAAAAGTAGGGATATTTATAGGCCTCGATGGTGATACCTAGCGATAACAATCCAGGCGATGTCTGGTGATGACGTCACGAGCGATGCCAGTAGGTGACGTCATGAGCGGTATCTAACGGGGTTGCCGGGAGTGATAACCTCGCAGTTCCCTAGGATGAGATGGCGCCGTGCGTATAGAGACGTGTGAGTCCCCCCTCCGCTGATGTCGACCATCCTAGGAATCCTTCGCTGATCTTTAGGCGATATGAAGATATACTACGGGACTTATAGGAATCCGTCCCGGCAGGAGTCGCAAGTGCAGTAGCACCGTGAAGGTTGTCTTGATTGTTATCATAAGCCCAACTGAAAACAAGCCCGAGTGTTTACCAAGGGCTGTCACTCCCTGTCCATGTCTAGAATCTTAGGTGATAATAATTTGTCTTCTGCCGAAGGATGTATGGCGGAGCAGCTCTTCTCAGATCAGTGTGCGCGACGGTCCATAGTACCTGCAATGCGCCGGAGGGGGTCTCCGGTGGAAACACTCCGATGCTTAAGTCAGTAGATGTACTGAAATTGGCAGAGTTTTGGCCAGTCAAGTCCGCTTACCTGCCTCCTTTGTGGGGGAGGTATTTATAGAAGAAAGGGGGCGTTCCCGCCCGAGTAAACGGGTACGGAGCTATCGCTCGCGTTAGGGTCTGTGGTTCGCCGTTATCATGATACGCTACATTGGCGGTAGGGGCGTAGGTAGATATTGCCACGGTAGGATAATGGCCGGACCGTTAATCCTGACGCGTGGTTTCCTCTGGGGGTGAGATAACTCCTTGAGCCAAGCAGGAGGTCCGTGAGAGGAGCCGGTAGGGCCCCGTTAGCCTTTGTAGCGTTAGCCTTTGGGGAAGGTAGCAATCTTGTCCCTACCGTGGTGGTGCGAAACAGTAGCTATGCCTCTTCCCACCGGGTGATAGACGAAAATACCCTTTCTTTTAGGTGGATTGTTATCATAAGCCCAACTGAAAATGAGCCCGAGTGTTTACCAAGGGCTAACGTTCCTTCTCTTACGGAGAGTCCCTTTAAGTACCTGGGCGGTTTTGCCTCAGAAGATGGTCCTGACAGTTTTTTGTCAGGATCTATAAATCAGAGGTTTCTCTGTGCCAGTTTCTTCGTATTTTCACGTTCTTTCTTTTCATATTTCGCCATGGATGAACTGACTCGCAATTTCCTGATCTCTAAAACTCTGACCCTAAAGAATCTTACTGAGGGTGATATCGGCTTCCTGGAGAGGATGATCACCAAGACCTCCGAGGATGTCCTGGAGTTGCAGGGGGTGCTAACCCCTATTCTGTCTAGACAGCTGGGAATAACTCTGGAGGATTTTAATCCCCTAGAGAGTTTGGCGAAACTGGCCACTATCAGTGCCCACCTTGATGTGGTGGCCTCGATGCTGCAGCAGAGGAAAGATCTGCTGGCCTGCTGCCTAAAGGGCATGAGAGCTTGCTCTTCCGAATTGACCTCCGTCGCTGACGCTTTAAGGGAGGTTCCCGTTGTGCCAGGGGAAGATGATGCGGGGTCCAATATCTGACTGCTGGCTTCACTTCTTCTCGTTGTTTTACTTATGCTTCTTGTACATATTTGAACGCTAAGGCCACCTGGCCATAAATAAATAACTGTCTCTACTTTTTCCCAAGTCTTCTCTTTTTCTTGCGTGGTTGCTTGCTTTATTGGTTGGAAATATTTGTCATGAGCCCAACTGAAAATGGGTCTTCCTCGGGACATTGTATTGCAGTGGTCGTGTTCTGGGAATTAGCAATGAATGCTCTGTCTTAACTGTTACAGGGCCGTCTTTTCAGTGGCAGGTGGTTGGGCGGTTCTTTGGTGCCCTTTGATTGGTGCGTTCAATGAGCAGATGCGCCTGTGACGGATCGGATTCTGCAATTGCAGTTATTTTTCCCAAGCGTCTTAATTGATTTTTCAGGGATCGAAGTGCTTACTCGGCTATATAAGGGAGTTTGGTTTCCCTTTCCTGTTCATCTTCATCCTTTTCCTTCTTTTTTGCTTTTGCAGGTCACATGGCAGATTTTTATTTCTTAAGTTCCATGGATCGTGACTCCTTGCCGACTCCCCCGACTTCGCCGGACTCAGATCATCCCCCTCCTTAGCCACCATGGAGGCCTCCGGTCCGCCGAAAGGGTCGTAAGAGGCAGGGGAAACAGACTTCCCCGACGCCCTTTGCGACTTTGGCTTCTTCTGGTTCTGCTATTCAAGAGGGTGGCAAACGTTTTTCTTCCCCTGATTGCTCGCTGAACGAGGATTTTCCCACCAGTGCTGGTGCGGGGTTGGCAGATTCGAGTGTCAAAGAAAAGTCATGCCCGTTAGGGTCCTGCCCAGAAAGGGAGGCAGACCAGCCTGTCCCGAATGCTGACGGGAAGATGCCCTTCCTTGATGATGACGGGGTTTATCACCATGGCATTTACTGGCCAGATGAGGATTAGCCGTTTTGCATTGTACCCGCCTATTGGCGTTTTATGAATAAAATGATGTTTTCTGCCTTTTCAATTTTGTCGTTATTTCCGTTAGCCTGCTGGTTCTTGGTGATAGCTAGCGCAAGCGGTTGGCCTGACTGAGGCAATCGCTTCGCGGTTACTCTGACTGGGTCAATACTGTCTCGCCCTTTTGGGGAGTCTCGACGAATAACTTCTCTTTTTTCAAATTTCTTTAATGCGCTTCCACGTGGCCAACTTCTTTTACACGCGTCTTCGCCCGATTGGTGACTCAATTAATGCGGTGGCATTTTTATCCTTTAAGAAGGGCCATTCTCCATTTTCTCAAAACTTTTGCCCTCACTTCGAATTTTCCTTTTTGTCTTCCTTCGTCTTCTTCTCCGAATACCTTTTCGGCCGCTCGTCACTGTCCGCCGATTTCTCTGCGATTCTTCTCCTTTAAGGTATCAATTCGTCCCTTCTCAGATTTCCTTTTTTGTTGGTTTGCTATGGCTAGGAATAGACCTCGCCAGATTATCTCTAGGCCCATGGATCCCGAGGTCGCCCAATCACCGAGTATTTTTACCTGCGATGTGGTTCTGAAAGCCGAATTGGAGGAACATGGTATTACCTTTCCTCCTAGGCATGAGCCTTCTATTCCCGGAAGTGATATGCGGCTTCATAATCCAGGGTGGGGCCACAGTAGGCTTCTTTATTTTAAAATGTTCCTTTATGGTTTCCGCTTTCCCGTTCATGAGTCGATACTAACTCTGCTGCGGGAGTATAGCCTTAATCCTGCCCAGATAACTCCTTCCTCTTGGTGTGCGGTTTATGCTTTTCTTCGCGCTTGCGAGTTGAAGAACATTTTTACCCCATCTATCAATTTGTTTCGCAAATTCTTTAGCATGATTTGCTATAATTGTTTAATCGAGGTTACTCCCCGGTGGGATGATGCGCTCGTGCAGTCGTTTTGGCAACTTTTTCACGGCTTCAAGAAGGGTGTAGCTGATTGGAAGAGCAGCTTCTTTGTTCTGGAGCTACCGTCACGTTTGTGGCGTATCAATTTCAATCAGGAACTGATAGGTCCCGTTTGGACAAATCCTGCGATTTTGTCCAGAACTGAGTTGGACCAGGCTAACGCTTTGTTAGACGAGAATACCCACTACCGTATTCGTGCCTTTGCTCTGTTCAAGCCTCTGGAAGAGTGCGTTATGGGTGAGCCTATTTCTTTCCATATTTTCTTTACTTTGGTCCTCGCACGCTTTGTTTGCTATAAGAAGCTAACGGTTGATTCGCAGGTGACACTGGTGCTCCTCTGAACGTAACACCGCTTCAAACCTTACCGGCCTCGCCTTCGGCCGAGGGCTCAAGTCGGGGTGGCGTTCCTCCTTCGAGGAAGAGAACTAAAAAGGTTGCCCGGGGAGGGCGAAGGCCCGTTAGCTCTGTACGAACTTCTCGCTTTGTGGAAAATTGGCTACCGGAGCGTCGCAAGGGGACGGACTCCAGGCCTGTCACAACGACGGTAATTACTAGCGATGATGAAGATGCGGATGCTAAGTCAGACCTTTGCCACGCTTCTTCCTTTGCTGCTTCCCAGCATCGGAAAAAACTTCGAGTGGCCACTAGTGGACAAGCTACCGGGACATCTCCTGTGGATGTGGCAACTGTTTCTACGCCTGCTGTTTTGTCTGAGGCGGGCGCCTCTCAGCCAACGGGAGCCGCTGAGGCGTTGGAAAAAACTTGTTCTTCTGAGGGAGAGGGCCTACCGATGGAATGTCCTCCTCCCATATCTGACGCTCCCGATTCTCTGATTGCTCATTGTATTCCTGACGTAGTGGTCACACCTCCTGTGGCGGATTCGACTGCTGAGCTACCGCCTAAGGTTACTCCGCAGCTGTTTTTTACTCCTTTCAAGAGTATTTTTCCTCAGGGCTCTTCTCCGCCTCCCTCAATCAATCTTGGTCCTGACGGGGTCCCGGCCTACCGTATGAATCTTGCAGGGTTTTGCTTTGATGCCCTTCGCGCTGTTGGGGTTCCCCAACCTTTTTCTCGAGATGAGTTTACTGCACCCTTGATAGGGGAGATGCTGAGTTCCAAAAAGGAGAAAGAGGAATTCCTTCAACTCCCTTCCTCGGCACGCTTTCGCCATGTTCTGAATGATTCTCTGGACTTCTTCCGCCATCTGAATTATCAATTCGAAATTCACGATCGCGAGTCACGTAATTTTTCCAGCGCATTGTGTGTTGCAAGGGTGCAGCTTGAGAAGGCGGTGGAGCATTCTAAGTTGCTGACGCGCCTCTGTGAATCGTCCCAAACGGAATTGGACAGAGAAAAATCTATCGGGAAAGCCAAGATAGAAGTTCTGGAGGCGGAATTGGCGCTAGAAAAGAAGAAAAATCTTTTTCTCCGCGAAGAGATACTTGCTCGAGATGAGGGGTCTGCTAGGGCGTCATTAAAGGAAGAGTTATGGAGGAAGAGGGTTCTGGAGGCCTTCATTTCTGGATTTGAGGCCCGCTTCAAAGGTAACCCTTTGGATCCGACCCAGGTGTCGCACCGTCGCGAGCGAAATTCGGGACGCAATGAAAACACATATCAATGAAGTCGCCACCCTATTTTTCTAAGGTTTAGGGAAACCTAAAAGTCTGAAAAAGAAGAAGAAAATAAAACAAAAACTAAGGCACAAATAAAAAGGGTCTAAACCCGAGAACAATGGTTCGGGGTCGTTTTATGGACTCGGGAAGGTGTTAGGCACCCGAGTCTCATCCTTAGAAAGGTTACCGGTTCTAAAAAAGAGGTGTTTAAAAATCATGTTGAAAATAAGTAATTTGGCCCTCAGAGGGGGTATCGTCGCTTTAGTTCTTAAGTCGGTTTGATTGATTTTATCCTAGTTATTGTCGAGTTGTTTAACAGAAAATAATCATTTTTTGTCCTCTAAAAAAATAAGGAAGGTCGGTTGTATCCCTATTCCGATTTAATTTAGCTGAGTTCAAAATTAGTCTGATTACATGCATAATTATGTGAGATTACTACCGTTTTATTAATCTTTACCAAAGCGACGCCACTTTCATCATCGGCCAATGCATATGATTAATCCTATTTACTAGGTGATTCTACGCATGCATAGACTAGTAAAGTACCGTTTTATATGAATGCGAGAAAACATGTTGAAAAGAGAAAAACCGAGGAGTAGGGTCGAAGCCGCGCACATAACACATTCGTCAAGATAGCATTAATTAAAATACATTCGTGGGGTCGAAGCCGCGCACGAAACACATTCATCAAGATAAATTCGTGGGGACGAAGCCGCACACGAAACAAACATAATTTAAATGATCATTCAACATTAAAGATTTAATCGCATTTTTTGAGGGGATCTCTAAAGATAAGAGGGATTAAAATATGGAGGTATTTTCTACGAGTTGGGCTTAAGGCCCATTTACTATCTTTTCGCTTTCAAATGAGTATTCTCTTTGGTGATTTACTATCCAATAATTTTAGAGGAGCCTAAGTTATTGGAAAAGATTTAAATCCTGTGTTTATTTACTAGTTTGTTTCGTTTTCTTTGATTGATTTTATTCGTTTTGATTTGTGGGGATTTATTGAAGATTTGGGGATTTTAGTAATTAATAATCATGCAATTAAATTAAAGCGTGATGTTTATTACTAATCCTATTCAAATTTCATGCATTTAATAAAATAAACGTTGAGTAATTACTAAGCCTAGTTCATTCAAGCAAGGGTCGATTTGAGGGAAATTATTAAAGAGAGTTTTTGATAAAAATTAATTCTCATGCAATCAAATTGATTTTAATACTAACAATTTTAAATAATCATTCATACAAATATGTACAAAAACATCGAATAAATAAAAGGGGGAGGGAAGTGTACTTGAAGGCGAATATTAATTAATTCTAACCTACAAAATCAAGGTTAGTAGCACAAGCAATAATAAATAATTTAGCAATTCAAATAAATGAGGAGTGAGCTCTAAAGCTCGAGTTTGGAAAATCGTCACCAATATCGAAGTCGGCGAAGCGTTCTATGCCTTCTCATTCCTTCTGTAAGTACCTGAAAAGGACGCCGGGGGGTTTCCCCGGCGTATACACTCCGACGATCAAGTCAGTCGAAAGTCATTACGAATGCATAATAAAATATATTGTTGATGCACATAAATATATCAATAATTGATGTGCATAATGCATAAAACACATTCATAAGCATAAATAAAAATCTATTCGTGGAGTCAAAGCCGCACACAAACGAGCCTAAAAATTAAATCATATTCGTTGATATAATCATCATGCAAACAGATTAATTCGAATTCTAACGATTCTAATAATCATGCATATGACTGAATAACAAATTAAATCAACAATTCTAATAAAGGAAATGAGCTCTAAAGCTCGAGTTTAGAAAATTGTCACCGATATCGAAATTGGTGAAACATTCGATCAGGACGGTAATCGCGAACTCGGTGCCTGCAAAAAACGAAGAAAAAGTTAGTACACGATTTAATTAAAAGGGAATTGGGCCATAGCCCATTTCTTTTATTTTTCTCTCATGGGTCGCAACCCATTATTCCATTTTTCTTTCTTTGGGCCGCAACCCATTATCTCCTTTCTTCTCATTGGTTGGGCCGAAGCCCAACCCTTCTTCTCTTCCTTGTCAAACGACAAGGCCCCCTCTCTCTTTTTCCTCCTCCTTCATTTTTCTTTCCTTCCCGCAGCCCTCTCTTCTCCTCTGTTTCTTTTCTCTCTTTTTTATTTTCTTTTTTATTTTCATTTGTTAATCCGGCAAGCGTGGGTGACGGGTTAGCGGTTGTGCAGCGGCGGGTAGCGAGCAGGAAGAGATGGCGCGGCGGTGACGCGGCGGTTTGTTGGGTGGAGCTGCGATCGGGGCTGCAGCGACGAACGGGATAACGGCCGGCGTTGGGTGCAGTGGTCGCTTGGTTCTGA
>OY829542.1:35981980-36003752 GCA_963691705.1 Viola odorata
ACGTATATCTATCGCAACGGCAGTACATCTCATCAAACGAGAACTCTCACCCCACCTGACGGCGCGTTAGCACTTTGTGACCAAGATCACTCAAAAATGCTCCATTTTTGCCTATAAATACCTCCGCTACAAAGGAGGGAGGTAAGCCTAAGATTGCTAGCCAAAGCTCTGCTATTTCACACAATCACTACTAATTTAAGCGGAGTGTTTATGCCGGAGACCCCCTCCGGCGCTGTGCAGGTACACAGGACGTCATAGATAGTCGACCTCAAGGCTCCTAATCCTCTACCATCCTACAACAAACAGATCGAATCTTATCAAATTGGTGCTTTCATTGAGAGTCTTGGTTCTATTAAGTGAGCATCCTTAATAGCCAAGCTCTGCTCCTTAAAAATTCGGAGGATTATGGAGTCCGGCTCGGATCCCGCACTGTCCCAGTCTTCTAGCCTCCCATATGAGACCCACAGGCGACTTTTCACTTTCGCCACCTCTGATGTCGACACCACGGTTGATACGATCCTGGCTCCTTAGGATGCGTAGCACCAATTTTGATCTTTGTTCAAAGACGGATTTCCTGCGGAAATAAATAACTCGACAAGTACGAGCTTAGACCACTTAGCTAACCTGTGCTAAGAGCCCTAATCGATTTCAAGTCAAGGATCTTGAATCGGATTCTTAGGACTAGACTCAACAATGTGAGAATCAGACTAAGATAAACGACACAATAATGCAACTCCAAGATTTACTTGTATACGACTCAAGTGTTACGGACTCAAGAAGAACAAGGTTCAACCAACTTGAACAAGGGGCGGAGATTTGAAGAGAATATCTCAAATTATCAAAATAACAGCCAAGTTTCTAAGGAGGCCAAGCAGCTCCTTATATAGGTTACAAGCAAACCCTAATCCCAGAATAGGAATAATAAATAAAGTAAAACACTTAACTAATTAATTAAAGTGTCTAATTAATTAACTAAGCTAAAATAAATAGAAAGTCACAGCCTTGCTAAAACAGTCAACGCGCGTCAACTCCAGGCTAGGCGAAACGGACAGGAGCCGTTATCAATGAAAGGGCCAGGCGGGAACGCGGAACGGGTACAGCAATTGGCCTGCGCGATAGATGCTTGAATCGGCAACGGCTAAGTGAAACGGACAAGTGCCGTTTGGATGAAACGGTCAAGTGCCGTTTGCGTGAAACGGTTCAAACGGTCAAGTGCCGTTTGCGTGAAACGGTTCAAACGGTCAAGTGCCGTTTGCGTGAAACGGTTCCATGCCGTTTCTAGCAGACTCAACATCGATCAAGGTGAAGGTGAGAAGATTCACCACTCTCGTCGTCTTCTCTCTAAGTGCAGCTTTCTCACTTGTCATCTCAGACTCCAGCTCCTTGTGAATGAGAGATGACAATCGGTCTTGAAGCTTTTGAGCTCTGGCTCGAGTCATTGGACCAGCTGGCGGTAAAGGCACCTGGATGCGTGGGTTCGCATCATTCCCTCCCCCTTCGGAAGGATTCGCCCTCGAATCCGAATCGGCATCAGCAGCAAGTCCATACTCGTCCTCTGTATCAAACAAAACTAAGTCAGAAACATTGAAAGTAGAGCTAACGACACCATACTCACTCGGCAATGCCAGTTTATAGGCATTGTTGTTGATCTTCTCAACAATCTGGAACGGTCCGTCTCCTCTCGGAGATAGCTTGCCGCGGCGTTGGTCAGGAAAACGCTCCTTGCGCATATGCAACCAGACCCAATCGCCCACCTGGAACGTCACTAGCCGTCGGCCATCGTTCCGTTTCTGCATCAGCTTCTCATTCATTCGCTCAATGTTCTGTTTTGCCTTAGCATGTAATTGCTTGACAAAATTAGCCTTCTGTGCACCATCTAAACTTACAACATCACTCAACGGTAAAGGAGTTAAATCCAAAACAGTTCTAGGATTAAATCCATACACAAGTTCAAACGGCGAGTAATGAGTAGTAGAATGAACAACACGGTTGTAAGCAAATTCAATAAACGGTAAATGATCAACCCAAGTAGAAACATGCTTACGAACTAACGTGCGTAAAAGTGAACCAAGCGTATGATTCACAACCTCAGTTTGACCATCCGTTTGTGGGTGATAAGAAGTGGAATACAACAATCGTGTACCAAGCTTTTTCCATAAAACACGCCAAAAATGACTAAGGAATTTAGTATCTCTATCACTCACAATAGTCAAAGGGACACCATGCAAACGGACTACTTCACGAAAGAATAAATCAACAATCTGAGTAGCATCACAAGTAGTCGAACATGCAATAAAATGGGACATTTTTGAAAATCTGTCCACCACAACAAAGACACTATCCTTTCCATTCTTAGACCGAGGCAGCCCTACAACAAAATCCATGGACAGATCGGTCCAAGGATGAGAAGGAACAGGTAACGGCATGTATTCTCTATGACCAGCAGACTTAGACTTGGCTCTTCGACAAGTTAAACATCGAGCAATAATGCGCACTACATCACGCTTCATGTGAGGCCAATAAAAGTGATCATGTAACACGTCTAAAGTTTTAGTCACACCAAAATGACCCATCAAACCACCACTATGGGCTTCATGCACAAGTAATTCACGAAGAGAACAATGAGGAATACACAACTGTTTTCCCTTAAATAAATATCCCTCTTGCTTAAAGAATTTAGAACCAGAAATAGAAACGCCATGCATATAAATATCACCAAAATCAGAATCGGCAGCATAGAGTTCTATAATATGCGAAAAACCAAGCAATTTGGCATTAAGAGAAGTAATTAACGCGTACCTGCGTGATAAAGCATCAGCAACAACATTCTCTTTACCTTGCTTGTATTGAATGTGATAAGGGAAAGCCTCAATAAATTCCATCCAAACGGCGTGTCGCCGATTGAGCTTCCCCTGTCCTTTGAGGTACTTCAAGCTCAAATGGTCAGTGTGGATGATGAACTCTCTTGGCATAAGGTAGTGTTGCCATGTCTCCAATGCTCGGACAAGAGCATAGAACTCCTTGTCATAGGTCGGATACCGGAGATGGGCATCCTTGAGTTTCTCACTGAAGAAGGCAATCGGCCGTTTCTCCTGCATCAGAACGACGCCGATTCCTAAACCGCTGGCGTCACACTCTATCTCAAATGCCTTGTTGAAGTCGGGCAATGCTAGCACGGGAGCGGCACAGAGTCGTTCCTTGAGGGTAGCAAACGCCTCCTCCTGCGGCTGTTCCCACCTGAAAACAACATTCTTCTTTGTTAAATCATTCAGAGGAACAACGATGGTGCTAAAGTCTTTGACAAATCGCTGATAGAAGCTTGCCAATCCATGGAACGATCTCACATCGGTAACGGCCTTCGGCGTCGGCCATTCCCGTATTGCGCGGATCTTCTCTTCATCCACTTGAACACCATCTGCACTCACAATAAAACCAAGAAAACCAACTTGTTCCATTGCGAAAGAACACTTACTAGGTTTAGCATATAAAGTCTGCTCACGAAGTGTGAGAAAAACTTCCCGAAGATGTAAAACATGCTCATCAATTGATTTGCTATAGATTAAAATATCATCAAAATAAACTACAATAAATTTGCCAATTAAGTGCCGAAGTACATGGTTCATTAACCTCATAAAGGTGCTAGGAGCATTAGTTAAGCCAAACGGCATAACCATCCATTCATATAAACCATACTTAGTTTTAAAAGCAGTTTTCCATTCATCCCCTTCTTTCATACGAATTTGGTGGTAGCCACTCATTAAATCAATTTTAGAAAATAACCTACTACCACTTAATTCATCTAACATATCATCTAATCTAGGAATAGGATGACAATACTTTACAGTGATTTTGTTGACTGCTCGACAATCACACACATGCGCCAAGATCCATCTTTCTTTGGAACTAGAATGACTGGAACTGCACATGGAGACAGACTCTCCCGAACGTACCCACGCGCAAGCAAATCGTCCACTTGCCGTTGCAGTTCCTTGGTCTCCTCTGGATTGGATCGGTAAGCTGGCCGATGTGGAATTGCCGATCCAGGAACAAAGTCGATCTGATGTTCTATGCCGCGGATCGGGGGTAAGCCAGGCGGCATCTCTTCCGGCAGTACGTCACCAAATTCCTGCAAGAGAGAAGAAATACCAAGCGGAACGGTATGTGGCCGTTCCGTTTCATCTGAGGTCAAACAATAAGAGCGAAAACGGATTAAAAGAATAGGACGGCTTGCGTCAAAACAATTTTTGTTGAGCAATCATAACTCTCCTCACTTCGCTCCCTTTGGCATATATACTCAATTTCTTTTTATTTGCCTCTCCTTTTCTCTCAATGCCACTCTCAGCACGCTTACTCTTTTCGTGCGAATGTTTACACTCTCCGTCTGCATGCTTGCTGTTTTCATGCGAATGTTTAAGGCTCACACACTCAGTGTTTCCCTCTTTGTTTTTCACACTCAAACCTTCTTTTTCTCTCGCAAGCTGTTTTGCAATCTCATATTCAGCATGTGACTTAGCAAGCCATTGCTGATCCTCAAACACTTCAGCTTGTGTTAACGGTGCCAAGGTGAATTTCTTGCCATCCTTAATTAACTTGTAGAGGTTACTCTTTCCCTCATGATTCGCTTCTCGATCAAACTGCCATGGTCGTCCAAGAAGAATATGGCTTGCTTGCATCGGCACAACATCACAGAGAACCTCATCTTGGTATTTGCCGATATGAAACTTAACAAGTACCTGTTTGGTCACCTTAATACCGTTGTCATCCGTCATCCAGTGTAGACGATATGGTTTCAGATGCTTTACCGTCGGTAAATCCAGTTTGTGAACCATCAGCGCACTGGCACAGTTTGTGCAGCTTCCGTTGTCGATAATAATGGAGCAGCCCTTGTTATCAATCACACCTCGGGTATGGAACAGATTGGTCCGTTGCTCCTCATCACACACTTCTTCTGTGGATTGTACGCTCAGGTTCCGTCGGATCACAAGCAACCGAACCTGCTCACCTCTCTGACAGTCAACATCCGAATCGGCCTGACCATCTTCCTCAGGTTCCGATTCCTCCTGCTCATCATCCGATTCTTCCTCTCCATTCGGCCTGATGATGAAGACCCTCTTATTCGGACACTCTGATTTCTTGTGTCCTCGCCCGCTGCATTTGAAACAAACAATTTCCTTAGTGGCTGGCCGATCCACAGGTGGAGTGTAAGGTTTGGTAGTAGCCGTTTTGGAAGGAATAACGGCACTGGATGAGCTCTTTGGAACGGCAGAAGCCGTTCTGTCGTCCTTGTTCCACGATGGCTTCTTCCAAGGTGTCGATCCAGTAGACTTAGAAAAGCTCTTAGATTTCCGATGCTTCTCAATCTTTTGAGCCATGTGAAGCATTTCCTCAAGAGTATTGTATTGCGTCAGCTCCAGGGCGTCGGCAATCTCTACATTCAAACCAGCAATGAACCGAGCCATTGTTACCTCAGGTTCCTCAGTAATCTTTGCTTGAGCTAAAGCAATCCCCATCTCATTAAAGTAGGCACCAACTCCCTTGCTGCCCTGCTTCAAGGTCTGAAGCCGTTGATGAAGCTCTCGGTGAAAGTGCATCGGCACAAACCGTTGCCTCATAGCCTGTTTCATCTCACCCCAATCATTAATCGGACCAGCATAAACAACGGCTCTCTTTAGGTTGAGCTGCTCCTACCAATGACTAGCATACCCACTGAATTCTACTGCTGCTAACTGAACCTTTTTACCCTCCGAATAATTGTGGCATAAGAAAATAGCATCTACTTTCCGTTCCCATGTCAAGAAGGTATCAGGGTCGTCGGTACCCTCAAACGGAGGTATTTTCATTTTGATGCTGTTGAGATTAGCATCCAAACGGTCATCTTCCCGTTCTCTCCTACCATCACGACGATCGCGTCTCTCCCTCCTCTGTCCATCCCTTGCATTTATCCATCCTTCTCCCCCGTCAGGTTCTTCTTCCAGATTAGGTTGTGGGACTTGTGGCCCCCGTCTAGAAAGTCGCCTGGGAGGAACGTTGGCCAGCTCACGCGCCGATCCATATCACACGGTCGACGGGCGTTGTCATCTGCTTCGGACAGATCGGATATATGTCCATCACGTTGATTCTCCGCTGCTCTAGGGTTTGGGTTTATAGTGGCTAACGCCTCCACCCTAGCCATCCTTACATCGGCAGCCATCTGCCGCTCATTGGCAGCTACTTGCCGTTCATTCAAAGTTCAGAGCTGTTCCGTTATGGCAGTTAACATAGCCACCATATCGGGTTGTTGTACTCCTTCTTGAGACATCTTTAACTCTTCTGAAATCACAATACAAAAGAAAAACGTAAAATTGCACTATTCCTAGCACTCCCTCACGTGTTTACTCTCGTGTTTAATCACTCTAATAATCTCACAATTTCTCTCAAAATCTCCTGCAATGTTCAAGCGTTAGTAAGACTCAAGAATCCAAAGAAAAGCTTCCAAGAAGACTCTCAAAGAAAACTAGCTTCAAACAAAACGGGATACTTGGTATTTGATTAATTGCAAGATCAATCAATTAAACAGATAACAAGTGGAGTAGAAAACAATATTAACGAATCAAGAAAAGCTCTATTTGACTCGAACGGACTCAAATAAAATTAATCTCCAATATAATATTGTAATGTTCACGTTGCATGGGTGAAAGAATAAACTAAGATTTGTCTTTAGAAAGTGGAAGACAAAAACAGAGAATATTCCAACCAAAAAGGTAGTGGGTGCGGGACAAAACAAAGTGGAAGGATGGGTTGCCTTCAACTTTTAGAAAAAAGGTTTATAGTACTAACTTTAAAGTATGTTTGCACATGTGATTCCCAAGTTGGACGGATGTTGGATCTAACAACAAAAATTGTTTTTCTTCTTGCTACTGAAACGGATCAAAGCAACCTTGTGCTTCTTTCTTTGTAGATTATTTTTTTTGACTGAAAATCCCGAATCACAGTTTAGTAAAATGGGTGTAACTTTTGTTCCAGTTGTTCAAATCACTCGATTCCTTTTGATTCGGAATCCTTACAAGTGCAGCTTTCCAACGAAACCACAATCACCCAAATCGGACTTCAATAGCTATATATTAAAAATCGATTTTGACAACTGACCAGAATTTGCACATAAACGAACCAAGCACAGCAAAGAAATCGGTTTTGAATGGAGTAGAATGAATTACCGATTTCAATGATGACAACTTGAACCAGATAAAGATACTTACCAATCTTTGAACGCCTTAAGCTCCGCTACCAACTGATACGATCCTGGCTCCTTAGGATGCGTAGCACCAATTTTGATCTTTGTTCAAAGACGGATTTCCTGCGGAAATAAATAACTCGACAAGTACGAGCTTAGACCACTTAGCTAACCTGTGCTAAGAGCCCCAATCGATTTCAAGTCAAGGATCTTGAATCGGATTCTTAGGACTAGACTCAACAATGTGAGAATCACACTAAGATAAACGACACAATAATGCAACTCCAAGATTTACTTGTATACGACTCAAGTGTTACGGACTCAAGAAGAACAAGGTTCAACCAACTTGAACAAGGGGCGGAGATTTGAAGAGAATATCTCAAATTATCAAAATAACAGCCAAGTTTCTAAGGAGGCCAAGCGGCTCCTTATATAGGTTACAAGCAAACCCTAATCCCATAATAGGAATAATAAATAAAGTAAAACACTTAACTAATTAATTAAAGTGTCTAATTAATTAACTAAGCTAAAATAAATAGAAAGTCGCAGCCTTGCTAAAACAGTCAACGCGCGTCAACTCCAGGCTAGGCGAAACGGATAGGAGCCGTTATCAACGAAAGGGCCAGGTGGGAACGCGGAACGGGTACAGCAATCGGCCTGCGCGATAGATGCTTGAATCGGCAACGGCTAAGTGAAACGGACAAGTGCCGTTTGGATGAAATGGTCAAGTGCCGTTTGCGTGAAACGGTTCAAACGGTCAAGTGCCGTTTGCGTGAAACGGTTCCATGCCGTTTCTAGCAGACTCAACATCGATCAAGGTGAAGGTGAGAAGATTCACCACTCTCGTCGGCTTCTCTCTAAGTGCAACTTTCTCACTTGTCATCTCAGACTCCAGCTCCTTGTGAATGAGAGATGACAATCGGTCTTGAAGCTTTTGAGCTCTGGCTCGAGTCATTGGACCAGTTGGCGGTAAAGGCATCTGGATGCGTGGGTTCGCATCAACGGTGCAAGAAATCCCACCAGGCATGTCAGATCCCTCTTCTGAGCAAATGGCGAGAACATTGGCATCCCAGACATATACTCCTCTATCTCAAATGCCAGAACCCAGTCACTCTCTTCTCCATACGAGGGCGCCCGCAGTAGATGGTGCAGGCAATCCTCTTGCGAATTCATTATCGGCTCTTCGAGCCCAGATAGATCAGTTGACAGAGCTGGCTGCAGGATTTACGCCTCATATTTCAGGACCCAGTGTGCCTTCTCATGTAATCTTTACTCCATCCATCGTTGCTGACCGACCGCTGTCCCCCCAGCGGTCTAGAGGTTTTACGTTATCCTTACCTTTGACATCAGCCCCTGTGGGAGTCATGCAACTAGCGCCTAGACACGTCGAACCGTCTGAACAGCATAGGAGGGGAGCTTCTGTTCTTGAAGGAGAACGATGGGATGGCGAGTATAGAGATCATTGGGGCAACAGGCGAGAGGAGATGTTCAGGGACCCATCTCCCAGGCACAGTGAGAGATCGAGTAGCAGAAGGCACCGGACTCGAACACCAAGGAGCCGCAACCGATCTCCCAAGCCGCATCGCGAGTATGATTTTCGAGCTCAAAGGCAGTTAGACGAGCCCGCTCCTCCTCATCAACCACAGGGATTCCTGATGATAATAATGGTCACCCATTTAGCCACCGTGTCAGACATCACCGGGTCAATAGGCATGTAAAACTCCCTACGGAATCATATGATGGCACAAAGGACCCTATCTCATCTCAATAAGGTGAAATATTTTGTACAATTTCAAACTCACAGTGACGCGGCGTTATGCCAAATCTTCGTAATGACGCTATCTAGCGTAGCGCGTCTTTGGTTCGAGGGACTTCCGGCAGGTTCCATTGACAATTTTTCCCAACTAGAAACTAAATTTTGAAGCCAATTCAGCATGGCTGTTCCTATTAGGAAGTTTGCGGAAGCATTATTCGATGTTCATCGAAAGCCACAAGAATCTTTGAAGGATTTTTTGAGTCGTTTTGACCTGGAAATGTCACTAACGCCGGGGGTCACCATTGATTTCGCTGTCGAAGCTTTGAAGCGTAACTGTCGTTATGGAAAGTTACGAGACACCTTGATGGTGGACCCGCCGTCGACGTTAGATGCGTTAAGGCTAAAAGCCCACAATTATGCGAGAATGGAGGAAGAAGAAAACAGGGAGCGAATTCAGAGTATACCTCAAGACGCGCATTCGGCCCCTAACGTCCACGTTAACGCAACCCCTGACACACAGCCAACCGATGACTATGGGCAGCGAAAAGATCACATCCCCAGAACCTCAAATCGGCAGAGAGGTAGCTTTTTGAGAGGAAGATTCGGGAATCCCCCTATTGGGAGACAAATGGATCCACCTAAAGGGCGAATATACGATCCTGATCTCCCGTCCCTCATACTCCCAAGGGCAGAAATTTTAGCGATAGTTCAGCAGCGAAACCTGCCTATCTGTTACCCCGCTCCTGTGAAGCCATGAGTGATTATGGGAGGAAGGGAAAATGTATTCTGCAAGTTCCATAAAGTTAAAGGGCACTCCACGGATGTGTGCAGAGAATTGAAATTAGCGATAGAACGCTTAGTCAAAGAGGGCTACCTCAGCAAATTTGCCACTAAAATAAGGGAGGAGGTCAGAAACAATCCAACGGATAAGGCGACTGGCGATAGACAAGCGCCCTCTTACGCCAAGGGAGCCAACGCCATCCCTATCGGCAGGAATAAGGAATCGTTTGTGGTCAGTGAGGAGGACGTTCCTATAATCAATATTATAGCAGGAGGCACTCCGTATTTCGAAGAACCCACAGCGTCAGCACCCGCAGCTGGCGACAAACGAAAAAAAGAAAGCGTGTTAGTAAAAAGTGAAGCCATAAATGCGTTAGACTGAATGGTGCTGTCATTCTCCGAAGAGGACAAAAAAGGCGTTGTTTATCCACACAATGATGCGCTAGTAGTCACACCCGTTATCAGTAGTCATGGAGTTAGGAGAACCCTTGTCGACAATGGGAGCGCGGTCAACCTGTTCTCGCTCGAAGCCTATAACTTGATGAAATGTTCCGACAGCGAGCTAACGCCTTGTAAGAAGCCAATAGTTGGGGTAGACGGGGTCCCAATCCCGGTGGTAGGAGTTACAACGCTACCAGTATACTTTAGAGAGGATACTTCCAAACGGTCGGAAGAATTGTTGTTCCTGGTTGTAGATCTGTCATTGCCTTACAACGCCATACTCGGGCGGCCATACCTCAATCGCTTTGGAGCTGCGATATCACAAAAATATTTGAAGATGAAATACCCTTCGTGGAATGGAGTGGTCTCGATTAAAGGGGACCAGAAGTTGGCTGCCGAGTGCTATTTACTTATGACCCAAAAGAGTTGTGACCGTTATGTGTGCGTGGCAAACGACCCTTTCGAGGATAGAGAGGAAAATCGTACTCAGCCAGTAGACAACATGAAGCCAATTCCCGTTAGCGGAGTCAAAGAAGCAAAATTTTTGGTTAGTGAAAAATTGAACGCAGAAGAAAGCGCACAACTAGCTCAATTATTGAACATATGTAAAGGAGAATTCGCGTGGAAGCTAGCAGATATACCGAGAATTTCATGAGAAATAGCAGAGCACCGACTTAACATTAACCCTGACGTCATACTCGTCCAGCAAAAAAGGTGAGCTTTCTCTCCAGAAAAGATGATAGCTATCGAGAAAGAGATATCAAAACTCACGGATGCTAGCTTCATCAGAGAAGTCCAGTACCTGACATGGTTGGCTAATCCTGTCCTAGTCCCAAAACCTAACGGAGAATGGCGCATGTGTATTGACTTCACTGATTTGAATGATGCCTGCCCCAAAGACTGTTATCCTCTTCCTCGAATCGATCAACTGGTCGACCAAACCGCGGGATATGCTTACCTAAGCTCGTTGGATGCTAACTCGGGATATCACCAAATCCCCATGGCTGTGGAAGATGAAGAAAAGGCCGCCTTTATCACTCCCAAAGCCACCTATTGCTATACAGCAATGCCATTTGGATTAAAGAATGCTGGGGCAACATTCCAGCGCATGGCAAATAAAGTTTTCGAGAAGCAAATTGGGAAAAAGGTAGAGGCTTACGTGGATGATATACTTGTCAAAAATCGAAGCTTCGAGGACCATGTGGCTGATCTAGAAGAAGTTTTCAGCGTGATGCGAGAATACAAGATGAAGTTAAACCCAAAAAATGCATGTTCGCGTTTCAAACAGGCAAATTTTCTAGGCTACGTGGTCAGCCAGAAAGGCATCCAGCCTAATCCTTCGAAAATAAAAGCGATCCAAGACATGATATCTCCGCGAACTGTCAAAGAAGTGCAAAAACTCACAGGGCGCATCATTGCGTTAGGGCGGTTTATCTCCAAGCAAGGCGAAAGATGTCTCCCATTTTTTAAAATTATTCATAAGAGAGCCCCCTTTTGGTGGACAGAAGAATGCGAAGAAGCGTTTGCCGGCATAAAGGCTTACCTTTCGTCTGACCTGGTGCTGACAAGACCGGAACCGGGCGACGCTTTATACTTATATCTAGGTGTCACAGACGAGGTGGTTAGTGCCATCCTGGTACGGAGTGATAGACACATTCACCGCCCTGTATTCTTTGTCAGTCATATACTGAAGGATGCCGAGTCGCGGTACACTCGCATAGAAAAAGTAGCGTTTGCCCTTGTACAGGCAACGCGAAAGATGGATCGATACTTTCAAGCTCATCCTATTGTAGTACTTACTGATCAACCATTGGGAATGTTTTTTAGAAAGCCTGAGTCCTCAAGAAGAATGCTGATTTGGGCAATCGAACTCGAGCAGTATGGATTGCAATACAAGGCCAGACCGTCCATCAAAGCCCAAGCGTTAGCAGACTTCATAGCAGAATGCACATTTACACAAGAGCTGCCGGTGAACCCACCAGAAGGGGAAGGGGAAGAGACAGATCTCCCATCCCCAGACACTTATAGTGATGCATGGATCATCCATGTGGATGGAGCCAAAAACCAAGAGTTAGCTGGCGTGGGAATTTTCATGATCGGACCCGATGGCATACAGATGTGCTACGCCATCAGAATTCTGCAACCGCTATCCAACAACGCGGTCGAATATGAGGCGTTACTGGCCGGACTTAGAATAGGCAACAACTTCTTCGCGGAAGCTACGCGCGATGCAAGGACAATGCGTGATCCGCAACTAAAGATACGGGGGGACTCTAAATTGGTAATAGATCAAGTCTTGGGAAATTCCCAAGCTCGGGAACCCATCATGATTCAATACCTTACAAAGGTAAAACATGAGCTAACAGAGACACAGAGAAAAGGCATTTAAGTCTGCTTCGAGCATATTCCTCGAGAAGATAATAGCGAAGCGGACAATCTTGCTAAAATGGCAGCTAACCCGACAGTCTCCATACCCAAAGATGTGCATTATGGTGAGATACCAGTGCCCTCTTTCATGGAAGAACAAGCATCTCTGTGCGTAGAAGAAGTAGAGAGTGATTGGAGAATCCCCGTTGTGAAATATTTGAAACATGATGAGCTGCCAGTAGATAGCACTGAAAAAAGGAAAATTTTGAAACAAGCAGCACGGTGGACATACTACAATGGGGAATTAATTCGAAATTTTTTCTCTCATCCAGCTGCAAAGTGCATAACGGAGTAGGAAGGCCTCCACACTTTGCGAGAAATCCATGAAGGAATATGCGGCATGCATGTGGCTGGTGACACCTTAGCGGTACAGGTCTTTCGTTCGGGATTCTACTGGCCCACCATTCGTAGAGACTGTCACAATTTTGTAAAATCTTGTTAGAAATATCAAGAATACGCCAAGATCCCGCGAAGACCAGCCATGCAAATTTCAAAAATTGTCACCCCTTGCCCGTTTGCCAAGTGGGGAATTGATATTTTGGGCCTGTTTCCAAAAGCCAGATCCCAATTGAAATTTGTGGTCGTGGCGGTAGATTATTTCACGAAGTGGGCAGAAGTAGAGGCGGTAGCTAACATTACCACGGAGAAGATTTGGCGTTTCTTCAAATATCAAGTCATAATGCGATTCGGGGTACTCGCATATTGGTCAGCGACAACGGAACACAATTTACAAGCCAATTCTTTAGAGATCAATGTGCAGAATTCCAAATTGAGCAGAGATTCTCTTCTGTAGCGCACCCGCAAACCAATGGTCAGGCAGAAGTGACCAATCGCAGCATCCTCAGTGGCATCAAAAGAAACCTAGAAGGTTCTAAAAAGAAATGGGCAGACGAACTGCCACATGTAATGTGGGCCTATCGCATGACCGTCAAAACTACCACTGGAGAAACCCCCTTTGCGTTAGCCTTTGGTACAGAGGCTGTCGCGCTGGTAGAAATCGGCATCTTGAGCCTGCGAGTGGCATATTTCAGAGAAGAAGTTAACGAAGAAAGGTTACGCGCTAACCTTGATGCGCTACCAGAAGTACAAGAACAGGCTCTCCTAAAAACTTTGCATTACAAAAGGAAAATGGCGCAGTACCATAACAGACAAGTTAAGGAGCGATTGCTCAAAGCAGGAGACTTAGTGCTCAGAGACAAACGAGCAGCGGGGCAACGCATGGGAAAACTCGACCCAAATTGGGATGGGCCATATCGCGTCAATCGCGTCATCGAAAAGGGAGCATACCATTTGGAAACACTTGACGGTACTCCCTTACCAAACTCTTGAAATATAGCCCGTTGAAAACTATATCATGCTAGAAGCTAATCTCCCATATCTGGCATTGTTAATATTGCTCTAACGCATAAATGAAAGGTATCTTTGTGTACATTGTGGCCAATAATACGCAGATAATGAACAATGCCAAGAGTGAAAATCCTATCCTTGTGATGGCTAGTCCTGATCAGACAGCTCACTAAGACGAGTCACGCCCTGGCATAAATAACATTGGGAGTGAAAATCCTACCCTTGTGGTAACCGTGCTCACATAGACGGCCCATTAAGATGAGGCACGTCCCAACGCCCTCGGGAGTGAAAATCCTATCCTTGTGGAAACCGTGCTCACAAAGACGGCCCATTAAGACGAGGCACGCCCCGACATCCTGGGAAGTGAAAATCCTATCCTTGTGGCAGCCGTGCTCACATAGACGGGCCATTAAGATGAGGCACGCCCCAAGGAGGTAGTAACTCCGTCCTGGAAGTGAAAATCCTATCATTGTGGTAACTGTGCTCACATAGACGGCCCATTAAGAAGAGGCACGCTCCAGGAACGCGAGGTTTCAATGCTTGGGAGTGAAAATCCTATCCTTGTAATGGCCGGTCCTGATCAGACGGCTCACTAAGACGAGGCACGCCCCAAGCTGATCGTTGGCATTTGAAACAAGGAGAGATATCCCAGCTAGTAACCGAGCGGTTGATACGTGGTGAAGTTGAGCTGGAGAGATGTCTCTATCGTAACATGAAACTATGCATGAAACTGTGCATGGCACAGATGCAAATAATAACCACTTTGTTCTTTGAAACATCACTAAAGAAATAATAACAATGCAGTGTTAAATGCAGTATTGAACACCTGATGCGAAGAAATAATTTCCTGATTCCCAACAGAGGGTAGAGTATGCAAAGGCGCCACAGGAAGGCCTCAACTTGGAAAATGAGCCGCTATGAAACATTATGTCTATAAAAGACAGAAATGTTTTAGCAACCGCGGATGGTGCGTACGTGTAAACGCAACGGTTAATTAACCACATAAGGTATGATAGCCACTTTATAATGATTTTGGTAATAAGACTTACTAACCTCATTGTGATAGTAGCATCACGAAACAAGACCAGCAAAGAAATCATAAACAAAAAGTAGCGGCTTAAAAGAAAGGTGATATCGTCAAAATAACAGAATATTCCCAAAAGGATAGGGTAAGCCATCCTGGCAGCAAAAAAGTCAAGAGGCAAAGAGCAAAATCTAAAAAGCAGCTGACGCATCGTTTCCTCCTTGCTTGGCGGCCCTCGCGCTGAAGAAACCTTCGTCAGACACATGTGAAGATCTCTCCTCAAAAAATGCAGAAAGAGTTTCAATCTAGTCATCGTTCACCTCATGATGACACATGAAGGTCTCTGTCATAAGCATTGCCCCCTCTCTCAGGTACCAACAACATTTCTCGGCAGAAAGGCTAAGATTGGCAGCCAATTCAGCATTCCGTTGCCTCTCTTGCGCTAGTGCAGCCTCTTCTCCCGAAAGGTGCGTGCTCAGAGCAATGCTTTTCTGCTTCTCCTCCTCCAGCGCAAGTTTGGAAACCTCTGTCTCTCGCTTGGCAGCGCTCGCCTCTTGTTCAGTAGCCTTTACCTCCTGCTTGGAAGCTGTCATAGCATCCAAAAATTTGTGACGCTCAGAAGATAGGGTATCTATTTCTCTTTGTTTCTCCGCCATCTTCGTGAGAAGGAGAACGAGGGGAAACGTGGCCAACTCCCTAAGAAAAGGAAATGCAATGAGGATGCAGCAAAAGAACGAAGAAATCAGGAACGGTAGCGAACAGATATACCTGGTCAGAAGGAGAAACCAAAGGAATCCCGGTAGGAATTTGACCAGTGGACACTCCTGGAGAAGTGGTAGCCTGGGAAATAGCAGGGGGTACGACGGTTGCCTTTTTACTTCTTTTCCTTATCGTAACGCGCACCCGTGAAGATGACGTTTGAGCAGCACTGGAAGTAGCGGCAACTCCCTGAGAAGGTGGCTCAACCAAAGTAACACTGATAGCCCCACCCTCAACAGCAACAGCAGCCGCGGTGGCAGCTTGGGCCCTTCGCGCTTGCTCCCTCCTCTTTTTCCTCCGAATGTATTCAGGCTCCCAATCGGGTGGAACCACTGCACAGTCATGAAAAAATGTTAGCGTTAGCATTTCCCAGCAGCATGAAATAATAAGGGCAAACGCTCACCCATTCTACAATCTGGAATTGCCACCCCGTTTGCCATTTTACGAGTATCAACACTGAAGTCCATCTGGAGCAGCATCTTTAACCAACCATCTTCCGGATCGGAGAGTGCTTTTCTGCTACCCCAGGCCTCATTTTTGATTTCCTCGTTAAAGCCAGTTCTCCACAAAGGCTCGGGCAGGTTAACAATAAAAAACTCTTCTTTCCAACGAGGAACGGAAGACTTGATACCCATAAGTTTCCAAGTAAAGGGCTTCAGTGAGTCATCATCATAGCGGGGTGATATTGATATTACCCCCTTGCGAGAATACAACTGGAAAATATCATGAAGTAACGCTAGTGAAGGGGACTCAATCTCTTTGAACCGGCACAACGCCGCAAAAGCGCTAACAATGCAAATTGCGTTAGGACTCAGTTGGGCTGGATTCAAGTCAGAATCGGCCAGCAACAGTTTTACAAGTGGGTCAAGGGGAAGCCGAAACCCATGGTCAAACAGTTTAGCATACAATATCCTACTATTATTGGGCAATGCACTATTAAGGCGAAGAGGGTCAGTGGCGACACTAGTAGAGTAGCCCTGAGGAAACCGAACATCAAAATCGGACAAACAACGATGAACTAAGGGCAAGGTATAAAGACAAGTGGGGGTGTCACTGATCTTCTGCTCCCCAGCAGATTTTTAGGAACTTTCTCCCTCGGTAGATTTTGAAGAACGGGTCTTAGCCATAACCAGTAAAAAAGGGAAAAGAAAATAAAAGAAGGAAGTAATGTGTGTACCTTCGTAAAAGAAATCCCAAGAATCCCAGAACGAAGAAGAAGAAGCGGCGTGAGTTATTTTCAGAAGGAAGCAATGAACGAAGAAAGAGATAAAAAAGAAAAAAGAAGGCGGGGGAAAAACATTATATAACCCTAAAAGGGGTTGAAAGGGTGTGACCAGTTAGCAACTGACACATAGCGAGATGGCGCAATAAAAGGGCGCGACACGCGCGAAGGACACAACTTCAAAAAAGGAACGTTTCAATCCCTGCCATTCCCTAGAAGGTGCCTATCTCAAACGCTTCATCATAAGAAATACACGTGTCCTTTCTCATCATCACTTTTCGATCGCATTAGTAAGGGGATCCTTAAGCATTTAAAGCTCTGAAAAGTAGCACCAACTCTAACACGCAATCTCAAAGAATGGCGTGGTAGCGTAAATAATATCGATAATATGACAAGACCCAGCATTTGAGGAAAAAACATCAATAACCTTAAAGTGTTAACCTTATTACAAGAATTGCAAATGATAAATATTTTCGGGAAAAGCGAGTGATGAATCGAAGAACAAATACAGACAGAGGGAGGATAGTAATCAGGAGAGAAGTCGTTACGCGCCACCGCTACCGTCACTAAATTTTTCTCCCCCGCGCGAGGACGCATCATTTCCATCTTTATTAACTTTGTCTATTATGGCAGAAGCACAATCGGTAACATCAGACGGACTGAGGGAGCCGCTACCGAAATGGGCAGCGAGCCCAGAAGTGAGGGCCTCTAGGACTTTCCTCTTCTAATGCTCCATCTTTAGTGGAAGCCTAGAAAATTCCTCGTCTCGAGCAAGCATTTCTTCACGAAGAAGAAGATTTTTCTCTTTTTCCAAAGCTAACTCCGCCTTCAGAACATCGGCTATCGCTTTCCCTTTGGATTTTTCTCTACTAAGTTCCTTCTAAGAATCATCATAAAGACGCGTCAGCAATCCCGTCTGTTCTAACGACTGATCAAGCTGCACCTTCTGAGCACACATGGCACGGGTAAAATCTCGCATTTCGCTGTCAAAAGCCTCTACCGCATAGTAAAAATAGCGGAAGATATCGAGAGAATCATTCACAACATGCCTGCAACGAGCTTGTGGTGAAAGCTGAAGGAATTTCTCTTTCTCTGAAGAAGAGCTCATCATTTCTCCTATCAGGGGCGCGGTGAACTCGTCCCTTGAGAAGGGATTTTTTACCCCTGCAGCACGGAGGCTGTTGAAGCCGAAACCCGTCAGGTCCATGCGATAGCGCGAAATCCCTCTGGGGCCATTAGGAGAGAGATTGATCATCGGAGTTGGAGGAGAACCTTTATTATTCACCTCGGAGATAGAAGTGAAAAACAATCGAGTAAGAGCCGTGAGCGGTAGCTTAGAAGCTGGAGAAGTCGTCGTCACAACATCAGGAATAAATTGAGAAATGGGAGAGTCAGGAGCGTTAGGTGGCGGAGGAGAATCTGTCACCAACAAGACTGTAGCAGCGGTAGGAGGGCAGACCGTCGGCGCTTCAGCAACTACCGCGGGTTGAGAAATTCTTACCGTAGAAGAAACGGCAGGCGCTGCGGCAACCCTCGCGACAGCATGATCAGAAGAGGTCCCGGTAGCCTGCCCATCTATGCCTACCCTCAGTTTCTTTCGCTGAAGCGAGGAGGCATGACAAAGGTCTGGCTTGGCATCCGCGTCTTCGCTTTGGCTGCTATCGTCACTATCAACTAGCTGAGTCACATGCCGACTTATATTTATTTCCCCCTGACGAGGCGGTAGCCAATTGTCGATAAAGCGAGAAGCTCGCGCGGAGACAACACGCCCTCGTCCCCTCCCAGCGATTGTCTTTATTTTTCCCCTTTTGGGCGGAATGCCCCGGGGATCGGAACGTGGGGCAGGGGGGAGGCCGGTATAGTTCTGAGCGGCATCACATTCAAGGGGGCGTTAGCCCCCCCTGAGGGCGGCCCGTCAGTATCCCCTGATAATGGAATACGTGAGAACATAAAAGGATAAAAGAAGGAAAAGGCAAAGAAAGATAAAACTCACCCATAACACACTCGTCCAGAAGCTTGTATAAGGCTAACTCCCGAATGCGATAACGAGTACTCCTATCCAGCAAAGCGTTAGCTTGATCAAGCTCGCTCCTAGTCAGCACCACTGGGTTTGCCCAAAGGGGACCTATAAGCTCTTGATTAAAGCCGCAACGCCACCAACGAGACGGTAGCTCAAGAATAAAAAAGCTATTTTTCTAGTCAGCCACAGTCCTCTCAAAACCACAAAATTGCTGCCAAAACGACTGCACAAATGCGTCATCCCACCTTGGAGTAATACTGATTAAACAATCGTGACAAGTCATGCTAAAGAATTTACAAAATAAATTGAGAGATGGGGCAAGAATGCCCTCCAACTCGCAAGCGCGAAGAAAGGCATAAACCCCACACCAGGAAGGAGGAGTTATCTGGGCAGGATTAAGCTTGTACTCCCGCAGCAGTGCTGTTATTGAGTCATGGACGGGGAGACGAAAACCATAGAGAAACATTTTAAAATAAACCAATCTATAGTTTCCCCACAGCGGATCATGAAGGCGCATGTCACCCTCGGGAACGGTGGGGACGCACCCGGGAGGGAAAGTGATACCATTCTCCTCCAATTCAGCGTTTAAAACCGCATCACAGGTGAAAATACTGGGTGATTGTACGATTTCTAGATCCACGGGTCTTCAGAGAAATCGTCTGGTTCTAGTCACAACCATAATAAACTAATGAACAGAAAATCTGAAGGGATGACGTGATACCTCGAAGGGGAAGATCCGCGGACGGAATTGGCGAAGCGCGAAGGGCGGACGAGAACCTTTTTCAGAGAAAATATAGGAAAGGGAGAAAAATTTGAAATAAGGGTAAAAAGTATTAGAAAGAGAAGATAGTCTCTTTTAAAGACCCAAAATGTCACAACATTAACTAAACCACTAGTCACGTGAGGACGCGTGTAAAAGAAATGGGCCACGTGGAATAATGCTCAGAAGTTAGAAGCAAGCAGTTACTCGCTACGACCTACCAAGTGGCAGATAATGATTAGCCAAGTCAAAGCAGTTATAGAGCACCTGACGCAGCAAAACATTTTTGTGTCAGCTATTGACAAATTCGCACGGTGGCAAGGGAAAGAAAAACATCAGTTTATTGATTAAAAGCCTTACGACATCTACAGCGAACCTAACGCTAAGCCACTAATCCTCGTCAGGCCAGTACATGTCATAGTAAAAAATGTCGTCATCATCCGAGAGCGGCAGACCTCGGTTGTAGGGAGGAAAATGCTCGTCAATCCTGCAGGGCCTTAGGTAAAGCTTAGGCACCGGGCTTGTCGCGGGAGCAGCCTCCTCTATCGAAGTGGCGCGGGAGCCCTTTCCCATAGTAAATGCAGCTGACCCTGAGTTGGCATTCTGAATAGAGACTCTCTCCTCTGAAGGAGAACAAGGGGCAGACGGTGACGTTTCATCACCTTTCTGCAGTGCGAAGTAGTGAGGCTCATAACTGGCAAAGAAAGATTCAAAGGTCTTCTTTGTTTCCTTTGGGTTCTTGTGACCCCGGCATTTAGCAAGGCGTTTGGTAGGCCTCCATGGAGGTAAGGAAGGAGGATTGTCTGAATCTGGCGAAGTTGGAGGAGTCGACGGAGAGTCACGCGCCACAGTATCAAGAAAGAAGGAATCAGCCATTAAATCACAAGTAATCCAAGAAAAGAAATAAGAAAAATGAGGTGAGCAAGAAAAAGGAGAGAAAAACCCCCTTTAAATAGACAAGGAAAAAGATATCCCGATCTCATTGCGTGTCCCTTGAATGCAATAAGTGCACCTGGAGAAGAACAATCATGATTATAGAATCTGATGAGGCGCACGCAACTGTTCGAGAACAGCGCCAATCAAAAGGCACCAAAAAACTGCCCAATTATAGGAGCGCGACGCAAGAGAGGATCGAGTAAACATTTATTGCCAAAATTCAAAGCACCAAAACACCTCATGGCAAGAAAAGACTCATTTTCAGTTGGGCTTATAACAACCATACCTGACTATAACAACAAACAGTAAGAGATCGATGGTAGAAGACAGAGTAGCAGTTAAAGCAATATTTTATTTAATTACGGCCCGAACGGCTTAAGCGCTCAAAGGGTCTACACAGAAAGCATTAAAGCAAGAGAACAGCAACTAAGGGTCAAGCATGAGACCCAGCATCATCCTCAAGGGCAGTAGGGATCTCCCTTAGAGCATCCACCACTAGAGACAGTTCGGCGGAGAAACCCTCATGCCCTTTAAGCAGCACACCAGCAGGTCTTTCCTATGCTGCAGCATGGTAATGGTCACCTCGATGCGGGAGATTGCAACAGCCAGCTTCGACACATTCTGTATAGGATTAAAATCCTCCATAGAAGCAGCCCCTTGTCTGGACAGTAAAGGAGTCATCATCCCCTGAAGCTCCAGGACATCTTCAGAGGTTTTGGTCAGCATGGTCTCCAGGAAACCGACGTCAGACTCAACAAGGTTCTTCAGGCTGTACGCCTTCGAGATCAGAAAGTTCTTCGTAAGATCATCCATAGTTGAAAGCTAGAGGAAGTGCAAAAGCAGTCATGAAAAAAACAGCACGACAAAGAGACAATTTATAGGCAAAGAAGAATGACGAGTGGAAGAAACACATTTCTTGATAAGACAAATCGTCTATGTCACATGAAAACCAACTGACTTGGCAAGATCAAAGAAGAAGCAGTAGCCCTTGGTAAACACCAGGGCTCATTTTCGGTTGGGCTTGTGATAACAATACCCCTAACAACAAGGGCATTTTCATCTTATATCCCGCGGTTGGAGGAAAAAACTG
>OY829542.1:36603952-36829036 GCA_963691705.1 Viola odorata
TTCCCATCAGTGCTGGTGCGGGGTTGGCAGATTCGAGTGCCAAAGGAAAATCATGCCCGTCAGGGTCCTGCCCCGAAAAGGAGGCAGACCAGCCTATCCCGAATGCTGACGGGAAGATGCCATTCCTTGATGATGACGGGGTCTATCACCACGGCATTTATTGGCCTGATGAGGATTAGCCGTTTTGCCTTGTACCCGCCTATTGGCGTTTTATGAATAAACTGATGTTTTCTGCTTTTTCAATTTTGTCGTTATTTCCGTTAGCCTGCTGATTCTTGTGGATAACTAACGTAAGCGGTTGTCTGGACTGAGGCAATCGCTTCGCGGTTAATTTGACCGGGTCAATACTGTCTCGCCCTTTTGGGGAGTTTCGACGGATAACTTCTCTTTCCCAAATTTCTTTAATGCGCTTCCACGTGGCCAACTTCTTTTACACGCGTCTTCGCACGATTGGTAACTCAATTAATGCGGTGGCATTTTTATCCTTTAAGAAGGGCTATTCTCCAATTTCTCAAAACTTTTGCCCTCGCTTCGAATTTTCCTTTTTGTCTTCCTTCGTCTTCTTCCCCGAATATCTTTTCGGCCGCTCGCCACTGTCCGCCGATTTCTCTGGGATTCTTCTCCTTTAAGGTATCAATCCGTCCCTTCTCAGATTTCCTTTTTGTTGGTTTGCTATGGCTAGGAATAGACCTCGCCAGATTATCTCTAGGCCCATGGATCTCGAGGTCGCCCAATCACCGAGTATTTTTACCTGGGATGTGGTTCTGAAAGCCGAACTGGAGGAACATGGTATTACCTTTCCTCCTGGGCATGAGCCTTCTATTCCTGGTAGTGATATAAGCTTCATAATCCAGGGTGGGGCCATAGTAGGCTTCTTTATTTTAAAATGTTCCTTTATGGTTTCCGTTTCCCCGTTCATGAGTCGATACTAACTCTGCTGCGGGAGTATAGCCTTAATCCTGCCCAGATAACTCCTTCCTCTTGGTGTGCGGTGTATGCTTTTCTTCGCGCTTGCGAGTTGAAGAACATTTTTGCCCCATCTATCACTTTGTTTCGCAAATTCTTTAGCATGATTTGCTACAATTGTTTAATCGAGATTACTCCCCGGTGGGATGATGCGCTCGTGCAGTCATTTTGGCAACGTTTTCACGGCTTCAAGAAGGGTGTATCTGATTGGAAGAGCAACTTCTTTGTTCTGGAGCTACCGTCACGTTTGTGGCGTATCAATTTCAATCAAGAACTGGCAGGTCCCGTTTGGACAAATCTCGCGATTTTGTCCAGAACTGAGCTGGACCAGGCTAACGCTTTGTTAGACGAGAATACCCACTACCGTATTCGTGCCTTTGCTCTGTTCAAGCCTCTGGAAGAGTGCGTTATGGGTGAGCCTATTTCTTTCCATGTTTTCTTTTCTTTAGTCCTCGCACGCTTTGTTTGCTATAGGAGGCTAACGGTTGATTCCCAGGTGACCCTGGTGCACCTCTGAACATAACACCGCTTCAAACTTTGCCAGCCTCGCCTTCGGCCGAGGGCTCAAGTCGGGGTGACGCTCCTCCTTCGAGGAAGAGAACTAAAACCGTTGCCCGGGGAGGGCGAAGGCCCGTTAGCTCTATTCGAACTTCTCGCTTTGTGGAAAATTGGCTACCGGAGCGTCGCACGGGGACGGACTCCAGGCCTGTCGCAACGACGGTAATTACTAGTGATGATGAGGATGTGGATGCCAAGTCAGACCTTTGCCATGCTTCTTCCCTTGCTTCTTCCCAGCGTCGGAAAAAACTTCGAGTGGCCTCTAGTGGACAAGCTACCGGGACATCTCCTGTGGATGTGGCAACTGTTTCTACGCCTGTTGTTTCGTCTGAGGCAGGTGCCTCTCAGCCAACGGGAGCCGCTAAGGCGTTGGAGAAAACTTGTTCTACTGAGGGAGAGGCCCCGCCAATGGAATGTCCTCCACCCAAGGCTGACGCTCCCGACTCTCCAATTGCTCACTACATTCCTGACGTAGTGGTCACATCTCCCGTGGCGGATTAGGCTGCTGAGCTACCGCCTGTGGTTACTCCGCAGCTGTTTTTTACTCCTCTCAAGAGTACTTTTCCTCAGGGCTCTTCTCCGCCTTCCTCGATCAATCTTGGCCCTAACGGGGTCCCGGCCTACCGTATGAATCTTGCAGGGTTTTGCTTTGATGCCCTTCGCGCTGTCGGGGTTCCCCAACCTTTTTCTAGAGATGAGTTTACTGCACCCTTGGTAGGAGAGATGCTGAGTTCGAAAAAAGAGAAAGAGGAATTTCTCCAACTTCCTCCCTCGGCACGCTTTCGCCACGTTCTGAATGATTCTCTGGACTTCTTCCGCCATCTGAATTATCAATTCGAAATTCACGATCGCGAGTCCCACAATTTTTCTAGCGCATTGTGTGCTGCGAAGGTGCAGCTTGAGAAGGCGGTGGAGCATTCTAGGTTGCT
The DNA here is from genome assembly GCA_963691705.1 of Viola odorata. Taxonomy (NCBI): domain Eukaryota; kingdom Viridiplantae; phylum Streptophyta; class Magnoliopsida; order Malpighiales; family Violaceae; genus Viola; species Viola odorata. The sequence goes on from OY829542.1 coordinate 36,606,406, forward strand.
GACGCGCCTCTGTGAATCATCCCAAACGGATTTGGACAGGGAAAAGTCTATCGGGAGAGCCAAGATAGAAGTTCTGGAGGCGGAATTGGCGCTAGAAAAGAAGAAGATTCTCATTCTCCGTGAAGAGATGCTCGCTCGGGATGAGGGGGCTGCTAGGGCGCCATTATAGGAAGAGTTATGGAGGAAAAGGGTTCTGGAGGCCTTCGTTTCTGGGTTTGCGTCCCGTTTCAAAGGTGACCCTTTGGATCCAGCCCAGGTAGCTGATTACATCTCTCTCGTGATGGGTGAGATTAGCAAAGGTGGCAGCGGTTCTTCTGACCCTTCGAGGGAGAAAGCCTAACGGTAGTGATAGTGCCTGGGCCTTTCCTTGCTTTTCTTGTTGTCGTCTCTTCTTTTATTATTTCTTGAAAACCCATTCGAACAATGTTTCTCTTGTAATAATGCTAACGCCTTGTATCCTTTGTCGTTCTGGATGATTCGTCGTGACATTGCCGTTATTCCTTCTTTATCTTCTTCGTACCATCGGGTCGTTTGGCAAGGCCAGCGCTGCTTTTTATGTTTTTTAATCAGTCCCCCTGTCCCTCATTTAATGCGACTTGAAGGGTAATGATGAAAGAAAACACGTGTCCTTCTATAGAGAGGCGTTTGGAGCAAGCGTCTCCTAGGGAGTTGCGAATGCAGAAGCGTTTCGTCCTAGTTTCAAATTTGCACCTTCTGGCGCGTGCCTTATTTTATGACGCACTACTTCACCACGTGTCTGCCGCTGACTGGTCGTGTCCTTTCAGGGTTATACTTATTGTTTCTTCTACCCTCTTTTTCTTTTCCTATCTTTTCCTTATACGCTGTTGCCTTTGGATAAATACTTTTGCGCCGCTCTCTCTTTCTGGTTCAAGACTCCTCGCGTTCTCTTTCACGAAGGTACAAAGGTACACGTCTTTTTCTTTTCTCCTTGTTTCTTCTTTGTTGGCCATGGCTAGGACTAAGAAATCCTCTGAAGAAGGAGACCCCCAAAGGTCCTCCGGGGAAGAAGTAATTGATACTACTCCCACTTCTCTGTACACGTTGCCCTTAATTAACCGTAGGCTCGCTGGGTTTTCTGCACGATTTCCCAAGGAATATCCCGTGCATCCTGCTTCTGAGTCGCTTCGACTGAACAACATTTTGCCCGGAAATAGTAGAATGCTGTACGCTAAGCTTTTCGATCATGGGTTTCGTCTCCCTCTTGACCCGCTCGTAAAATTATTGTTGGTTGATTCTGATCTGGCTCCGGCTCAGTTAAGTCCTAACGCGATTTGCGTTGTTAGTGCCTTTGCCGCACTGTGCCGTTTCAAGGGGATAGAATCTCCCACTTTAGCGTTGCTCCATGACATTTTTCAGTTATATTCCCGTAAAGGGGTGATCTCGATATCGCCTCGCTACGAAGACGGTTCTTTGAAGCCCTTTACCTGGAAACTTATGGGTATTGAGTCATCTATTCCTCACTGGAAAGAGGAATTTTTTATTGTTGATCTGCCGGAGCCGTTGTGGAGGGCTGGCTTCAATGAGACAATTAAAGATGGGGCTTGGGGTCATCGGAAACCCCTTTCCGACCCGGAGGATGGTTGGTTGAAGACGCTGCTTCAATTTGATTTTAGCGTTGATGCCCGAAAAGTGGCTAACGGGTTGCCCGTGGAACGGTGCAAGAAGGGTGAGTGTTTAACCTTTTTCTTTTGCGTTTGTCAAGAAGTACTAACGCTAACGTTTTGTGATTGTGCAGTGCCTCCGCCTGGTTGGGAGCCCGAGTATTTCCGAAGGAGGAGGAAACAGGAGGCGAAGAAGAAAGCTATCGCTGAAGCTAGGGCTGCTGCTGCCGCGAACGCTGAGGAAGGGGAGGCCACCGCTAGCGTTACGGGTACTCGAGTTGTGAGACAGAAAAGGCCTAGGAGAGCTCGTGCTGTCCCATCCGTTTCGTCCCAGACTGTTGTTTCTTCAGAGGCTACGGTTGGTCCGATTCCTGTTGGGATTCCTCTTGCGTCCTCCACCGCTCAGGTGAGCATTTTTCTTACTTTTGGGACTTTGTCTTTCTTTGTACATGATTTCCTTATCACGTTCAACCTTATTTAGGAAGTCGTTGCTGCTTCTGCCCCCTCTACCTCCGAGGGAGATATGGGTATCGCAGATGTCCTTCGCGAGCGTCAGAAGAAGGCTCGCTATGATCTTCAGACTAGCCCTTCTTCTTCGGCTGCCCATCATAGTTCAAGTGTTCCTGGGGGCGGGGGTATGTCTGCTGATCAACCGGAACCCGTTGATTTTGGCGGTGAACCCCATGTGCCTCCTGGCTCCCCGATTCATTCTGCGCACACCCCAACGGGCTATGATTCTGATGCCCTTAATCCTGAGGTGCCCGGAGGCAACGAGGTCTCGATGCCTAACGCGGAAGGCCTCTCTAGCCAGCCAGCTTCTCCTGGTGCGTTGTTCTTTGTTCCGATGCCTCATCCACCTATCGTGAGGGGGGGCCCGCTCCTGCCTTAATGACCGGTATTTCTCCTTATGATCCTCCTCTCATGCCGACTCATCACGTCAGCTTGCGCTCCTTTAGGGACAGTATTCTGCAGTTTCCTGCCGATGCCGATCATGAGACCGTGCTTTCCTCTACCGCTTATATGGTAGCAAAGATTTTGTCTCTTCCAAGAGAGAGAGATGCCTTTGTGGCTCGGGGCGATCAGGGGCGCATCAATCTCCTTCGCTCTCAGGCGTTTTCTATGCTTTGCCATCTTCACTATATGGATGAGGAGAATGCCAGGGCTGCAGCTAACGGGCGAGGAGAGATAAGCAGGCTGTCGGAGGAGCGACAGCGTCTTGAAAATGCCCTTGCTGCTGCCAACGAAGGTATGGAGACTGCTCGGGGAGAGGTTACCGCGGTGAAACAAGAGTTGGAGGCCGCTAAGTTGGCTTTGGAGGAAGAGAAGAGACAACGTGCTGATTTGGCCCTACGCCTCTCTCAGGAGGAAAATAGCTTACGCCAGGAGAGACAGAAAAACGCCGAGCTATCTGCCGATGCCTCCCTTAACGCTGAGAAGAACCGTTGGTACTTTGAGCAGGGTGGGGGAGTCATGTCAGAAGCCGTGATGCATCATTATGGAGTTGAGGAGCTCCGTATTGAGGATCTTTCTGCGTATTTTGACAAGAGAGCCTCAGCCATTAATGATAGCAGTTTCTACCAGTGGAAGGCTGCTCAGCAAGGAGGGGTCAACGCGCCGCCCAGTCTTTAGGCTTTTTGTTATTTAGATGTTTTACATTTTGTGGCTGACGGGCCCATCCTTATTTTGTAATTTCAAACGATGTCGGCCTTGACTCGGCTAATCCACTCTTTTTGGACAGAAGTTCTTTATTTGCTTTTCTTCATAATGCCATTTAATCACTTGTCTGCCTGGGACGTTTGGCGTTAGGTCTCCATAGACACATAATTTTGGGTTGCATCCTGTTTGCTTTTCATCAGCTGCGTTCGAGTAGTATTACCATTATATCCTCCGATAGCATTTTTTAGAGTAAATCAGCGTTGCTTCCGCATCTGCTGCATTCATATTCCTACCATCCCTCGTTGTCAGAGGGGGCTTTTCGTCTGTTTCAACGTTGTTGTTGCAGTATGGTCATTTCTTCATTCATCTTTTCACCGGGTATCGACCGCGCGGCTACTAGTTAGGATTTCTTTATTCCTTTTCGCCACAGATAGGCTCCAACGTCGCTTCACCGGGTATCAACCGCGCGGCTACTAGTTGGGATTTCTTTGTTTCTTTCCGCCACAAATAGGCTCCAACGTCACTTCACCGGGTATCAACCGCGCGACTACTAGTTGGGATGTCTTTGTTTCTTTCCGCCACAGATAGGCTCCAACGTCGCTTCACCGGGTATCAACCGCGCGGCTACTAGTTGGGATGTCTTTGTTTCTTTCCGCCACAGATAGGCTCCAACGTCGCTTCACCGGGTATCAACCGCGCGGCTACTAATTGGGATGTCTTTGTTTCTTTCCGCCACAGATAGGCTCCAACGTCGCTTCACCGGGTATCAACCGCGCGGCTACTAGTTGGGATGTCTTTGTTTCTTTCCGCCACAGATAGGCTCCAACATTACTTCGTCGGGTATCAACCGCGCGGCTACTAGTTGGGATGTCTTTGTTTCTTTCCACCACAGATAGGCTTTGGGGAGTGCCTCGTCTTAGTGAGCTGTCTGATCAGGACCAGCCATCACAAGGATAGGACTTTTCACCCCCAAGCGTTGTACCTCGCGTCCGTTGAATCGTGCCTCGTTTTTATGGGCCGTCTATGTGAGCACAGTTACCACAAGGATAGGATTTTCACTTCCAGGACGGAGTTGGTCTCTCCTTGGGGCGTGCCTCTCCTTATGGGGTTACCATAAGAATAGGATTTCACTCCCAAGGATTCCGGGGCGTGCCTCATCTTAACGGGTCGTCTATGTGAGTACGGTTACCGCAAGGATAGGATTTTCACTCCGGGGAGCCGTTTGGGGTCGTGCCTCGTCTTAATGGGCCGTCTATGTGAGCACGGTTACCACAAGGATAGGATTTTCACTCCCAAACGCCTTGTTATGCCAGGGCGTGCCTCGTCTTAATGAGCTGTCTGATCAAGACCAGCCATCACAAGGATAGGATTTTCACCCCTGGCATTCTTCGCTACCTGCATATTACCAGTAGCAAACGCACAGTGAATATCTCAATATTCATTTATTAGAATAACTTTGTCGTTACCCGATTAGCTCCTGGCGTGGTATAGCCTCAGCCGAGCGATGTTCCAGGAGTTCTGCAAGGGCGTTCCCTCGAGCGTTTCCAGGTGGTATGCTCCTTTTCCCACAATGCGGGTGACACGATACGGTCCATCCCAATTTGGACTGAGTTTTCCCATACGTTGTCCTGCCGCCCGCTTGTCTCTGAGCACTAAATCTCCAGTTTTGAGCAATCGCTCCCTCACTTGCCGGTTGTGATATTGTGCCATTTTTCTCTTGTAGTGCAGAGTTTTCAGGAGGGTTTCCTCGTGTATTTCTGGTAGAGTATCGAGGTTAGCTCGTAACCTTTCTTCGTTATTTTCTTCTTTGAAGTGAGCCACCCGGAGGCTCATCATGCCAATCTCGACTTGTGTGACAGCCTCAGTTTCGAATGCTAACGCGAACGGGGTTTCTCCAGTGCTGGCCTTGACAGTCATGCGATAGGCCCATAGCACATATGGCAATTCGTCTGGCCATTTCTTCTTGGACCCTTCCAAGTTTCTTTTGATGCCGCTAAGGATGCTGCGGTTAGTTACTTCCGCCTGGCCGTTGGTTTGGGGATGTGCCACAGAGGAGAATCTTTGCTCTATCTGAAACTCCGCACATTGATCCCTGAAGAACTGGCTTGTAAATTGTATCCCGTTGTCGCTGACTAGCACGCGCGGTACTCCAAATCTCATGATGACTTGGTGTTTGAAGAAACGCCAAATTTTTTCGGTGGTAATGGTAGCTAACGCCTCGGCTTCGGCCCACTTTGTGAAGTAGTCTACCGCTACGACCACGAATTTTAACTGAGATCTGGCCTTTGGAAACGGGCCCAGGATGTCAATCCCCCATTTTGCAAACGGGCACGGAGCCACTATTTCTGAAATTGGCACAGTAGGTTTTCGAGGAATCTTAGCATATTCCTGGCATTTCTGACAGGTTTTCACGAAGTTGTGACAGTCTCATCGAATGGTGGGCCAGTAAAATCCCGACCGAAAGACTTGGGCTGCCAGAGTGCCGCTGGCGATGTGCATGCCACATATCCCTTCGTGAATTTCTCGTAACACATGCAAGCCTTCTTGTTCCGTTATGCATTTAGCGGCCGGATGGGAGAAGCATCTTCGTATTAACTCTCCGTTATAATATGTGCATCGTGCTGCCCGTTTTAGGACTTTCTTCTTCTCTGTCTGGTCTCCCGGTAGCTTATCATGCTTTAGATATTCTATCACTGGGATCCTCCAATCATTTTCCATTTCTTCCACACAAAGCGATGCCTGCTCTTCCATGAAAGAGGGTGTAGACAGTTCTCCATAGCGCACGTCTCTAGGTATTGAGGCTTCCGGATTGGCTGCCATTTTGGCGAGGCTATCGGCCTCTCCATTGTTTTCTCTAGGAATGTGCTCGAAGGTAACCAGGGTGCCTTTTTCCTGTATCTCTGACAGCTCATGTTTCACTTTGGCTAAGTATTGGGCCATGATGGGTTCTCTGGCTTGGGAATTCCCCAGGACCTGATCCATTATTAACTTGGAATCTCCTCGGATCCTTAAACGTGTTCTATCTTCCTTCTCCATACCGGGGGTGGCTTCGATGGAGAAACTGTTTCCGATTCTGAGTCCCGCCAGCATCACTTCGTATTCAACCACATTGTTGGACAATGGCTGTAGGATTCTGATGGCGTATCGCATCTCCAGGCCGTTTGGTCCAGCTAAGAAAACTCCTACGCCTGCTAATTCTTGATTTTTTGCTCCATCCACGTGGATGACCCACGTGTCTGTATATGTCTCTGGAGACGGTAGGCATGAATTTTTCGCTTCTTCCTCCAACAGGTCTATCTTTGTGTCCTTTGCGAATGTGCACTCAGCTATAAAGTCAGCTAACGCTTGGGCTTTAACGGCCGGTCTAGCTTTGTATTGCAGCCCGTATTGCTCAAGTTCGATAGCCCAAATTAACATTCTTCCTGAAGACTCTTCTCAACGGCTGATCCGTAAGTACGATGACAGGGTGGGCTTGGAAGTATCGATCCATCTTTCGCGTGGCCTGTACTAGAGCGAGTGCTATCTTCTCGATAGGAGCGTATCGCAATTCGGCATCTTTCAATATGTGACTCACGAAGAATACAGGACGATGCGCGTGCCCTTCACATCGCGCGAGGACGGCACTGACTACCTCGTCGGCTATTCCCAAGTATAGATATAGCTCATCACCAGGCTCGGGTCTCGTTAGCACTAAATCTGATGATAGGTAAGCTTTTAGTCCTGCAAACGCTTTCTCACATTCCTCTGTCCATCCGAAGGGAGCCTTGTTGCGGATGACTTTGAAGAAAGGCAAACATCTCTCGCCTTGCTTAGATATGAATCGCCCCAACGCAATGATGCGCCCGGTTAACTTCTGCATTTCTTTGACAGTTCGTGGGGATATCATATCCTGGATGGCTTTTATCTTTGACGGGTTGGGTTGGATGCCCTTCCGGCTGACCACATAGCCCAAGAATTTTCCCGTTTGGAATGCAAACATGCACTTCCGCGGGTTTAACTTCATCTTGTGCTTTCTCATCACATTGAAAACCTCTTCCAAGTCAGCGAGGTGTTCTCTGAAACTTCGGCTTTTAATCAAGATGTCGTCTACGTAGGCCTCTACATTTTTCCCGATTTGATTTTCAAAAACTTTGTTTGCCATACGCTGAAACGTTGCACCGGCATTCTTTAGCCCAAACGGCATTGCGTTATAGCAGTATGTAGCCCTGGGAGTAATGAAGGCAGTTTTTTCTTCGTCCTCTACAGCCATAGGGATTTGGTGATATCCGGAATTCGCATCTAGGGAGCTTAGATAAGCATACCCAGCGGTTTGATCGACTAACTGATCTATTCGCGGAAGGGGATAGCAGTCCTTGGGACAGGCATTATTTAGGTCAGTAAAATCGATACACATGCGCCAGTCCCCGTTAGGCTTTGGGACTAACACAGGATTGGCTAGCCAGGTCGGGTATTGGAGTTCTCGAATGAACCCCGCCTCTGTGAGCTTTAGCAATTCTTTTTCGATGGCGGCTATCTTTTCCGATGAAAAAGCACGTCGCCTTTGTTGGACAGGTTTGGCCTCAGGACTAACGTTTAGTCGGTGTTCCGCAACCTCTCGAGAGATTCCGGGCATGTCTGATGGCTTCCATGCAAACTCTTCCTTGCATTTCCTCAACAGTCGGATTAGCTGCGCGTTCTCTTCCAGGCTTAGTTTCTCACTGGCTAAGAGATTCATTTCGCTATCTTTACCGATAGGGAGTGATATCATCTGATCTAGCGGCTGAGTGCGCTTTTCTTCTTTGTCATCAAAAGGGTCGTCTGCCACGCAAACGTAGCAGTCACAGCTCCTTTGAGTCATGAGTAAGTAGCATTCGGCTGCCAGCTTTTGGTCCCCTTTGATTGAGACCACGCCGTCCCGTGAGGGATATTTCATCCGCAGGTGTTTTTGAGATATGGCCACTCCAAAACGATTAAGGAAAGGTCGCCCCAAAATGGCGTTATATGGTAACGTTAGGTCTACGACCAGAAATAGTAGCTCTTCAGAGCGTTTGGATGTGTCCTCTCGGAAGTACACCGGCAGGGATGTTATTCCTGCTACTGGAATCGGTACTCCATCAATCCCAATAATTGGCCTCGTGCAGGACGATAGCTCACCGTCAGGTCGTTTCATCAAGTTGTATGCTTCCAACGAGAATAGATTCACTGCACTCCCGTTATCGACAAGGGTCCTTCTTACCCCATGACTTCCAATGACAGGCGTTACAACCATCGCATCATTATGCGGGAAAATGATGCCTTTTTCGTCTTCGTCTGAGAAAGACAGTATCATTCTGTCTAAGGCACTTATTGGCTCGATTTTTGTTTGAACGCTCTCCCGTTTGCGCTTCTCTCCAGGATTGGGCGTTTGTGGCATAATTTCCTCGCAATAGGGTGCCCCCCGCGATGATATTTATCATGGGCATTTGATCGCTATCTATAGCGAGCGCTTCTCTGTTTGGCCCGAGGGGAACTGCGTTAGCCCCTGTAGCGTGCAAGGGCGTTTGCCTCTGCTCAGTTGTATTTCCAGTTGGATTATTTCTGGCTTCCTCCCTTGCCTTTGTGGCGAATTCTCCAAGGTAGCCCTCTTCGACTAATCGCTCTATAGCCGATTTTAACTCTCTGCATACATCTGTTGAGTGTCCCTTGACCTTATGGAATTTGCAGTATGCATTTTCTCTTCCTCCCATGATTACTCCTGGTTTCACGGGAGCTGGGTAGCGGATAGGTAAATTTCTCTGTTGGACTATTGCTAAGATCTCAGCCCTTGGGAGTATGAGAGACGGGAGGTCAGGATCGTATATCCGGCCTTTCGGCGGGTCCGTTTGCTTCCGAGTTGGGGATCCTCCAGATCTCCCCTTTGAGAAATTGCCTCTCTGCCGGTTAGAGGTCTTAGTGTTATTTTCTTTCCGCTGCCCGAGATCCTCGGTGGGTTTAGCGTCAGGGGCATTGTTGTTCAGGATGTTAGGGGCCACATATGGGTCCGTCGGCATGCCTCGGATCCATTCTCTATTTTCTTCCTCTTCCATTCTCGCATAGTTATGCGCTTTCAGCCTCAACGCATCCAGGGTCGTTGGTGGGTCCACCGTTAGCGTATCTTTCAGTTTGCCGTATCGACAATTGCGTTTCAGGGCTTCAATCGCAAAATCGATAGTAACCCCTGGCGTTAGGGACATTTCGAGATCAAAGCGACCTAAGAAGTCGTTCAACGATTCCTGTGGTTTTCGATGGATATCGAACAGTGCAGCCGCTGACTTTCTGATAGGAATAGCCGTGCTAAACCGACTTTTGAATTTTTCTTCCAGCTGAGAAAAATTATCGATAGACCCGGTGGGGAGCCCTTCGAACCATAGACGTGCCACTCCTGACAGCGTCATTACGAAAACTTGACACAATGCTGCGTCACTGCGCGTTTGGAATTGCACGAAATCCTTCACCTTATTGAGGTGAGAAATGGGATCTTTTGTGCCATCATATGATTCTGCTGGGAGTTTCACATGCCGATGGACTCTGTGGTGCCTGAAACGGTAGCTGAACGGATGACCCACGTTAGCATCGGGGATCCTACGAGGCTGACACTGATGTGGAATTTCAGCGTCGTATCTGGGATTTTGAGGGTCATATTCCTGGTGTCTCCTAGGAGAACGACTACGGCTCCTCGGGGTTCGAGCTCGTCGACTTCTGCTGCTAGATCTCTCACTGTATCTAGGAGATGGATCTCTCACTATATCCCCCCGTCGCTCATCCCAGGGCTCTCTATATTCATCACGCTGGCGGACTGCTTCGGGGATAGATATTCCTCCCTTGTATTGTCCAGAATGATCAGCAGGTCCGCGCGTGAATGTGGGAACGTTTATGGGTGCCAAGGGGAGAGGTAATGAGGATGGGAGCGCCCTAGACTGTTGGGGCGATAAGGGTCGTTCGGTGACAATGGTTGGAGTGAAAACCACATGGGAGGACACCCCAGGTCTTGAGGCATGAGGAGTAAATCCAGCAGTCATCTCTGTCAGCTGATCCAGTTGAGCTTGGAGAGCAGCTATTGAATTCATTAAAGGGTTGTCCGCTTCTCCTATCATAGATCTTCCCACCTGCGGGGTAGGATGACTGGTTCCTGCTATGTGGGAGAAGGGAGAGCAAATCTGGAAGGTAACTTCTTCCGAACTTGACCCAGGAAGAGGGTCCAAGTCTCCTGCAGTGACGTCCTGCCATGGGGTGGGGACATCAGAGGTAGCGAAGGGAAACAGGCGTCTGCGGGTGTTGTATGGGATGTTGGAAGTTCGGGACAGCGCCGGATCTGACTCTGAGGCCATAATCCTTCTAGCTTCGGGGAGGAGGAGCTTGGTTATTAAGGATGCTCACTTAATAGAACCAAAGCTCTCAATGAAAGCACCAATTTGATAATTATTTGTCTTCTGCCGAAGGATGTATGGCGGAGCGGCTCTTCTCAGATCAGTGTGCGCGACGGTCCATAGTACCTGCAATGCGCCGGAGGGGGCCTCCGGCGGAAACACTCCGATGCTTAAGTCAGTATGTGTACTGAAATTAGCAGAGTTTTGGCCAGTTGAGGATGCTTACCTGCCTCCTTTGTGGGGGAGGTATTTATAGAAGAAAAGGGGCGTTCCCGCCCGAGTAAACGGGTACGGAGCTATCGCTCGCGTTAGGGTCTGAGGTTCGCCCTTATCACGATATGCTACCTTGGCGGTAGGTATGCAGGTAGATATTGCCACGGTAGGATAACGGCCGGAGCGATACTCCTGACGCGTGGTTTCCTCTGGGGTAAGATAACTCCTTGAGCCATCCGTGAGGTCCGTGAGAGGAGCCGATAGGGACCCGTTAGCCCTTGTAGCGTTAGCCTTTGGGGAAGGTAGCGATTTTGTCCCTACCCCGGTGGTACGAAACAGTAGCTAGGCCTCATCCCACCGGGTGATGGACGAAAATACCCTTTCTTTTAGGTGAATTGTTATCACCAAAATATCCACAGTGGAGGTCAAGACGAGTTAACGGCAATGTCTTACCACGCCTAGAAAATCAAAAACCGATGGAAGAAGAAGGGGAATCGCAAGTGAGCGAAGGAATGGATGTCATGGCTTACGCTCAAGTGGTAGAACAGATGCGAGCAGCACAAGAAGAACGAGATCTGATGGTAGAGGAAAGGGATATGGCCCAAGCTCGTCAATGTGGCTTAGAGGTCCAGATGAATGAACTAGACAGGCAGCACAAGGTTTCATCCGCGTACAAGCAGTACAAAAGAAGGTGGCTCTCAGGGCCTTTAAGGAACGCTTGAGCAGTGAAACCCACAAAAGAGAAGCGTCAAGTGCCATAATCAAAGACAGGGATTCAACGATAAGGGTTTTGACTACTCGCGCAGACTTGGGAGAAAGGAAAAACCAAGTACTGCAAAGCCGAATTACCGCCTTAGAGGCTGAGTTAGAAATGAAAAAAGGGGAGTTGGCTTCGATGGAGTACCTTTGGCAACAGGACTCTAACGTCCAGGAATGACACCTTCAGGGAATGGCTCGGATATCGGCAGATCTTTTCTTTTTAGCTAGGACCCCTGATTTCATCTATCTTAGCCATTTTTTATGAATTTAGGAAGTTGGTAAGTTTACCATATTTTGTAAACACTTTTTAATAAAGTCGTACTCTTTCGGATATTTATTAAATCGCCTCATCTTTTCCATATCAACTATCCCTCCAATACAAACTAAAAAAAAAAAAAAACATCGCAAAACAAAAAGAGAAAATCCCTCCGAGATAAAACACAATCATCTCACCGAAATTCTGAAAAATCAGAACAAGTATTCAAAACATCCGAGTATCGCTCACTCATGGCCATGTCTTCCTAGTTTATCACAAAAAAACTCCAAGTTCATAAAAAGATTGTCGTCTCTCCCCTCGGTTGAGTTCACCAGGCATCAGGCCTTGCATCGTCAAAAGTATAGCGTAAAAAGAGATCCTTCTAGCATGGCGGCATTGGTTGCCCCTGCTGATTTGGGTTTCGCCGTTAGCATCTCAGATTTGCTTCATATCGTTGGAATGAATAGAGGCTTCCTTCGTATCTTGTCAACCACTGGGATTCCTCACCTCTCCGACCACCCTGAAAATATCAAGTGAAAGTGTGGCCGGAAAATGAATGAGCAACGTGGAGGCCTCGGGATTGCATATCACCTGCATATCCTCACTTGTATTTACTTTTTTCTGTATTTTTCCCTTTTTCAGGTTCACGATAGCTCCTCGGAAGCAAGCTACTCCGCACAGGCTCCCCCTAACTAGACTTCAAAAATGAAAAATGACTGAACCGGCCAAGACCGATGAAGCACTAATGGCTAGAATCACAGAGTTAGAGGAGCAAGTTAGGATCACTACAGAAAGAGCCACCAGGGCCGAAAAGGAAAGAGATGAAGCTGTCACTGAAGTGCCACCGGGTTTTGATCTCCCTCAAACAAAAGGACCTCCCTCTTCGCTCACCGTCGCAGGACCATCCGTACTCCCACCACTTTCTGGCCCCCCGGGCCATTGGAAATGGGATAATCCCTTCACTGTACCCACCACTGCACATCCTACAGTTAAGGCGGGTGAAGAGATCTCCCCGTCGCTTCAGCACCTTTCAATCAACCTTGCTGTGGACCCCAGCAAGAGCCAGGCCCACCTAGAGGCTTTGTATCTCCCTCCTATTCCTCCAAGCATAATTCCCGGACCTGTGGGAACTCAGCTCCTCACTTTCAACCCAGCACAACCTCAGTTCTCATCAGAACCTATGCTGCCCTTCGGTTCTAACCCCATCGGGGCCAAGAAACCGAAAAGTGACAGACTGAATCTTCTCGAGGAAAGAATCAGAGCAATCGAAGGGGCCGATCCGTTCGATCCCACAGGTCCCGCCGATATGTGCATGGTCCCCGAATTTCAAAAGTATACGGGGGTAGAGTGCCCAAAGACCCACCTTAGAGCATATTGCAACAAGATGACAGAGATGATCCACAATGAACCATTGTTGATCCATCTATTTCGAGAAAGCTTGACCAAGCACGCCCTAACTTGGTATATAGGGCTGGACAGAGCCAGGATCAGGACGTGGAGAGACCTGTCCGATGCTTTCTATCGACAATATAAATTCAACATGGAGGTGGCTCCTGACCGCACCGACCTGCAAAATCTGGAGAAGAAAATCGGCGAGTCCGTGAAGACCTATGCTCAGAGATGGAGAGAGTTGGCCTCGAGAATCTCTCCACCCTTAAGCGACAAGCAACTCTTGTCGATTTTCTTGCACACCTTCAAAGCTCCCTACTACACCTACCTGATCTCGAACCCCTCAAACAACTTCTCCAATATGGTCCTAATTGCCGAAAGAGTCGAGCAAGGGATTAAGTCTGGACGAATCACGCATCCAACACCAAAGTCTGTACCAAAGAAAGCATCAGTCGTGAAAAGGGACGTCGGGTTTGTCGCTCCCCAAGCTAATCAGGGGCAGTCGTTTCCACCACCACTGCCTTATTTATTGCCACCACCGTATCATCCGCCATCACTATATCAACCCACCTCCTTTCCTTTTACTTCACCACCAATTGCTAATATCCTGCCTCAAAATCCTACACATTTCCCACCACCTCCAGTACAAACATCACAACCTATGCAACCCAAGCCATATAACCCGCCAAAAGACCCAAATAACCAAAACGCGACCAACAATCGGTGGAACCGAGAACCTCTACCTCCTCTCCCTCTTCCCGCGGGGGAAATCTACAAACATCTCTTGGCAGCCGGACAGATCGTACCGGTTCCTACTCAGCCTCAATTGCCTCCTTACCCAAAGTGGTATGATCTCAACGCAAGGTGCGAATATCACGCTGGAGCCCCAGGTCACACTCTGGAAAATTGCTTCGCATTCAAGGCAAAAGTCCATCACTTGATCAAAAGTGGATGGGTATCTTTCGAAGGATTGGCAAAAGGACCCAACACATCCACCAACCCTCTCCCCAATCATTCCCAAGGAAAGGGAGGAGTGAATGCCATCTCGGTAGGAGAAAGCAACGACCGTCTCTCTTCAGCATCAAGTTGGCCACAAGAACAACTTTTCCAGACCTTAGCTCGAGAGGGATATGTGCCATACGCGGAGAGCAATCCAAGTCACTGCATGTACTGCAAGGGAAGTGACGGTCATAAGATCCAAGGGTGCGAGTTGTTCGCAGGAAAGGTGAGACAACTCTCGAGTCTCGGAGTAATACAAATCCGGAAAGCGACCCCCGGGGAAGGATCCATCAACACGATCGGAGGCGGATTTCCTATCCCGCATGACGCCGAGGGAACCCCACTCCAAATTATCCAGAAGAAAGGATCGACTTCATCGTACAAAAGGTTCTCCGCGCATCGCGACGAAGGCGACCGCGAGATTGACACCTTGGGCCAACCTTCCGGGAAGTTCGATTACCTCGTCAGGTATTCGGCATCACCCTCCTATTCTAGCACAGTGCCCTTACTACCTTCTTGGGAATCCTCAGACTCCGAGTCATACCTTTCACCGACATGGTCGCTTCCTCTGTTTCCTTTGAAAGAGATCTACGCAAGCCTCTTGGCAGACGGGCAGATTACACCATCCCCACTCTCACCTCAATCCCTTCCTTACCCTAGCTGGTATGATCCAAAGGTTAGCTGCGAATATCACGCTGGAACCCGAGGACACTCCTTGGAAAACTGTTACGACTTTAGAGAGAAGGTCGAGAACCTAACCAAAGAAGGACGAATCTCGTCCAAAGGTTTAACAAGGGGTCCTGATAAGACAACTAGTCCTCTACCGCACCATAATCCTGGGATGAGCGACATTTCTTCCATTGGAATTGACATTTCTCACCTGTCGATGGGGGAAGTACCCAATGAAGAATTGTTCTTCGCGTTAGCTAACAACGCGTATCTACCATTCCCGGGGAATAGTCAGGCCCAATGCTTATTCTACCAAGGGGAAAGCAAGCATGACATCCAGGATTGCAGACTTTTTGAGCAAAAAGTCAAGCAACTCACAACATTCGGGATCATTCAGACCAAAGGGAAAACCCAAGGAGCAATCAACGTCATCGAGGATAATCCTCCAGCACCGTATTCCTTCAAATACGTGGCCCAAACAGGAGATGCAACCCCTACCCCACGCAAAGTAGTGTTCACATTAGCTGTAAATACTCCCAGCCGAGACTTACACGCGGTCCCATTCAACTACGGATACACGGTGGTCACCACCCCTCCTGCCGTCACATCAACGACACTCACCATCGGCGAAGCCTCTCATATCGGGGGCATGACCCGCACTGAAAGATGTTACACCTCGGAGGAAGTAGAAAAGCAACGACAAGCCAAAGGGAAAGACCCTGTGATCCGCGAAGAGACGGTAGAAGAGACGCAAGGCTTGAGCAAGTCTGTAACCGAGGACGAGACAGCCGAGTTCCTCAAGATCATGAAACAGAGCGAGTTCAGCATCATTGAACAGCTAAAGAAAACCCCAGCTCGCATCTCCATCATGGAGTTGATCCTTACTTCAGAGCCACATCGCCAAGCTCTCTTGAAAGTCTTGAAGCACGCCTTCGTGACCAAGGATATCACCACGGAAGGAGTGGAAAACCTCATCGGAAGAATTCAAGCCTTAAGCAGCATTTCCTTCACGGAAGGAGAGATCAACCCCTCGGGAAGAGATCACAACAAGGCCCTATACATCACGGTGGAATGTAAGGGACATGTCATAGCAAAGGCCCTAATCGACAATGGGTCCGCACTTAATGTCATGCCCAGGCATGTCCTCGAACAACTGCCGGTCGATTCCTCCCTCATAAAACCTAGCGGAATGATGGCTAGGGCTTCCGATGGCACCACTTGAGAGATCATCGGGAACATTGTATTGGATATGGTCATCGGGCCCCACACTTTCGCCTTGACATTCCAGATCATGGAAATCCAACCCGCTTACAGCATGCTTCTAGGACGGCCTTAGATCCATTCAGCGGGAGCCGTCCCCTCTTCCCTGCATCAGTGCCTCAAATACGTCAAGGACAATGCCCTCGTCACAATAAAGGCGGAGGAAGCCTTGATCTTGGCCAAGCATGCATCCGTGCCTTACATCGAAACTGCCGAAACCTTGGAGAGTTCCTTCCAAGCCTTTGAAATCGTCAACGCGGATTGGATCGAGGAAGGATCCCCTATTGGCGAAGCCTCGAAATCTGGGATAGCCGAAACAATTGCTAAGTCAACACTAGAGGGAAGCTTCCAATTAGGAAAACGGCTCGGGGCCAAGTTACAAGGATCAAAAGGCTGGGCGCCTTCGAAGAGCTTCGGAGACCGATTTGGGTTAGGGTACCAACCCAGCAAGGCCGATTTCACCAGGATTGCCCAAGAAAAGAAAGAAAAATAGTTGGCTAAGCTATTTGGACGTTCTCCGCCAGAGGGCAAAATGCCGATTTCCCATATCCGAACCACGTTCCCCTTCGCCGCTGAAACCATCAATGAAAATCCAATCAGGGTATTAGACCTCCGTATCTGCACTCTAGGAGAAGAAGGATCATCGCCTGGTTCAGTCATTTTTGTTAAGAAGTCAGGGGAGTCTGTGTGCAACTGGACCATCACCATGCTTCCGGATGTCTCTCCGTAATTTCTCCTTTTGAAAAATATATATGTTTTTGGCCTGTTTTCTTACGAAAACATTTTTTAGGGACTCATGTTCCCTTTTGTTAAAAATCAATATATATGCAAATTTTCATTTTACGCATCTCTTTTTTCGCACTTTTAATTTCAGGATGAGTGTTAGTTCGGATTGTCTCGATAAAACCTATGTCTTTACTGGCAAAGAAATCATCGCTACAACCGAAGACAAGGCCGAAGTCTCTGACGAACTGGCCCATTTGCTAGAAAGTTCAGAAAAGGAAATAACCCCTCATCGGGAGGAATTGGACGAAGTAAACTTGGGGGCAAGCAATGAGAATCAAAAACTGGTCAAGATCGGAACTACCCTGGATACGACTCAGAGAGAAAGTTTGATTTCTCTCCTCAAGGACTACTCCGATGTATTCGCATGGTCATACGCCGACATGCCAGGTCTTGATCCCGGGATAGTTGAGCATCGTATTCCGTTAAAACCTGAGTTTAAGCCTGTCAAGCAAAAACTTCGGAGGATGCATCCAGACATCCTTCTGAAAATCAAAGAAGTTACCAAGCAACTAGACGCGGGTTTTTTGAGAGTTGCTGAGTACCCAGAATGGATCGCCAACATAGTGCCAGTGCCTAAGAAAGATGGGAAGGTTCGCATGTGCGTGGCTTTCGGGATCTCAATCGAGCTAGCCCTAAGGACGACTTCCCTCTTCCCCATATCGACATCTTGGTAGATAGTGCCGCCAGAAATGACATGTTCTCTTTCATGGACAGATTCTCGGGGTACAATCAGATCAAGATGGCACCCGAGGATAGTGAAAAGACGACCTTCATCACGCCCTGGGGAACCTTCTGCTACAAAGTGATGCCCTTCGGATTAAAAAATGCAGGAGCCACGTACCAACGTGCTGCCGTCACCCTTTTCCATGACATGATGCATAAAGAATTGGAAATATATGTCGACGACATGATAGCCAAATCTCATGGCACGCAAGATCATGTAGACATCCTGAGAAAGGTGTTCGAAAGGTTGAGGCAATTTCGGCTACGGCTAAACCCAGCTAAATGTACCTTCGTAGTGACTTCCGGGAAGTTGTTGGGATTCATCATCAGCAACAAAGGCATAGAAGTGGATCCTGATAAGATAAAAGCAATTCAAGAGCTGCCCGCTCCCAGCACCGAAACAGAAGTACGAAGCTTCTTAGGACGCATCAACTACATCGCTCGCTTTATCAGCCAGTTAACGTTTACTTGCGAGGCGATGTTCAAAATGCTAAGGAAGCACGGAGATGCAGAATGGGACGAAGACTGCCAGGAAGCCTTCGAGAAAATCAAGACATATCTGCAAAACCCACCGGTACTAGTTCCTCCGACGCCAGGACGTCCCTTGCTCATGTACATGACAGTCACGGCTAGCGCCATGGGTTGCGTTTTGGGACAGCACGACAAGTCCGGAAGGCGTGAACAAGCCATCTATTACCTCAGCAAAAAATTCAACGAATGTGAGATGCGTTACTCTATGTTGGAACGAACTTGTTGCGCCCTAGCATGGTGTGCCCGAAGGCTCCGGTAGTACATGTTGTATTACACGACTTGGCTAATCTCTCGCATGGATCCCTTGAAATACATCTTTGAAAAGCCGTACCTGTCAAGTCGCATTTGTAGATGGCAAGTCTTATTAGCTGAGCACGAGATCATCTATGTGACTCGGAAAGCGGTTAAAGCAAGCGCCCTCGCCGATCACTTGGCTGATCATGCCTCGGACGAGTATGAGTCGTTGAGCTTCGACTTCCCCGATGAGGACATCATAATGATTGAAGATGAGATCACAGAAGATCTCCGAGAAGATGACTGGTGGACCATGTTCTTCGACGGTGCGGTGAACCTCTCGGGCAAGGGAGTGGGAGCCGTGGTCATAGCCCCAGATGGCCGTCAATTCCCCATAGCATGCAAATTGAACTTCCCATGCACCAATAACGTCGCCGAGTATGAGGCATGCATCAGCGGCCTGACAGCAGCCATCGACTTAAAAGTAAAGAAGCTCCGAATCTTCGGCGATTCAGCACTCGTCATCTATCAAGCCCAGGATCTATGGCAGACACGGGATTCCAAGCTCATCCCTTATCAAAGGCTACTCACCCAACTCACATGGGAATTCGAGGAAACCAAATTCGACCGAGTCGATAGAGAAAAGAACCGCTTCGCAGACGCATTAGCCACATTGGCCTCAATGTTTAAGTTAGAATGCGGAGTAATGCTCCAACCATTGAGAGTGGAAGTAAAGGAAACTCCGACATGTTGTGTCGCCTTAGAAGAGGAACCTGACGGCAATCCGTGGTTCTACGACTTAGTACAGTTCATCAGAAACCGGGAGTATCCACCGGGGGCAAGCCGGGTTAGTAAAAAGACCCTCCAGCACTTAGCACTAGACTTCTACCTCGACGACGAGGTTCTATATAAAAGGAGAGCGGATGGAGCTTTGCTTCGCTGCGTCACCATGGCCGAGGCAAAGAGAATCATAGCAGAGATCCACGAAGGGGTCTGTTCCACACACGCAAGTGGGCATATGATGGCCAGACAAATAATGAGGCAAGGGTATTTTTGGCTCACCATCGAACGAGATTGCATCAGCTACTTCCGGAAGTGCCACAAATGTCAAATCTATGTGGACCATCTCCATGTCCCTCCAGCCCCTCTCTTCAGCATGACATCGCCTTGGCCTTTCGCGATGTGGGGAATCGACATCATCGGCCAAATTCATCAAACAGCCTCTAATGGCCATCGCTTCATCCTCATAGCGATCGACTACTTCACCAAATGGGTAGAGGCCGCCTCTTACGCCAGCATCACTCAGAAAATGACTATGCGATTCATTGAGAGAAATATCATTTGCCGTCACGGAGTCCCAGAGACCATCATCACGGACAACGGCACCAATCTCAACAGAAAAATGATCGACGATCTTTGCCAACGTTGGAGGGTGAAGCACAGGAACTCATCACCATATCGACCAAAGATGAATGGCGCAGTCGAAGCAGCAAACAAGAACCTGAAGAGGATCATCCAAAAGATGGTAATCACGCACAAAGATTGGCATGACATGCTTCCCTTCGCACTACATGCTTACCGGATAGCAACCTGTTGATACCCGAATTTTGACGCAATTTTTAATTGATTTTAGCATTTCTGTTATTTACTTAATTTACAGTCATTTTCAGTTGGTTTACTGTCACTAGTATTTTTAGGTATTTCGTTGCATTTTAGCATCATCGTTAGCATCGTCAGCTTTCGAAATCACATTTTTAATTTTTCGGCACATATTTTCATTATTATTATTATTATTATTTTTAGCCTTAAAAGTCACATTTTTTACTATCCGGCAGTCGTTTGCTAGTTTTTTCTTCGTTTTAGGTCATCACATGAATTTTAGGATTTTTAATATTTTAGCGCATTTTTTAGTATTTTTATTATTTTATTATTATTTTTATTCGAGCTTTTATTGGACCCGAGTAAGTCCGCTCGGACAATAGCTTGACTTTAAAATGTTTTCCATCAACTACTTGCTAGATTGTTTTCTGGCCGCAACGGTCTACAACGATTCGTGTAATTTTCGGCGTAACGTTATTATTTTTCCGTTCAAACGTTTCACATTTTTGAACGTGAAAATAAACATGTTAAATGAGAAATTCTCGTCATTCACTGTAGACGGTTAAACCTGTCATATTTTTCTCTACGCGCCGGTACCTTCGGCTCGAAAAGTCAGAACGTTTGGTCGCGGGAACCGGCTCGAGGCCATTTTAATCAGATAAAAGGCCATTTGATCATGGCCATTGATCTGGTCAACTAAGGAAAGTCAACCAGATCAATGGCCCCTGAATTAACATGCATAATGCACGTGAACAGTGCCAAAGGAGTGCAGCAAAGCAGCCCTCGCCTGAGCTACCTGCTCCCATCGCGTCCGTAGCTTCCTATCCCTCCGCCATCATCACGGCTAGCACCCTAGCCTTCCACCGCCACCAGCCGGCCACCACGCGCAACCCCGCGTCTCCCTCCTCACGCGATCTTCAGCTATAAATAGCCACCCTCCTCCAACGTATTCGGGGCAGCAATTTGGCAAGCTTTCTTGCCCTCTCTCCCTCCTCTGATCAGTTGCTTATTTCAAGCGAAGATCGTCCAGTTCAAGGCCTTGAGGTGAGCTTTCTCTCTCTAGCCTTTTTTTGATTTTTAAGCCAAATTTTTGTTTAAATTCGTTTGCCTCTTGTTTGAGCAATTTAATTGCTTTCTTTTATGTCATTAATTCACACACATAACATAGATTAAATACACGCTTTCACTTTTAAAAATCGTCGGTTAGTTTGTGCGAATTAATTAGTTTTCGATAATTAACGGTTTTGTCGTTTTTTCGAAATTAAATTTTGTACGAGTCAAACTAAAAATCGGGGTTGGTACGGTCGGGAAGTCGTCGAAGAGACGAACATTTCGGTACGAACGATTTTCAAATCGGCCACTTGTGGCCGGAGCTTTTCCGCCGGTAGTACGCCGACGACCAAGAAAGGTGACGAATGAACAGTGCCAGGCCAACGGCATTGTTCACGCGGGAATGGGCTTGGCCCATTCCCTTTTAAATTCTCATGTGCCAGGCACTATTCCTGGCCCATTTTTCACTTCTTTTCATTCTTCAATTGGGCCCAGCCCATTTTCAATTGTTTTCAAAACTTCGGATCACGTTTTTTCATAAAATACTCGTATGCTTCGTATGATTATTTGTCGTACTAACACTTTTAATTTTCTGTAATATCAACTGTTTATTTTCTGTAAATATCAACTGTTTAATTATTCGCACTTTAAATTTCAGCAATTTACTTTCGGCAATTTAAATTCAATACCGCCTACATGGTCGGTCGCAATATCAATTGTTTATTTTCTGCAATATCAACTGCTTTAATTTTTCGCAAAACTGCTGGAAATCCTTCCGCAAATTATCAACTGTTTACTTTTCCGCACTTTAAATTTCAGCAATTTACCTTCGGCAATTTAAATTCAATACCGCCTACATGGTCGGTCGCAATATCAATTGTTTATTTTCTGCAATGTCAACTGCTTTAATTTTTCGCAAACTGCTAGAAATTCTCCCGCAAATTATCAACTGTTTAATTTTCCGCACTTTACTTTTCCGCACTTTAAATTTCAGCAATTTACTTTCAGCAATTTAAATTCAATACCGCCTACATGGTCGGTCGCTATATCAATTGTTTATTTTCTGCAATATCAACTGCTTTAATTTTCTGTAATATCAATTGCTTTCATTTTCTGCAGTATCAATCATTAAAATTTCGGCAAATCACCAACTGTTTTAAATTTTTTTATCATCAATTCTTTTAATTTCCTGCACTTATCAACTCAGCATTGAATTCTCGTATGCGTCAAATCCATCATTTTTCGCATGCAATCAACCCAGCATTTAAATTCTCGTATGCTTAAAATCAATCATTTTTCGCATGCAATCAACTCAGCATCTAAGTTCTCGTACGCTTAAAATCAATCATTTTTCGCATGCAATCAACTCAGCATTTAAATTCTCGCATGCAATCATGTCATCATCTGAATCTCGTATGCGTTAAATAAATCATTTCTCGCATGCAATCATGTCAGCATTTCATTTTCGTATGCGTAAAATTCATCATTTCTCGCATGCAATCAACTGTCGTCATTTATTTTCCTGCACTTATCAAACTCAACATTTAATTCTCGTATGCGTGAAATCCATCATTTCTCGTATACAATCAACTATCATTTAAATTTTCGCACTCATAAAATTGCTTATTTATTTCTCGAGCTATCACTAATACTCTCATTTTGTAGGTTTTAATTTCAAGCTTCGCTCGAAAGTACGCCTTTCGATTCCTTTTTATTTATTCAATGCTTTCTGCAAATATCAATCGTATGCATGATACATAGAACTGCTAGAATTAAAATCAACCCACATGAACAACGTGTTTAAAGACTTGCTTAAAATGCCATGTTCATACGATTTTAAATTCTCGTTTGTGTTGACTGCATGTACATGGGGACTTTTGATCCCACATCAGTTTTTCCATTTCAAAAATCCATCATTTAAATTTGTACTTTGTTAGCAATCCATGTTAGGATCACGTAGTAATTAATTTAATCATGCATGGTCCGATGATGAAATAAGAGGGCGCTCATTCAGTCTTACGAAAAATTCAGTCCCATCACATTACGGTCAAGAATAATCGATCGATCTTGATAAACGGTAACCCCGTCCGAGAGATCTTTTTATTATTCCTGAACGGTCCCGATTATGGAAAAGACTAAAGTGACGATTCCTCTGAGGGCCCCCTTTTTCAAAACGCATTTTATCAAACACCTTTTTAAACACCTCTCTCATCAACCGGTAACTGTTTTCGGATGTGTCTCGGGTGCCTAACACCTTCCCGAGACCATAATACGACCCCGAACCTTTGTCTGGGGTCCAGACCCCTTTTTTGTGCCTTTAGATTTTTACTTATTATATTTCCTATGCCATGACGATTAAGGTTCCCTAAACCTAGCAACCAAATTAGGGTGGCGACTTCATTGCATGCTGCTAGGCGTCTATTTACGCCGAGCATCTGAAGGTCCCAAATTTCGTTGCATACCCGTGAATTACTTTCTTTTCGTAATTTTTCGTGGGGCGCGACACAACCCGTACATCTACAGGGGCAACTCCCTACTCATTAGTTTACGGCATGGAAGCCGTAATTCCCCTTGAGGTAGAAATCCCTTCTCTCAGAATCCTGGCAGAATCTGAAGTAGAAGAATCAGATTGGGCGAGAGTGAGGTACGAGCAGCTGAACCTCCTTCCCGAAAAGTGCTTGGCCGCTATCTGCCATGCGCAATTATATCAGCAAAGAATGGCCAACGCTTATAACAAGAAAGTGCGACCTCGCAAGTTCGAGGCTGGGGATTTATTGCTAAAGAAAATTCTCCCTCATCAGGAGGCCAGTCAAGGAAAGTGGGCCCCAAGGTACGAGGGCCCGCATCTGGTTAAAAGTGCATTCTCAGGGGGTGCCCTAATGCTAACCAACATGGATGGAGACGATCTCCCGAGACCGGTAAATGCCGATGCAGTCAAGAGATACTTCGCCTGAAGCATCGTGGGCAGAGCGTCCGGTCAGCCAAAGACATAGAGTTTTATCATGACAATCTAGCACAAACATTTGTCTTGAAATTAATAAAACAAGTTTTTTTCAGGAGATGCTCGTTATTTTAAAAAATTGTTGTCCCCTTTCTCTTTCTTAAAATTTGTGAGATGACAAAAGGAGGCATGGAATAGATGGCTCCCCAGGAGTAGCTCGGGACGCAAGACGCGTCACTTAGACTAACGCCACTAATCACTCTTCAGTTTTGCAGGGACGTAAGGTCTCACGCCTCAAATCGTTGTCACGATAAAACCAGAGAGTTCCGCTCGTAGGAGCTGTTGAATTGCCGTTGCAGAGCGAATCAGGAAAGATTTTAAGACAAACCATCACCATCTAAAGTGAAATTTCTTTTCCTCGCAGTGCTACCAGCACAACCGGCATCGCAAACAACCGGTCTCAAAGGACTAAACGCTGGACCAAAGTCACAAAGCAACATCCAACACAAGTCACACTTAGTGACCCACGGATTGCCCGTCTAAAAGGGAGAGCTTAAAAACTCACCAATCACGTTAGTTCTGCTAAAAATTGTCTTGCATTTACTCCTCATTGGTTCTCGCCATGTCTTTTTCAGGGACTAGAAGCATCTCGCTGTCATCCGCGTGGAGCTTGTGGAAGACGCCCTTGCAGCCCCGCTGCACAGTTCAGGGGAGTCCCTCTTTTTTGTGCCTTTAGTTTTTTACTTATTATATTTCCTATGCCATGACGATTAAGGTTCCCTAAACCTAGCAACCAAATTAGGGTGGCGACTTCATTGCATGCTGCTAGGCGTCCATTTACGCCGAGCATCTGAAGGTCCCAAATTTCGTTGCACACCCGTGAATTACTTTCTTTTCGTAATTTTTCGTGGGGCGCGACAGTTTGGCGACTTTATTGGGGACTTTAGGGTCGGAGCCGGTTTTATCTTTTTAGAGAGGTGTTTTGTTTATTTATTTGCTTTGATCAATTGCTGGTCTGTTTATTTATTTGCTTTATCAATTGTCATATGCATTTCATAGCGCCCTACACCTAGGGGACAATTACCAAAATAGGAGGGTAGTAGTGACGCCCTAGGACACATGCCCTGGGTAGTGTTCACCAATCCCAACTCGGATGAACCCCTAAAGCCAGTCGAAATGTTATACGATTTCGCAAGGAATCGGGCGACTGGACGACACTTTAGGGACCTTTTCATGGTATCATCCGGGAACCATTCAAGCCAGTTAGAAATGTCAGAATCAGAGCCCCAGCACATGCATCATGATTATACCTGTTTGTCGTGGCTCTATTTGTCTTGTTGGCATATTGACATGATTTTTCTTTTATACGAATTGTAAATTTCCTACACGTGCAGGTTACTTTCTATTTAAAATTTTAATTTTTGTCCCATAGGACCCATCTTGCTCATTCGCTATGTCGGCACCTACACTACTTTCATTTGATATTTTCGGGGGACGAAGCTTCGACGATCAAGTTGCCCGAGGAGATCTGTTGGAACGTGGGTTCGCCCCTGACATCACCACTAAGATCAAAGTAGAAGTCGTGGACTTTGACTTAACTAGGATTCGGATGTTGAGAAATGAGCTGACTGAAGACGAGGAGACACAGTTTGAGGGTAGTTATGGAAAGCTACTGACCCTAGTTGACGTAAAGACTGATTGGGGTTGCATCCGGGCAGCTCTAAAGTTATGGGATCCCTATTATCGGTGCTTCTCATTTGACAAAGAGGTAGACTTGACTCCTACGCTAGAAGAGTATTCAGCTCTGATGCGCTTCACCTCTCCTATATCGACCATATACCAGAATGTTCGACTCGACTCCTCGAGTGTCAAAATAAGGCTCGATAAGCTGTTAGGAATCACTACTTGTGTCAGAGAAGATGACTACTTCTGGTGCTGGTCAGATATTGTAGCACGCTTTCGATTGTCTAACGGAAAGAAACGCTTAAGGATTCTGACTTTCGCCATTATAGGATTTGTCCTCTTTTCAAAAATGAGGAATGCCATCGACTCTGCAGTAGCCAACATCTTTTATGAGATGGAAACAAATGCCATCAATCCTATAACAGCCATTTTGGCCGAGACCTTTCGTTCCTTAAACTCTTGTCGAAGAAAAGGGAAAGGGAGACTTACTTGTTGCACCCAGTTATTGATAGTATGGTTGGTCAGCCACTTCAAACAGATTCCTGATTAGACCATTTTTCTTCGCAAGCTACATAAGGTCATGCCCTCTACTCAGGGTTATCAACGCAATGACCACGGATAGATGGGAGATGGAAAATAAGGATGTCTAGATCGACCGATTCATAAATCTCTCAGAAGAAGACTTCAGTTGGCATGCCAAGTGGTTGCAGACATCCGATCCCATCGTCTGTTGTGGACCATTACCTTGGGTTCCTTTGATCGGAGCATGGGGATGCACTCACTATTGCCCCGCCCTCGTCCTCAGACAGATCTGCATCACGCAAATAATTCCGGTGACATTCGGCATGACAAGGGCAGATCTGCCACACACTGGAGAAAATCAGCACATTCAGTTGTACGCCCAAGACTGGGCCCACCCTTTTTACCTCAAAGGACACGGCATCCCTGCAACCAAAATACCAGAATATCCACAGTGGAGGTCAAGACGAGTTAACGGCAATGTCTTACCTCGCCCAGAAAATCAAAAACCGATGGAAGAAGAAGGGGAATCGCAAGTGAGCGAAGGAATGGATGTCATGGCTTACGCTCAAGTGGTAGAACAGATGCGAGCAGCACAAGAAGAATGAGATCTGATGGTAGAGGAAAGGGATATGGCCCAAGCTCGTCAATGTGGCTTAGAGGTCCAGATGAATGAACTGGACAGGCAGCACAAGGATTTCATCTGCGTACAAGCAGTACAAAAGAAGGTGGCCCTCAGGGCCTTTAAGGAACGCTTGAGCAGTGAAACCAGCAAAAGAGAAGCATCAAGTGCCATAATCGAAGACAGGGATTCAACGATAAGGGTTTTGACTACTCGTGCAGACTTGGGAGATAGGAAAAACCAAGCACTGCAAAGCCGAATTACCGCCTTAGAGGCTGAGTTAGAGATGAAAAAAGGGGAGTTGGCTTCAATGGAGTACCTTTGGCAGAAGCAAGAAGACTCGGACGCCCAGGAATGACACCTTCAGGGAAAGGCTCGGATGTCGGCAGATATTTTCTTTTTAGCTAGGACCCCTGATTTCATCTATCTTAGCCATTTTTGATGAATTTAGGAAGTTGGCAAGTTTACCATATTTTGTAAACGTTTTTTAATAAAGTCGTACTCTTTCGGATATTTATTAAATCGCCTCATCTTTTCCATATCAACTATCCCTCCAATACAAACCCTAAAAAAAAAAACCATCGCAAAACAAAAAGAGAAAATCCCTCCGGGATAAAGCACAATCGTCTCACCGGAATTCTGAAAAAATCAGAACAAATATTCAAAACATCCGAGTATCGCTCACTCATGGCCATGTCTTCCTAGTTTATCACAAAAAACTCCAAGTTCATAAAAAGATTGTCGTCTCTCCCCTCGGTTGAGTTCACCAGACATCAGGCCTTGCATCGTCAAAAGTATATTGTGAAAAATATCCTCCTAGCATGGCGGCATTGGTTGCCCCTGCTGATTTGGGTTTCGCCGTTAGCATCTCAGATTTGCTCCATATCGTTGGAATGTATAGAGGCTTCCTTCGTATTTTGTCAACCACTGGGATTCCTCGCCTCTCCGACCGCCCTGAAAATATCAAATGAAAGTACTGCCGGAAAAGCGAATGAGCAAATGTGGAGACCTCGGGATTGCACATCACTTGTGTATCCTCACTTGTACTTACTCTTTTCTGTGTTTTTCCCTTTTTCAGGTTCACGATAGCTCCTCGGAAGCAAGCTACTCCGCACAGGCTCCCTTTTACTAGACTTCAAAAGCGAAAAATGACTGAACCGGCTAAGACCAATGAAGCACTAATGGCTAGAATAGCCGAGTTAGAGGAGCAAGTTAGGATCAGTATAGAAAGGGTCGCCAGGGCCGAAAAGGAAAGAGATGAAGCTGTCACCGAAGTGCCACCGGATTTTGATCTCCCTCAAACAAATGGACCTTCCACTTCGCTCGCCGTCGCAGGACCTTCTGTACTCCCGCCACTTTCTGGCCCCGTGGGCCATTGGAGATGGGTTAGCCCCTTCACTGTACCCACCGCTGCAAATCCACCAGTTAAGATGGGAGAAGAGATCTCCCCGTCACTTCAGCACCTTTCAACCAACCCTACAGCTGCAGTAGGTACAACCAGACAGTGTTCCCACCCATCTCAGGTTCGTTCTACCCAAGCCGCAATTTCGGGACCATCGGAAACTAAACTTCCGGGAAGCAATCCGACACAGCTACAGTCCTCTCGTGAATATTCACCGGCCATAGGTTTTGGCACCATTAGTGCAAAAGGGTCCAGTGTTGATCGATTGATCCCACGAGAGGACAAGCTAAAGGTTATTGAAGGATATGACCCTAGGGATCCCGCTGATAAAAGCATGATGCTAGGAACTACGACGGCTCGGATGTTGAAGATCCCACCATCCGAGAGGGACGCAGGGATTGAACGCCCCAAAACTCGCCTCAAAATCCACCACAACGAAACATCTGAACGGTACAAGCTCGACGCAGAAATCACACCTAACCGTTCCGACTTGCAAAATCTAGAGAAAAGGGCCGAGGAATCAGTAAAAACGTATGCTCAGAAACATAAAGAACTAGCCGCAAGGGTTTCTTTTCCTTTGGATGGCAGGCAACCTTTCCCATCACCCCCAACACAAATATCGCAACTTACACAACATAGACCATGTAAACCACCAAATAAATCAAGAAACCAAAATATCCATTGGGATCGGGGACCATTGCCTCCACTTCCCGTTCCTTTGGGGGAGATTTACAAGCACCTTTTGGCCGCTAAACAAATTGCACCCACCCCAATCCAACCTTTACAACCTCCTTACCCGAAGTGGTACGATCATAATGCTAGATGCGAGTACCATGTTGGAGCTCAGGGTCACACAATAGAAGATTGCTCCGCCCTAAGAGGGAAGGTTCACCATTTGATCAAATGTGGATGGATCTCTTTCGAGGACTTAGCCGAAAGACCCACACAACCCAGGCAACCTAAGCCATATAACCCACCAAAGGACCTAAATAACCAAAACACGTCAAAAAATTGATGGAACCGAGAGCCTTTACCTCCTCTCTCTCTTCCTGCGGGAGAAATCTACAAACATCTCTTGGCGGCCGGTCAGATTGTACCAGTTCCATCTCAGCCTCAAATGCCTCCTTACCCGAAATGGCGTAATCTCAATGCAAGGTGCGAGTATCACGCTGGAGCCCCAGGTCACACTCTGGAAAATTGCTTCACATTCAAAGCAAAAGTTAATCACTTGATCAAGAGTGGATGGGTCTCCTTCGAGGGCTTGGCGAAAGGACCTGACACGACCATCGACCCTCTCCCAAACCACGCCTCAGGAGGTGAAGATATGAATGCTATTTCGATGGAAACGGTTGGGAAGAAGACTTGTGAGTTAGAGATAGTTGACACCGTCAATGATGGTCATCCCACCACTTGTTCCCACAAATATATGTCTCAAGCTGGTCCAGTAACAAGTGAATTTGCTGATATTGGGGGCATGACATGGAAGGCAGAATGTATCCCCACATCAGAGCCACATTCTCCCTCGCAGTCGGAGTCGTCAATATAAATCCTACCATGGTCAGTATAGCTTCAGATTCCTGTATTGATGCTCCGGGAGAAGAAGAATCGTCGCCTGGTTCAGTCATTCTCGTAAAGAAGTCAGGGGAGTCTGTGTGCAACTGGGTCATCGCCATGCTTCCGGATGTCTCTCCGAAATTACTCCTTTTGAAAAAAATATGTGTTTTTCACGTTTTCTTACGAAAACATTTTGTAGAGACTCATCTTCCCTTTTGTTAAAAATCAACATGTATGCAATTTTTATTTTTATGCATCTCTTCTGTTCGCAGTTTAATTTCAGGATGAATGTTAGTTCGGATTGTCTTGATAAAACCTGTGTCTTTACCGGCGAAGAAATCGTCATCACGACCAAAGATAAGGCTGAAATCTCCAGCGAGTTGGCCCGTTTGCTAGAAAGTTCAGAAAAGGAAATAACCCCTCATCAGGAGGAATCGGACGAAGTAAATTTGGGGGCAAGCAACGAGAATCAGAAGCTGGTTAAGATCGGAACCACCCTGGACATAATTCAGAGAGAAAGGTTAATTTCCCTCCTCAAAAAACTACTCGGACGTATTTGCATACGCCGGTATGCCAGGCCTTGATCCCGGGACAGTTGAGCATCGTATCCCATTAGAGCCTGAGTTTAAGCCTGTAAAAAAAAAAAAAAATTGGAGGATACATCCAGACATCCTTTTGAAAATCGAAGAATAAGCTAACCAAGCAATGGGATACGATGCTCATAAAACCAAGCCCAGGATCTATGACAGACACGGGATTCCAAGCTCATCCCTTATCAAAAGCTACTCACCCGACTCACACAGGAATTCGAGGAAACCCAGTCCGACTGAGTCGACAGAGAAAAGAAACGCTTCGCAGACGCATTAGCCACATTGGCATCGATGTTCAAGTTAGGTTACGGAGTAATGCTTCAGCCATTAAGGGTAGAAGTGAAGGAAACTTCGGCATGCTGCAAGAGGGACCCGAGGGGAAGTCATGGTTCCACTATTTAGCACAGTTCATCAGAAATCGGGAGTATCCACCGGGGGCAAGCCGGGTTAGCAAAAAGACCCTCTAGCGCTTAGCACTAGACTTCTACCTCGACGACGAGGTTCTATATAAAAGGAGAGCTGATGGAGCTTTGCTTCGCTGCGTCACCATGGCCGAGGCAAAGAGAATCATAGTAGAGATCCACGAAGGGGTCTGTTCCACACACGCAAGTGGGCATATGATGGCCAGACAAATAATGAGGCAAGGGTATTTTTGGCTCACCATCGAACGAGATTGCATCAGCTACTTCCGGAAGTGCCACAAATGTCAAATCTACGCGGACCATCTCCATGTCCCTCCAGCCCCTCTCTTCTGCATGACATCGCCTTGGCCTTTTGCGATGTGGGGAATCGACATCATCGGCCAAATTCATCCAAAAGCCTCTAATGGCCATCGCTTCATCCTCGTAGCGATCGACTACTTCACCAAATGGGTAGAGGCCGCCTCTTACACCAGCATCACTCAGAAAATGACCATGCGATTCATTGAGAGAAATATCATTTGCCGTCACGGGGTCCCAGAGACCATCATCACGGACAACGACACCAATCTCAATGGAAAAATGATCGACGATCTTTACCAACGTTGGAAGGTGAAGCACCGGAACTCGTCACCATATCGACCAAAAATGAATGGCGCAGTCGAAGCAGCAAACAAAAACCTGAAGAGGATCATCCAAAAGATGGTAATCACTCACAAAGACTGGCACGACATGCTTCCCTTCGCACTACATGCTTAGCGGATAGCAACCCGTACATCCACAGGGGCAACTTCCTACTCATTAGTTTACGGCATGGAAGCCGTAATTCCCCTCGAGGTAGAAATTCCTTCTCTCAGAATCCTGGCAGAATCTGAAGTAGAAGAATCAGATTGGGCAAGAGTAAGGTACGAGCAGCTGAACCTCCTTCCCGAAAAGCGCTTGGCCGCTATCTGCCATGCACAATTATATCAGCAAAGAATGGCCAACGCTTATGACAAGAAAGTACGACCTCGCAAGTTCAAGGCTGGGGATTTAGTGCTGAAGAAAATTCTCCCTCATCAGGAGGCCGGTCAAAGAAAGTGGGCCCCAAGGTACGAGGGCCCGTATCTGGTCAAAAATGCATTCTCAGGGGGTGCCCTAATGCTAACCAACATGGATGGAGACGATCTCCCGAGACCGGTAAATGTCGATGCAGTCAAGAGATACTTCACCTAAAGCATCGCGAACAGAGCGTCCGGGCAGACCAAGGACATAGGGTTTTATCATGACAATCTAGCACAAACATTTGTCCTGAAATGAATAAAATAAGTTTTTTCAAGAGATGCTTTGTTTTAAAATTTGTTGTCCCCTACTTTTTCTTAAAATTGTGAGATGACAAAAGGAGGCATGGCATGGATGGATCCCCAGGAGTAGCTCGGGACGTAAGACGCGTCACTTAGACTAACGCCACTAATCAACCTTCAGTTTTGCAGGGACGTAAGGTCTCACGCCTCAGCTCGTCATCACGATAGAACCAGGGAGTTCTGCTCGTAGGGGCTGTTGAATTGCCGCGGCAGGCCACCTTCAAGAGCGAATGAGGAAAGATTTTAAGACAAACCATCACCATCTAAAGCGAAATTTCTTTTCCTCGCAGTGCTACCAGCACAACCGGCATCGCCAACAACCGGGCTTAAAGGACTAAACGCTGGACCAAAGTCACAAAGCCCATCCGATGCAAATCACACCGCAATGACCCACGGATAGCCCGTCCAAAAGGGTGAGCTTAAAACTTATCAATCACATTACTTTTGCTAAAAATTGTCTTGCATTTACTCCTCATTTGTTCTCGCTATATCTTTTTCAGGGACTGGGTCACCCCCATTTGTTGCCTGCAGAAGAACGGTAAGCACATACCCTTGCGGTCCCGCTGCACATCTCGGAGACAGAGGATTTCCCCTTTACCCCCGAGCAATCACGAAGCCCATCAATGAAGGTCTAGCAAGAACCGGTAAGCAAAGGGACCAAATGCGGATCTCATCATCCCTTCAACCTAGATCGGCGGTTCCCATGAAGCAGCTGAAAAAGAAACCAATCAAAGCAAGGCATTCCGGGGCTGGGACCACGTCATAAGTATCCTCGAAAAGCCGAGTTAAAGGAAGGGAGAATCCCTGAACTTATCTTAGTTTTGTTTTCAAATTAATTTCCCTTTCCGTTTTCCCCTCTGCATCTCACAGGGACGGGAAGCATTTCGCTGTCATCCGCATGGAGCTTGTGGAAGACGCCCGCGCAGCCCCGCTACGCGGTTCAGGGGAGTCTCTCTTTCTTTTCCCTTTATTTAAATTCGTTTTTATTCCTGCTCGCTTTGTTAGCTTTAAGTCGAGTACGGTCGTCTAGCCCACTGGGGGCAACCTTAGGTTCTCGTTAGAACGTTGCAAATAAGTCGTCCCCCACATTCTAGCAATCAAACCATCTAGCAATCAAATGTCTAGCAATCAAACCATCTAACAATCAAACGTCCAGCAATCAAACCATCTAGCAATCAAACATCCAGCAATCAAACCATCTAGCAATCAAACGTCTAGCAATCAAACCCTCTAGCAATCGAACCACCAATCAGTCAAAAATCAAAAATCAATCAAAAAATCCCTCTTTAGCCCAGCTCAAACAAAAGCATACTACTCTCATAAGCATTTTCATACATCACATAGGTTAGGAATATTTAATCCCTCTGTTAACTCCAGCATCTATCCAAATTACGTGCCATGCATGATATTACCTGTTTGCTCTTATATCCGCGGTTTGCTCCGACGTAAGCAGTCATAGACAAATCCCGGTAAGCATCTTTGAGCCATCGCGCCTTATCCTTCATGAGTGTAAGAGCCTGACTAGATACTAGTTGAGTTCGCATAATATCCAGGGTACATGCGCCATTAGACATGGGATAGCTATAAAATGACGTGGGACTTTTGCGATTTTCTCCACTTTTTTTTCGTTTCTTCCCTCTTTCCACCATATATGTCATCACTCCCCAAACCGTCAATATCACTCATACCCCGGGAGCCGAAGAGCAGTTTCAGCTAAAATTGCCAGTCAGAAGTAAAAGCATGTCGAGTCCAAGAGCACGATGAAGGAGACGAAAAAGGTCGCCAGGAGATCGCCAAGGACCATCACCGAAGAAGCAGCAACGACGAAGGCCGAGGCCTCAAGACAGAAGGGGAAGAGATCAAGACAAAGGCTATGCTTGCTCTGCTCTGTTGCATTTTCAAATCAAATCAAAAAGGGGAGGGATATATATAAAATAAAAAGATAAAAAATAAAAAAAAATAAAAATAAAAAAAACAAAAAAAAACGGGAAAATGAGAGGAAAAAAAGAAAAAAAGAAGAAAAGAAAGAAAATGCTCAGAGACCTTCGAAGAATACAAACAATCGAAGAGCCAAAGCAAGCACAGCCCGTGGACAACTCAATTCGAGAAATCTCGAAGAAAACTTTCCCCAGTGAACTTGAGTAAAGAGGCCCAAGGCCAACTCAAGAAATCTCAAAGCATCCTTCCCCAGTAAAGTCAAGCAAAAGAGGCCTAAGGCCAACTCAAGAAACCTCAAAGCAAGCATCCCTAGTGAGAACCCGAGAAGAGAAAGGGGCCCCAGGCCAACTCAAGTAGTGAGTCGCAAAAGGAACAGCGACGACGCTCCCCAATGAAGACTCAAGAAAAGGGCCCCTGGCCACACGGAAAGCACCCCCAGCAAGGATCCCATAGCTCACGCACTCGGTCAAGCAAGCATCCCCGGCAAAAAGCGAAAAAGCTCGCACACCCCGCCCTCATCAGGGCCAATCAGCAAAGCATCACTCATCAAAAGCCTTCCAACTCCCAAGGAAATCAATCTTTTCCAAAACAGACTCCTTTCTGGACTTTTCATGTCCTTCCATTCTTTTCCGTAAAAGTCCCATCGATTATTAGAACACCCATGCATGTGCATCTTCATTCGAAGTCTATTCACTCGGATTGACATTGCGAACTGTAAATTATGTATCATGTTAGTTGCATCTTTATGAGTGTAAAACACTTAGCCTTATTTCAGAGCGTGAGTGCAAACACAAATATCAGGTGAGGACTGCTTACGGCTACAAATCGTGGGAAAGTCTTATCCTTGGGGTCGTTACCTCCTGAGCACGACGCAGACGCATTCTAGGTTCGTATCAAGGCCGCTAGCATTAGCATTCTAGGTTCGTATCAAGGGCGCTAGCCTTAGCATTTCTTCCTCTCCCAGAGTGACAGCATAGTTTACCTTCCATTAGCATTCTTCTCCTCCTAGAGTGACAGCACTTAGTTTCCAGCATTAGCATTCTTCTCCTCCTAGAGTGACATCACTTAGTTTCAGCATTAGCATTCTTCTCCTCCTAGAGTGACAACACTTAGTTTCAGCATTAGCGTTCTTCTCCTCCTAGAGCGACAACACTTAGTTTTCAGCCTTAGCATTCTTCTCCTCCTAGAGCGACAACACTTAGCTTTCATCCTTAGCATTCTTCTCCTCCTAGAGTGACCTTAGTTTAATTTCCGCATCTCGCGCCTTTTCCTACAGGAATCGACGTTGTTTAAATTTTGAGCCTTAGCATTCACCTCCTCCTAGAGTGACAGCAGTTAGTTTTTAGCCTTAGCACTTCTCCTTTTCCCAAAGTGACATCATAGTTTAGTTTTCAGCATCAAGCATTTCTTCGCCTCCTAGAGTAATAGCATAGCGTAGTCTTACCTTTTTTAGCCCTAGCATTTCTTCCCCTCCCAGAGTGACCTCCTTCACATAATTCTACATTTCTGCATAATTATTTCCTCCTCTTAGAGTAACATCATTAGGACAAATTAGTCGTACTTCTGCGAATCGCGCGTTATCCTCCCTAGGGAACGTCTGTTGCGTGTTAGACCCCTAGTGGAGCTGTCATTTACATTCTCGCAAAATCACTTTCCGTCCCCGGTAGAGTGGTTATCATTTTCTGCAACTTATGTTTCTCTCGTTACCCGAATAGAGCTAAGCTTATATCTTTGCAGGATCAACAACCTATCTCCTCCCAGAGCGACAGCAATCTCCTTCTCCCAGAGCGACATCAAGCAACCACCTTTTATCCCCAGTGACAGCATCAATCAACTACCTCCTCCCAGAGCGACATCATCACTGTAAGTTTAAGGTAAGACCCGCTGTGTCGCCAAAATTCGGATATAAGGGCAACTGTCTTTACTGCTTATCAAATGCTTCGATAAGACAGTAAAGAGGGGGCAACTGTTGATACCCGAATTTTGACGCCATTTTTAATTGATTTTAGCATTTCTGTTATTTACTTAATTTACAGTCATTTTCAGTTGGTTTACTGTCACTAGCATTTTGAGGTATTTCGTTGCATTTTAGCATCATCGTTAGCATCATTAGCTTTCGAAATCACATTTTTAATTTTTCGGCACATATTTTCATTATTATTATTATTATTATTTTTAGCCTTAAAAGTCACATTTTTTACTATCCGGCAGTCGTTTGCTAGTTTTTTCTTCGTTTTAGGTCATCACATGAATTTTAGGATTTTTAATATTTTAGCGCATTTTTTAGTATTTTTATTATTTTATTATTATTTTTATTCGAGCTTTTATTGGAGCCGAGTAAGTCCACTCGGACAATAGCTTGACTTTAAAATGTTTTCCATCAACTAGTTGCTAGATTTTTTTCTGGCCGCAACGGTCTACAACGATTCGTGTAATTTTCGGCGTAACGTTATTATTTTTCCGTTCAAACATTTCACATTTTTGAACGCGAAAATAAACATATTAAACGAGAAATTCTCGTCATTCGCTGTAGACGGTTAAACCCGTCATATTTTTCTCTACGCGTCGGTACCTTCGGCTCGAAAAAGTCAGAACGTTTGATCGCGGGAACCGGCTC
This sequence comes from Viola odorata, assembly GCA_963691705.1. Lineage (NCBI taxonomy): Eukaryota > Viridiplantae > Streptophyta > Magnoliopsida > Malpighiales > Violaceae > Viola > Viola odorata. The sequence goes on from OY829542.1 coordinate 36,643,144, forward strand.
GAGGCCATTTTAATCAGATAAAAGGCCATTTGATCATGGCCATTGATCTGGTCAACCAAGGAAAGTCAACCAGATCAATGGCCCCTGAATTAACATGCATAATGCACGTGAACAGTGCCAAAGGAGTGCAGCGAATCAACCCTCGCCCGAGCCACCTGCTCCCATCGCGTCCGTAGCTTCCTGTCCCTCTGCCATCATCACGGCTAGCACCCTAGCCTTGCCACCGCGACCAGTCGGCCACCACGCGCAACCCCGCGTCTCCCTCCTCACGCGATCTTCGGCTATAAATAGCCACCCTCCTCCAACGTATTCAGGGCAGCAATTTGGCAAGCTTTCTTGCCCTCTCTCCCTCCTCTGATCAGTTGCTTATTTCAAGCGAAGATCGTCCAGTTCAAGGCCTTGAGGTGAGCTTTCTCTCTCTAGCCTTTTTTTGGTTTTTAAGCCAATTTTTTGTTTAAATTCGTTTGCCTCTTGTTTGAGCAATTTAATTGCTTTCTTTTATGTCATTAATTCACACACATAACATAGATTAAATACACGCTTTCACTTTTAAAAATCGTCGGTTAGTTTGTGCGAATTAATTAGTTTTCGATAATTAACGGTTTTGTCATTTTTTTGAAATTAAATTTTGTACGAGTCAAACTAAAAATCGGGGTTGGTACGGTCGGGAAGTCGTCGAAGAGACGAACATTTCGGTACGAACGATTTTCAAATCGGCCACTTGTGGCCGGAGCTTTGCCGCTGGCAGTACGCCGGAGACCAAGAAAGGTGACGAATGAACAGTGCCAGGCCAACGGCACTATTCACGCGGGAATGGGCTTGGCCCATTCCCTTTTAAATTCTCATGGGCCAGGCACTATTCCTGGCCCATTTTTCACTTCTTTTCATTCTTCAATTGGGCCCAGCCTATTTTCAATTGTTTTCAAAACTTCGGATCACGTTTTTTTGTAAAATACTCGTATGCTTCGTATGATTATTTGTCGTACTAACACTTTTAATTTTCTGTAATATCAACTGTTTATTTTCTGTAAATATCAACTGTTTATTTTCTGTAAATATCAACTGTTTATTTTCTGTAATATCAACTGTTTATTTTCTGTAATTATTCGCACTTTAAATTTCAGCAATTTACTTTCGGCAATTTAAATTCAACACCGCCTACATGGTCGGTCGCAATATCAAATGTTTATTTTCTGCAATATCAACTGCTTTAATTTTTCGCAAAACTGCTGGAAATCCTTCCGCAAGTTATCAACTGTTTACTTTTCCGCACTTTAAATTTCAGCAATTTACCTTCGGCAATTTAAATTCAATACCGCCTACATGGTCGGTCGCAATATCAATTGTTTATTTTCTGCAATGTCAACTGCTTTAATTTTTCGCAAACTGCTAGAAATTCTTCTGCAAATTATCAACTGTTTAATTTTCCGCACTTTACTTTTCCGCACTTTAAATTTCAGCAATTTACTTTCGGCAATTTAAATACAATACCGCCTACATGGTCGGTCACAATATCAATTGTTTATTTTCTGCAATATCAACTGCTTTAATTTTCTGTAATATCAATTGCTTTAATTTTCTGCAGTATCAATCATTAAAATTTCGGCAAATCACCAACTGTTTTAAATTTTTTTATCATCAATTCTTTTAATTTCCTGCACTTATCAACTCAGCATTTAATTCTCGTATGCGTCAAATCCATCATTTTTCGCATGCAATCAACCCAGCATTTAAATTCTCGTATGCTTAAAATCAATCATTTTTCGCATGCAATCAACTCAGCATCTAAGTTCTCGTACGCTTAAAATCAATCATTTTTCGCATGCAATCAACTCAGCATTTAAATTCTCGCATGCAATCATGTCATCATCTGAATCTCGTATGCGTTAAATAAATCATTTCTCGCATGCAATCATGTCAGCATTTCATTTTCGTATGCGTAAAATTCATCATTTCTCGCATGCAATCAACTGTCGTCATTTATTTTCCTGCACTTATCAAACTCAACATTTAATTCTCGTATGCGTGAAATCCATCATTTCTCGTATACAATCAACTATCATTTAAATTTTCACACTCATAAAATTGCTTATTTATTTCTCGAGCTATCACTAATACTCTCATTTTGTAGGTTTTAATTTCAAGCTTCGCTCGAAAGTACGCCTTTCGATTCCTTTTTATTTATTCAATGCTTTCTGCAAATATCAATCGTATGCATGATACATAGAACTGCTAGAATTCAAATCAACCCACATGAACAACGTGTTTAAAGACTTGCTTAAAATGCAATGTTCATATGATTTTAAATTCTCGTTTGTGTTGACTGCATGTACATGGGGATTTTTGATCCCACATCAGTTTTTCCATTTCAAAAATCCATCATTTAAATTTGTACTTTGTTAGCAATCCATGTTAGGATCACGTAGTAATTAATTTAATCATGCATGGCCCGATGATGAAATAAGAGGGCGCTCATTCAGTCTTACGGAAAATTCAGTCCCATCACATTACGGTCAAGAATAATCGATCGATCTTGATAAACAGTAACCCCGTTCGAGAGATCTTTTTATTATTCCTGAACGGTCCCGATTATGGAAAAGACTAAAGTGACGATTCCTCTGAGGGCCCCCTTTTTCAAAACGCATTTTATCAAACACCTTTTTAAACACCTCTCTCATCAATCGGTAACCGTTTTCGGATGTGTCTCGGGTGCCTAACACCTTCCCGAGACCATAATACGACCCCGAACCTTTGTCTGGGGTCCAGACCCCTTTTTTGTGCCTTTAGATTTTTACTTATTATATTTCCTATGCCATGATGATTAAGGTTCCCTAAACCTAGCAACCAAATTAGGGTGGTGACTTCATTGCATGCTGCTAGGCGTCCATTTACGCCGAGCATCTGAAGGTCCCAAATTTCGTTGCATACCCGTGAATTACTTTCTTTTCGTAATTTTTCGTGGGGGCGTGACACAACCCGTACATCTACAGGGGCAACTCCCTACTCATTAGTTTACGGCATGGAAGCCGTAATTCCCCTTGAGATAGAAATCCCTTCTCTCAGAATCTTGGCAGAATCTGAAGTAGAAGAATCAGATTGGGCGAGAGTGAGGTACGAGCAGCTGAACCTCCTTCCCGAAAAGTGCTTGGCCGCTATCTGCCATGCGCAATTATATCAGCAAAGAATGGCCAACGCTTATAACAAGAAAGTGCGACCTCGCAAGTTCGAGGCTGGGGATTTATTGCTAAAGAAAATTCTCCCTCATCAGGAGGCCAGTCAAGGAAAGTGGGCCCCAAGGTACGAGGGCCCGTATCTGGTTAAAAGTGCATTCTCAGGGGGTGCCCTAATGCTAACCAACATGGATGGAGACGATCTCCCGAGACCGGTAAATGCCGATGCAGTCAAGAGATACTTCGCCTGAAGCATCGTGGACAGAGCGTCCGGTCAGCCAAAGACATAGAGGCATGGAATAGATGGCTCCCCAGGAGTAGCTCGGGACGCAAGACGCGTCACTTAGACTAACGCCACTAATCACTCTTCAGTTTTGCAGGGACGTAAGGTGTCACGCCTCAAATCGTTGTCACGATAAAACCAGAGAGTTCCGCTCGTAGGAGCTGTTGAATTGCCGTAGCAGAGCGAATCAGGAAAGATTTTAAGACAAACCATCACCATCTAAAGTGAAATTTCTTTTCGTCGCAGTGCTACCAGCACAACCGGCATCGCAAACAACCGGTCTCAAAGGACTAAACGCTGGACCAAAGTCACAAAGCAACATCCGACACAAGTCACACTCAGTGACCCACGGATTGCCCGTCTAAAAGGGAGAGCTTAAAAACTCACCAATCACGTTAGTTCTGCTAAAAATTGTCTTGCATTTACTCCTCATTGGTTCTCGCCATGTCTTTTTCAGGGACTGGAAGCATCTCGCTGTCATCCACGTGGAGCTTGTGGAAGACGCCCTTGCAGCCCCGCTGCACAGTTCAGGGGAGTCCCTCTTTCTTTCCCTTTATTTAAATTTGTTTTCATTCTTGCTCGCTTTGTTAGCTTTAAGTCGAGTACGGTCGTCTGGCCCACTGGGGGGCAACCTTAGATTCTCGTTAGACCCTCGCAAATAAGTCATCCCCCACATCTAGCAATCAAAACGTCTAGCAATCAAAGCGTCTAGCAATCAAAGTGTCCAGCAATCAAATGTCTATCAATCAAACCATCTAGCAATCAAACATCTAGCAATCCAACATCCAGCAATCAAACATCTAGCAATCAAACCATCTAGCAATCAAACATCTAGCAATCCAACATCTAGCAATCCAACATCCAGCAATCAAACATCCAGCAATCAAACATCCAACAATCAAACATCCAGCAATCAAACCATCCAGCAATCAAACCCCCTAGCAATCAAACCACCCGTCAATCAAAATCAAAAATCAATCAAAAATCCCTATTTAGCCCGGCTCAAACAAAAGCATACTACTTTCATAAGCATTTTCATGCACCGCATAGGTTAGGAATATTCAATCCCGCTATTAACTCCAGCATCTATCCAAATTACGTGCCATGTATGATATTACCTGTTTGCTCTTATATCCACGGTTTGCTCCGACGTAAGCAGTCACAAACAAATCCCGGTAAGCATTTTTGAGCCATCACGGCGTATCCTTCATGAGTGTAAGAGCCTGACTAGATACTCGTTGAGTTCGCATAATATCTAGGGTACATGTGCCATTAGACATGGGATAGCTATAAAATGACGTGGGACTTTTGCGATTTTCTCCACTTTTTTCGTTTCTTCCCTCTTTCCACCATATATGTCATCACTCCCCAAACCATCAATATCACTCATACCCCGGGAGCCGAAGAGCAGTTTCAGCTAAAATTGCCCGCCAGAAGTAAAAGCACGCCAAGTTCAAGTTCACGACGAAGGAGACGGAAAAGGTCACCAGGAGATCGCTAAGGACTATCACCGAAGAAGCAGCAACGACGAAGGCCGAGGCCTCAAGACAAAAGGGGAAGAGATCAAGACGAAGGTTGTGCTTGCTCTGCTCTGTTGCGTTTTCAAATCAAATAAAAAAGGGGAGGGATATAATAAAAATTTTAAAAAATATATATATATATAAAAAGGGGAAAATGAGAGGAAAAAAGAAAAAAGGGGAGAGGGGAAAAAGGGAAAAGAAAAAAAAATGCTCAGAGACCTTCGCAGAATACAAACAATCGAAGAGCCAAAGCAAGCACAGCCCGGGGACAACTCAATTCGAGAAATCTCGAAGAAAAATTTCCCCAGTGAACTTGAGTAAAGAGGCCCAAGGCCAACTCGAGAAATCTCAAAGCAACCTTCCCCAGTGAAGTTAAGCAAAAAGGCCCAAGGCCAACTCGAGGACCCTCAAAGCAAGCATCCCTAGTAAGAACCCGAGAAGAAAAAGGGGCCCTAGGCCAACTCAAGTAGTGAGTCGCAAAAGGAACAACAACGACGCTCCCCAATGAAGACTCAAGAAAAGGGCCCCTGGCCACACGGAAAGCACCCCCAGCAAGGATCCCAGAGCTCACGCACTCTGTCAAGCAAGCCTCCCAGGCAAAAAGTGAAAGAGCTCGCACGCCCCTCCCTCATCAGGGCCAATCAGCAAAGCATCACTCATCAAAAGCCTTCCAACTCCCAAGCAAAGCAATCTTTTCCAAAACAAACTCCTTTCCGAAAATTTCACGTCCTTTCATTCTTTTCCGTAAAAGTCCTATCGATTATTAGAACGCCCATGCATGTTCATCTTCATTCGAAGTCTATTTACTCGGATTGACATTGCGAACTGTAGATTATGTATCATGTTAGTTACATCTTTATGAGTGTAAAACACTTAGCCTTGTTTCAGAGCGTGAGTGCAAACACTAATATCAGGTGAGGACTGCTTACGGCTGCAAATCGTGGGAAAGTCTTGTCCTTGGGGTCGTTACCTCCTGGGCAGGACGCAGACGCATTCTAGGTTCGTATCAAGGGCGCTAGCATTAGCATTTCTTCCCCCTCCCAGAGTAACAACATAGTTTACCTTCCATTAGCATCCTTCTCCCCCTAGAGTGGTAACACTTAGGTTTCAGCCTTAGCATCCCTTTCCTCCTAGAGTGACAGCACTTAGATTTCAGCATTAGCATTCTTCTCCTCCTAGAGTGACAACACTTAGTTTTCAGCCTTAGCATCCCTTTCCTCCCAGAGTGACAGCACTTAGATTTCAGCCTTAGCATCCTCCTCCTCCCAGAGTGACAACACTTAGATTTTAGCCTTAGCATTCTTCTCCTCCTAGAGTGACATCACTTAGTTTTCAGCATTAGCATTCTTCTCCTCCTAGAGTGACAACACTTAGTTTCAGCATTAGCATTCTTCTCCTCCTAGAGTGACAGCACTTAGTTTCAGCATTAGCGTTCTTCTCCTCCTAGAGCGACAACACTTAGTTTTCAGCCTTATGTTTCTCTCGATACCCGATAAGAGCTAAGCTTATATCTTTGCAGGATCAACAACCTATCTCCTCCCAGAGTGACATCAATCTCCTTCTCCCAGAACGACATCAAGCAACCACCTTTTATCCCCAGTGACAGCATCAATCAACTACCTCCTCCCAGAGCGACATCAAGCAACTACCTCCTCCCAGAGCGACATCATCACTGTAAGTTTGAGGTAAGACCCGCTGTGCCGCCAAAATTCAGATATAGGGGCAACTGTCTTTACTGCTTATCAAATACTTCGATAAGACAGTAAAGAGGGGGCAACTGTTGATAACCGAATTTTGGCGCCATTTTTATTTAATTTTAGCATTTCTGTTATTTAGTTAATTTACAGTCATTTTCAGTTGATTTAATGTCGCTAGCATTCTTAGGTGTTTCGTTGCATTTTAGCATCATCGTTAGCATCGTTAGCTTTCGAAATCGCATTTTTATTTTTTCGGCGTGTATTTCTTTATTAATATCATTAATATTTTTAGCCTTAAAAATCACGCTTTTAACTATCCGGCAGTCAGTTGCTAGTTTTTTCTTCGTTTTAGGTCATCTCATGATTTTTAGGATTTTTTATGTTTTAAGCGCATTTTTTAGTATTTTTATTATTTTATTATTATTTTCATTCGAGCTGTTATTGGACCCGAGTAAGTCCGCTCGGACAATAGCTTGACTTTAAAATGTTTTCCATCAACTAGTTGGTAGATTTTTTTCTGGTCGCAACGGTCTACAGCGATTCGTGTAATTTTCGGCGTAACGTTATTATTTTTCCGTTCAAACGTTTCCCGTTTTTGAACGCGAAAATAAACACGTTAAACGAGAAATTCTCGTCATTCGCTGTAGACAGTTAAACCCGTCATATTTTTCTCTATGCGCCGGTACCTTCGGCTCGAAAAGTCAGAACGTTTGCACGCGGGAACAGGCTCGAGGCCATTTAAATCAGATAAAAGGTCATTTGATCATGGCCATTGATTTGGTCAACCAAGGAAAGTCAACCAGATCAATGACCCTTGAATTAATATGCATGATGCACGTGAACAGTGCCAAGGGAGTGCAGCGAAGCAGTCCTCGCCCGAGCCACCTGCTCCCATCGCATCCGTAGCTTCCTGTCCCTCCGCCATCATCACGGCTAGCACCCTAGCCTTGCCACCGCGACCAGCCGGCCACCACGCGCAACCCCGCGTCTCCCTCCTCACGCGATCTTCGGCTATAAATAGCCACCATCCTCCCACGTATTCGGGGCACCAAAAATAGCAAATAAGCTTGTTTTCTTCCCTCCCTCTGATTGATAGCTCACATCGAGCATCGATCGTCAAAGTTCAAAGTTTAAACGTGAGTTTCTCTCTCTAGCATTTTTCGGTTTTTTTAGCCCATTTCTTGTTTAAATTCGTTTGGCTCATTCTTGAGTAGTTAAATTGCTTTCTTTTATGTCATTAATTCACACACATAACATAGATTAAATACACGCTTTCAATTTTAAAAATCGTCGGTTAGTTTGAGCGAATTAATTAGTTTTCGATAATTAACGGTTTTGTCATTTTTTTGAAATTAAATTTTGTACGAGTCAAACTAAAAATCGGGGTTTGTACGGTCAGGAAGTCGTCGAAGAGACGAACATTTCAGTATGAACGATTTTCAAATCGGCCACCTGTGGCCTGAGCTTGGCCGCAAGCAGTACGCCGACGACCAAAGGAGGACGATGAACAGTGCCAGGCCAAACGACACTGTTCACGCGGGAATGGGCCAAGCCCATTCCCATTTAAATTTTTATGGGCCAGGCACTATTCCTGGCCCATTTTCATATTCTTTCATTTTTTCAATTGGGCCCAGCCCATTTTCAATTGTTTTCAAAACTTCGGGTCACATTTTTTTCGTAAAATAATTCGTATGCTTCGTATGATTAATTTTCGCGCTATCAACTGTTTAATTTTCTGCACTTATCAACTGTTTAAATTATTCGCACTTTAATTTTCCGCAATTTACTTTCGGCAATTTAAATTCAATATACCGCATATATGGTCGGTCGCATTTTAATTCTTGTAAATATTCAACTGCTTTAATTTTTCGCAAACTGCTGGAAATCCTTCCGCAAATTATCAATTGTTTAAATTTTCCACACTTTAAATTTCAGCAATTTACTTTCAGCAATTTAAATTCAATATACCGCCTATATGGTCGGTCGCATTTTAATTCTCGTAAATATTCAACTGCTTTAATTTTTCGCAAACTGCTGGAAATCCTTCCGCAAATTATCAACTGTTTAATTTTCCGCACTTTACTTTTCCGCACTTTAAATTTCCGCACTTTAAATTTCCGCACTTTAAAATTCTGCAATTTACTTTCGGCAATTTAAATTCAATACCGCCTACATGGTCGGTCGCATTTTAATTTTCGCAATATCAACTGCTTTAATTTTTCGCAAACTGCTGGAAATTCTTCCGCAATATCAACTGTTTTATTTTCTGCAAATATCAACTGTTTATTTTTTTGCAAATATCAATTGTTTATTTTTCTGCAAATATCAACTGCTAGAATTAAAATCAACCCACATGAACAACGTGTTTAAAGAGTTGCTTAAAATGCCATGTTCATATGATTTTAAATTCCCGCTTATTTTGACTGCATATACATGGGGATTTTCGATCCCACGCCAGTTTTCCACTTCAAAAATCCATCATTTAAATTTGTACTCTGTTAGCAATCCATGATAGGATCACGTAGTAATTAATTTAATCATGCATGACCCGATGATGAAAAAAGAGGGCGCTCATTCAGTCTTATGGAAAATTCAGTCCCATCACGTTACGGTTAGGGATAATCGATCGATCTTGATAAACGGTAACCCCGTCCGAAAGATCTTTTTATTATTCCTGAACGGTCACGATCATAGAAAAGACTAAAGTGACAATTCCTCTAAGGGCCCCCTTTTTTAAAATGCATTTTATCAAACACCTTTTTAAACACCTCTCTCATCAACCGGTAACCGTTTTCGGATGTGACTCGGGTGCCTAACACCTTCCCGAGACCATAATACGACCCCGAACCTTTTGTCTGGGGTCCAGACCCCTTTTTTGTGCCTTTAGTTTTTTTTACTTATTATATGTCCTATGCCATGACGATTAAGGTTCCCTAAGCCTAGCAACCAAATTAGGGTGGTGACTTTATTGCATGCTGCTAGGCGTCCCTTTTACGCCGAGCATCTGAAGGTCTCAAATTTCGTTGCACACTCGCAAATTTTTAATTTTCGAGGCGCGACATACCTTTAGAGGATGTCCAAGGAATGCCACCCAAAGGTCCTATCAAGCTTAGAGCATGGAGCAAATTTGGGAAAGTTTCTTGATAAGAAATCCATGGCAATGTTGAGCCCAAGACAATAAATAAGGGCGCTGCGTGGGAGGCAACCCATGTTTTTATTTCCGTTTTTCCTTTGATTTTTCGTGAATAAGTTCAGAGGTTTTTCATTCATGAGTACATCTAGCTAATCACCATTCTTGGTAAGAGCTTGAGGGCTATGTTTCTTATATTTCGTGAGATCTAATTACTCTTAATAATCTCTATCTTTGTAATTATTTATTTTCTGGTTTCTTTACTTCCTTGTTTAAGTTTAGAACTGACAATTTAGATTTTATCTTGGGAGACCCAGTTAAATGAATAATACAACTCAGACCCGATTGACAACCGTGGGCCTCGACTGACAACCGAGGGTAAACTTGAGTTGGGTGTTGTCTTATCCACAACAGCACTGCAGATATCGAGATGAACACCATTGAATCAGTGATTGAATCATAAGAACATAGTCTATTCATGCTCTTACCAGGAACCTTCTTTTTACTATTTTCAATCTTGACCCCCTATCTTAGCCAAACCTTTGACCAAGACTGTTTTGAACTATTTAATTGCTTTTATTTTCTTTTTAATTTTCAGAACCAACCAACCACACTCAGTGATGAGGAAGTCAACCAAGAACAACAAATCCCCCGAAGTCTCTATGGACGATCCTCTTACCACCATCTACAAGTTCCTTGTGGACAAGTGATAAGTTGTATTTCTACCCCTTTTTCATATCTATTATACACTTATATTTGACGTGCTCGACACGCGATCAGGTAGCATTCTTTGCCATGAGCTCAATGGTAGCTTTGGCAACAACTAGAGTGAGAGCACATATGGAACCGCCACTGGCGGCATTCAGCAAAGCCTTGTCGTGTGCCCGCAATCCTTCATAAAAATACTGGATGAGGGCATGCTCAGTTAGGTTGTGGGAAGGGCATAACGCTTGCATCTTCTTGAAGCATTCATAGTACTAATCAAGATTTTTAGTATCCTTTTGAAGGATAGAAGCCAATTGCTTACGAGTAACCATGACCATCGACGCTGGATAATACTTATCCGTGAAGGCCTTTGACATCTCGACCCAAGAATGAATGGATCTAGGAGGGAGATCATAGAACCAGTCAAGGGCATCGTCCTTGAGGGACCACATGAATATACGCAGCTTAGCTTGCTCTATATTGATGTTGGCTGGACTCATAGCTTCACAAATAGAATGTAATTGTTAAAGATGTCTATGAGAGTAACCTAATTAAACCCAATTAAACCCAAGTCCATTGAAAAATACACCATGCGAGTTACCGATTCTTCTCTTCTCCATTCTCCTGTAACTTTCAAGAATCCAGATGCTTATTTCTTTCTAATTCAGGTATCTCAATGTTTCCTCTCTTATTAAGATCTAAACTCTTCCTAGTTTAGTTATTTGATTTTGGTTTTGATTTTTACTTCGCATTTCTAATTCATATCAATAAGAGCTTGTTTCTAACAAATTTGGTCTTAGATATTTTTAGCTTTCGCTTTGCATGTGATCGCCCGCCGAAAGCGTCAAAAAAATATTATATTACGACTTGCAGACAATGTCAAGAGGATTGCCCATAGAGACTTCTCGGGTGTGTAGATTTTGCTTGACTTCCTCGTCACTGAAAAGTATTTGGTTGGTTTTAAAACTAGAAAACAAAAGACTTGAAATGAAACAATTAATTAGGGCTTCGTCAAGAGCTTGGCCAAGATAAAATAACAGTGTTGAAAATTTAGAGAGTAGAGATTCCTGGTAAGGGTACCTAATAAGCTACGTTCCCGACAATTTGATCATTGATTCAATGATATTTACCTTCATTTTTATAGTACTACTATAGAATGCAAGGACTCCTATACACTTCTACTTCCCACCTCTTTAAATTTCCTAACAGGTACTCCCTACTAGACAATCCTAACCAAACTGCACCTTGCTGGTAATTTGGTTAATGGTATGAATTGACCGGACACAGCACAACCATCATCAAATGCACAAGGGAAGACAATACATAACTCAAGCTACCTCACAGTCGAGGCCCTAGGTTGTCAATCTGGTCTGAGTTATACTGTTTGTTTTCTCTAGCCTACGTGAGACTAGTTGTCTACTTTAACCTATCCGATTTCGCTCGTCCTCTTCAAGGTTGACCGCAACTTTTAGGTTATAATGCAAGAGTGATCAGTTCTAGATTTTAACAAGAAAGTGATTTTATCAAGTCAGAAAACAAACAATTATGAAAATGAAGATTATTAAGAGTAATTAGATCTCACAAATCATAGGAACATAGCTCTATTGGCCCTTACCAAGAAGAGATGTATAGCCGGATCTTGTCATGGAGAAAGATGAGTTTATTATTTGCATAAAAAGAAGTAAAAAATCTGTAAATTCCAGACTTGGAAAATTACAGAGTAGAACGTGAAGTATGTCTAGGGACAAGAGAAAGAGAGAGAGAGAGTCCCATTCTAAAAGGGATTCTAGCAGCTTATAAGGTTCATTGCTTCCTAGTCCTACTCTATCTCTTTCAAAAATAAAAGATAAGGATGAAGGAAAAGATAAAGATAATTGTTTGATAAAGATCAAATATTGTTCAAGAGGGAAATCCAATTAAGGATTCTTGTTGATAATCTTTAATGTAGCAGATCCCTCAAATCCCATTTTCTATTGCAATCACCACCTCGCATCCTTGCGCTTTGCCTAGAGTCTCACGCTGCAGTCTGTCTCTATCGTGACTGTCTTAGTCAAGCCTACGGCTAAGACAGTTTCAGATGTCTGATTTTTGTGCTCTGCATATGATGTTCTCCTTTTTATGAGCCTCTAAGTAATTTCAGCAAAAGTAGGGAGAATCCATAGAAATCAATAGCTTTACTACCCAATTTACAAGTAATTAGATTTTATCTCAAGACAAGTGGGAGATTGGTCTGAACCACCAACTCCATCTAGGATGAGGGCAAGGTGGTGGAAAAAAACACAGGCAGTTATACAATAGTAAGTAAAAAGACTTACTTATCTTCTTATCGATCGTCACTCAAATGTAAGAATTTTATCTCAAGACAAGTGGGAGATGGTTCCGAACCACCAACTCCATCTGCATGTCTTTTTGTTTCAATTCTTTTTACTTAAGAAGGCAAGAATTTAACAAACTAGTAGTTCATGTAACTGATCGTCACTCAAATGTAATAATATTTCCTGATGCCTAATTGCATAGCTAAAAATGTGTAAAGGGCAAGACAAGGTCGAACCACAAAGATTGAGGGATAAAAACTTACTTTAAATGTATGACAGTAGCAAATGCAAACAAATAAAATGGTAACTCAAGGGGGGGTTTTGTCGATTGATCTAGTCAATCTATCACATAATCGATTGCTAACAAAACAATTAATTAAAAGCATATATCAAGGGCATGAAAGTAAAGAATATTCAAGGGCAAGACAATAAAGGAAGACTGTGAATAAAGATATTAATCAGATGAGACGGGATCTTATCAAGGGGCATTCGCAGGTTGCATGCAAAACTAGTTAATCATTGGCTCAAAGATATTCCATCCTCATGCCATAGATATGCTATAGGGGCCACGTTTCCACATAAACCCCCTACTTACCTTCTTAAGAGGAGCTAACCCCCATTTCCACATATGAGGTAGCCTTGACGTTTCGCTGTCCCCCCAGGCACGAATGCAGGGAGGCAATACTCAAAACGCCCATAAAGCGGAGGTAAGACATATCTAGGGCGTGATACCTCTCAACTTGTCAGACTCGCAGTAACGCCCTAGTCGACTGTTTGCCCTAGATGGAAGACTCTATTGCTATGACTCCACTAGGAATCTTCTAGTCCTAATAGCCTCACATTGACGTTATCGCTGTTAGGATGACAACAATCATAAAGAAACACTAGTAGTTGATCAGGCCCCTAACATTTCTAAATAAAAATGGCAAGAAAATGGCAAACAATCAAATATGACAGTGAGAATGTACTAAGCATGTTTAGGCCTCTTAACTAATCCTTGCAACCCTTGAACGCCCTTTACTAAGAAGATGAAAGCTTAGCTACTCATAATCAAATGTAAACAGTAGATAGAAGCAACAAATAACATAAATTAAGGAGATGAGAAAAGGAAGTGTATTAGAATAAACCGATGGCGAAATCAATGCTTTCTCCTTTTACAAGCTGACGACGCTGCTAATAATGGGAGAGAACAAATCCCTAAAATTAAGGTGAAAGGTAAAAGTGTGTAATGTCAGCCATCCTTACAAAACCCTACAACTTAGCTTAAATATCCTAACAACCCGCTAGGGGACAAAAATAGCTAAGGGAAGAGAGTGACAGCACATGGCAGGGTGCGCTCCTTAGAGGGGAATATTCTGGGATCTCCTGGCAGCGCCTGATTCCTTCTAGAAATGCAAGGAATCCCGTGCGAAGCTTTGGGGATCCTCTTCTTTGGCTTTTGATTAAGATCTGATGCAGACCCGTCATGGGCACTAGACTGCTCACTAGTCTGGTTAGCGTCGAGGGCACGACGACACATCGATATTCTAGGTCTTGATCCTTAGAGCTCCCAAGAAATCCATCAAAACCGCATATGTTCATCTCTTCCTTTTGGCACTAATCTACAATAAAGATGGAAAAAGAGGCAATTTAGCAGTATCATGCCCAAGAAAAGGTCAAAAATAAGGAGAAAGATATGCTCAAGACACGCACTATTAGTAACTAAGGCATTAATTAATTAAGGTCATGACAAAATAATTTGAGATGTTCCTCTTGCCAACCCTAGTGTTAAGCATCACTATCATGAATCTATACAAATGAGAGGTGTTTAAAGAGTACCAGGAAATGTACTCTTGCAGGTATTGGAAATGTTAACCCATTAGAATGCCTTGGTAGCATGGCATGGAGTTATGTAGTCAAGAATCTTTGTTTCCTATGTGATGAAATCCATGTTTAAAGTACAAGATTGTTTCTAATTTTTGAAAAATAACACTTAGTCTATCTAAAAACAAACAAAAAATTGAAACAAAAAGACATGAATAAGAATCCTCTAATACTAGAAAAAGAAAAACATCCTATAGTGTCTTGGCCAATGGCTTGGTCAAGACAAACTAAAAAAAAATTCATGCATAAAAACAATGTAAAAAAAGAAAGAAAACACATAGTCATATATACACATATACATATAAAACTCTCCCCCACACTTAGAAGACACATTTTCCTCAATGTGTGTTGGAGAATGAAAAGAAAAGATAGAAAAGAAAAGAAAAGAAAAGAAAAGAAAAGAAAATGAAATAAAAAGGAAATAAACGACGTGGAGGCAATTAACTTTTAGGAGGGGACTTTGGAGGTGCAACTCTGTCTATTTTCTGATGGAGGCTCATCATGGACTGCAGTAGGGCGTTGATACTAGTCATGAACTCCCTCAAAAGGGTGTTAGTTTCCCGGTGGTGGGCTTGTTGCTGGGCAAGGAGGGCTAGTTGCAAGGTGAGCTGTTGGGTAAGAAGTGTTGTGGCCCAAGATGGTGGAGCGCTGGAGGAAGAGGCTGCTTGATCAGGCTCAGGGAAAGTGCCTTGGTCACAGGCTTGTTCAAGATTCTCTGTCGGTGCTTCTACTGCTTGCTCTTAGGGCGTAGAGCCATCATCAGAGTACTTGATTGGTATAATCTTGAATTGGCCTTTGTGCTTCTTACCGAATATGTGCTCTACCACTGGCGTGAAACCTACATTGAAATGTACAAAACCATTTACCAAATGGAAATATCCCATTTGGTCAAAGGATTTCATGTCAAGTAATTTCATGCCACAAAATTCATACAAGTCAACAGTATCTAAATTTAATCCCCTAGAAGTGACAACTAACTTAGTGATCAGTGACCCCAAAATTATTTTTGCTCTTTAATCACATGCATGCAATTGCTTAGCTATCCAGAACCCAAGGTTGACATGCTTATTGTGCAATATGCACCATAGAAAAAATAGTTCCAACTTGAACACATTTCTAGACACATTTGTCTTACCAGATAGGGTGATTGACAGTGTCCTATGGAGCATCCTTAAGGCAGGATATCTAATTCTATATGCTTTTGAGTTTTTGTCAAATTTAAGTGTGGTGTCACGTATGAGTTCCTGAAATATTGTTGTCTTATCCCAATTTTTGGGGTAATCCAACAGAGCACTCATGTAGTTTGGTGAGTGAAGATCATCAACATGCACATAACCAAGCAAAACATTAAGGTAGCGTTTGGTTCACGGAATGTTACTTTCCTCCTTGGAATCACTCTCCCAGGAAAGTGATAGTCGGGAGAGTGATTGAGGAGAATGTTAGTTTTTTTGTGTTTGGTTGGGATTTAAGATTTCCGAGAAAGTAACATTATTATGTTTGTTTTGTACTTGAGAATCCTCGAGGAAAATAAGAAAAATGACTATTTTATCCTTTTCTATATTTGTGTCTTTGTTATCTTATTAGGTGTCTAATTATTTTTTTTCTATATATACTGTGCTACACAGATTCCTCTGAACACATTAGAATTTCTCTCTATTTAATTGTCTACCTTTCAACAATCAAAATATCAAATGAGTTTGCTTTATGATTATGGGTTTTTGCAGGTTAAAGAACATGACAAATGACATAACCTTCGTATTAGAGTCCTTGAAAATTATAGCAAAGTATGACACATATTGTTCTAGCAATGCAAAAAAATATAACTACAACAATAGACAAGTCTAGGATCGGAATTTCTTGGATTATTTGTTCCCGTTCCTAACCGTATTTTCTTCTACCTATTATTATTTACAACATTACTATGTAATTTTGATGTAATTATTCTAATTTTGATGTGATTATTATAATTTTTATGTATTTATTATAATTTGTATGTAATTAATTATAATTTCTGTGTAATTAATATAATTTGGCGAAGTTGTAGAAAACAAAGAAGGAAGGGCATGCTTTATTAGGTTATTTTTTATAATTAGTTTTGGACAAATATGTCATTTAACAAAAAAACTAACTTTCCCTGTAGGGGGGAATCACTCTCCCCACCCCCTAGCCAAGGAATCACTTTCCCCATTTTTTGGGAAAGTCAAGGCGGTCAAGGAAAGTTGGATTCCAGGAGAGAGTGATTCCTTGTCGTAACCAAACGCAATAAAGCTTGGACTCTCAAATTCCCGAGTCATTTTCCTTCCCGATTCCGCCAACCAATCGCACCCTAAATTCATTCAAAGACAGATGGGACCACTAATCACATAGCCTAAAGTTAACTACATCAGCAACATTCATAGCTTATATTATGCAGGAAAATCCAGAAACAGAAAACACTCCCAACCAATATTGTGAACAAAGTTCCTAGTTCTTTCACCAATTCCTAATTTATCTAAAAAGGTAAAATAAAGTTTGGAGAATTGTGAAATGTTAGAATCATACTTTTTGTGCAGTTTGGCTTTGAGGTCTGGTATGTCAAACCTCAACCAGCCTTTTAGTGTGTGCATTAGGGGTACCTTAGCAGTCTTGGTTGTAGGCTTTGCTAAGACTGATCCTGTTGCTGCTGTGGCATTCTCTTCATCATCCTCCGCTGTGTGTCCTGCAGCCGCTTCTGCCACTTCCTCCTTCTCATCCTTTGGTTCATCATCCAGTATCACCTTTTTCTTCCCTTTCTCCTTGGATTTTGCTGAGGAGCTAGGGCATTGGTTCTTCTTAGGGGGTGGTACTGCTACCTCCTCTTCTGCCTCAACTAGCTTATTTTCTCTTGCCCTTTTCCTCTTGCTCTTCCCCTTGGTAGAGCTTCCTCCCTGGGCTGGTCTAGGAGGTTGTGGTGATTCTGGCTCGGACACTCTCCTGGTACTCTTTCTCACTACTCTCTTGTGAGCAACCTGCTTCACTCGAGAGGGTTTCTTGGGTGCTGAAGCGGTTGCCTCCTTGTGAGTCGGAGTGTCGACTGTCTTGGTTGTAGACTTGGCCAAGAAAAGTTGTTGTGGCCTCATGGCAGCTCCCAGAATGCCTTATCTCCCCCTACTTTTCTCTTCTTTCTCCTCTCTTCCCTTGAGTCTACCTCTAGTGGGGGTGGTCATTTTATCTTCGACAATGGGATGTTGTATGAGTCTATATCATTCACCCTAATTGCCTTGTCCTTTCCTTGGACACTCGGCTCAAAATCCGGCTTGCCATTACTTGGGGTATATCGTCTGACCAACTTTCTCTTTGCTCTCTATCCTCCTCTTCCCGATCAGCTTCTTCTTCTTCTTCTTCCTCAATGGGCACATGAAGGAAGATTCGCCTCTTTGTTAGGGGTTCAGCCACCACTGGCGGCTTATCCTCTATCGAAACCTCGGCGGATGACGTCTCCTTCACTATTTCTAGGTCATCATTGGGCGCCAACCCTTCCATTATCGGCTCCTGATCGAACACTGATCGTCACTCAAATACAATTTATAATGCCCGAATATATGTGCACAATTGATATGTGTACAGTGGTAGTGAGGGTCGAACACAGGGATTGGGAGAGACTGATTCAAGGTCTTGAATTAAAACACAAAACAAAAGCACAAAAATGTAACAAACAAGGGGGGGGGGGGATAGTTGACTAAGCAAGTTAGCCAAGAGAGATTTGGAGCTAACAATTCTAACTATGAAAGCAATAATCGGGGCCTCGATAGTGAAACTTGAATCGGGGTCTCGAAAGGTAAAAGATGGCAAATCAATGATCAAGGTTAGAACAATAAGGCAAAGAGACAAGTAAACACAATAAGTCAAATAGAGAGAAAGATCTTAGCAAAGGATACTCTTAGGTTGCATTCGGGGGCTCGATTGTCTTCAGCGCAAGGATATTCTATTCATGTGACATAGATTTGACATAGGGACCAGATTCCTCGGATATCCCCTACTTTCCTCTTAAGAGAAACTACCCCCCGTTTCCACATATGAGGTAGTCTTGACAGCCCGTCATCCCTACAGGCAAGAATGCGGGTGGGCAATACTCAGGTTGCCTATGAAGATAAGAAAAGACACATCTAGAGCTGAAGGTCCCTCAGTTTGTCAGGCTCGTGACCCCGCTCTAATCAACTACTCACCCTAGCTAGGCGAGACCATTTCGACAAGATTACCCCTAGACTAGGTGCCTACTTGTACCATGCAACTTCCCGACACGTTCCCATCACATGGATGACAACAATCACACAGGAGAATTATTAGTTGATCAAGCATCTAATTACCCCAAGTGAAAATATAATTAAAATGATAAGCAATTGAATATGGCAGCAAGAGTATATTAAGCACATTTGGGCCTCAAATCTACCCTTGCAACCCTTGAATTACCTTTGCTAAGAACTAAGGATTTAGTTACTCATGCTTGAAGAGAAATTAATCATAAATATAGGGAACATAATAAGTAAAGAAATAGGTTTAAGTGGAGAAAACTTGATTACTAAAGGCCGAAGCAATGCTTCGATTTGCTACAAAAACACTTCAAGTCCGGCGGCTAAAGAGAAGAATGCTAACAAGAACTAGAGAGAGAAAACTAGAAAGAAGTCTAGAGTATGTAGGTTAATTCTAATACACCCTCCTGCTCCCCTCTTTCTCTCGTAGAAGTCCTATTTAACCTAGAAATTACAAGCACAAAATATCTTCCAGCCCAACTAGGGCACAAAATCCATTTAAGGAAAGCCTAGCACAAAGCAAACGTGCTCCTAAAGCACAAAGCTGGTGGCAGAAGTCTGATTTGCCCAGCTTTGGCAGATCAGGAGCAGGTTTTAGCTGACTCGAGATCTGACATGGAGAGATGGAGATAAACTCTGGGACTTGTGCAAAACTTTCTGAAAAGTGTCGGAGGGGACACGTGGAAGCTTCTGTAAGAGGACACGTGAGAATGCCATTCTTTACCCTTCGGGGTCTCGAATCAGGA
The DNA here is from genome assembly GCA_963691705.1 of Viola odorata. Taxonomy (NCBI): domain Eukaryota; kingdom Viridiplantae; phylum Streptophyta; class Magnoliopsida; order Malpighiales; family Violaceae; genus Viola; species Viola odorata. Next base: position 36,662,841 of record OY829542.1, read on the forward strand.
ATCCTTGTCAGGACCTTGAAGGCTATCTTGGTGTCAGGACATCGACTTTGGTCTTGAAGCTCAGATTTGCACAAAAATGCTCCTAAAACGCATGTTTTCGCATAAACTCCCTTTCTAGGCCTAGATCTGCAATAGTGATGAAAACAAAGGTATATTAGCAGAATCATGCCTCAAATCAATGGAATAATAGGGGGGAAACCATGCATAAATACACACTATCAAATAATCCCCACACTGCCCAATGCTCGCCCTCGAGCATTAACAAAATTTAAAAATAACCCACAAAATAGAACTAGCACACTTGACCATAGCACAGAGAATAAGCATGCTACTTCAACAGTCGGGACCTCGATTGAAACAACCTCTGCCTAGATGAACGTCTGCATCAGATCAGAAGGATAACGACTCTTAAGAAAAGACTTTTTTGCACTAGGCCTTGACATGAGCAATCCTCACTAGAATGTGTTTACACTCTCACTCGCAAGCAAGGGTAAGTGTTTAACGCTCAAAGAAATGCAAGTAACATAGCATGGAATAGAGCATGCATATCAATCCGAGTTAAAGAGCACATGCATGGGCAATCAAACAATCAAAAGACTTTACATCAGGGGCAAGAATAGAAACAGAAGTAGAAAAAATAGGACGGGTGGAGGAAGGAGGTAGAAAGAAAAGAGAAGGTATGGAGAGCAGAAATATGGAGAAAAGTTGGAAGGCAAGAGAAGAGTGGGAAGTGAAACCAATCTCAAACCTGGAATGCTCCCTTGACAAAAGAAATGATTCGGAGACAGTACCGTCGAGGGCTCGAAGATGAGGGCTAGATAGGCTTCTCCTTTTCTGGCGGGATCGGGACCTTGAGCGACTGTTGGCATATTTCTTTCTTTCTTTTGGCACTTTTTTTACCCCCTTTTCTTTTTTATATATGTTTTTTTTAAAAGAGGGGCGAACCTTTTTGACTTGTGGCTTATGGGGTAAGATTCTTTTCTCTTTCATCTTGCCCTTGATCTGCTTTTAGCGTCGAATCTTGCTTCTTGGGGGAGTCCCCACACTTTGGCCTTACTAATCGTCTAGCCCTCGATAGCCCTCGGTACTGCTCACCTACCAAGGAAAAAAGGTCAAAGAAAGATTAGTTCAAGTGGTTTAGAAAGAAGAAACATGGAGGGGGAGTCGAGGGGGGAATTCGGGGGAAAGATGATTGAGAAGAGAATGAAAGAAAGAAAGAAAAGTGAAAGAGAATAAAAATAGAAATTGATGCAAAGTCTTTATCTAATTGTTGCTTTCCCATGTCTAATCGTGCCTATACCCATGGGTATGATGCATACCTAGCTTGTGCCTAGTTGAGCATTGAATCGCACAAGAAAGAATTGTAAGTGTTTAGCTCAAATGCTCACAGGGTGCTTGTGACTATTCATATCTTGTCCTAGATGCAGTCATAAGGGTTAACAGGTAGAAGATTAAATAATCGGGACCTTGACTATATGGTAGCATTTTCATTCTATGTGCACAAGTCAAGTGTGTGTGTCCAACATTGGGGTGCTTTCAAAACTGGGCAGCATATAAAGATGAAAATCCAAATATATATATATATATATATATATATATATATATATATATATATATATATATATATATATATATATATATATATATTTAAAACAAATGCAGTTCAAGCAAAGTAAACAAATAAAGCAGATAAAACCCTCCCCACACTTAGGCTTCACTTTGTCCTCAATGCGAGAAGGGCACAAATTAAAAGCAGTAGTTCAAAATAAATATAAAGGACATCGTTTAACAAAATATAAGAGAATGTTTTACTGCCAACGCAAGGGCAAAGTATAAGATTGTTCGGGGTCTTGATCAGGATGGGGGAAGATTACGCTTGGCAACTTCCGTGGTGAGAGCTTGAAGTTCTGTTAGGATGGCACGATTTGTACTCAGGATGGCATTGAGGAGTCGGTGCGTGGTTTCATCAATTGGCATTCTTTCGGGAGCTTGAGGAATTGGGTTCTGCTCTGGGATAGTTGAAGTGGTAGTTCTGGCTTGAGTAGCGGGAGCTCGAGCTTGGGGTCGGGGCCTTGAAAGATCAGGGTATTCAAATTTCCCTTCGATTTTGCCCTTATTTCCTGCACTAAAACTCAGTACACCATCAGTAACACATAAAAATCCCATCAAGTCCAGGGTCTTGAGGCCTAGAATCTTGAAGGGTGAGGGATGCGGGTGCAGGTTTAGGTCTTCAAGTTTCATAGAGTACAAGTGCAGGGCTAAATCAGTGATGACCGATCCGAGAACAGGTGAGCAACCCTGGGGGGTACTCGAGACATTGTGAACTGCAGAGGCGATCTAGTACCCGAGGTTGACCCTTTTCTTGTGATGCATGGCCCAAAGAAAAATATCTCACTATGGGATAACTAGCCCGAGGTCCTGAATTTTCCCAAGAGTGTGATGGATAGAAAGCGCTGCAAAATATGGAGTGAGAGGTCCTCTATCTCATGAGCCTTGGTCTGGCGAGAGTCAAACACTACTTTAGGGTTTCCGGAAAGCTCCCGAAGTGCCGCATCATTATCAAAGTCGGCCAGAATGGAAGTCAGGGCATTCTGGTAGGCATCTTCTTGCACTTCATCTCGGTGGACAAAGCAAAGGTAAACATTGAGATCATCTATGGACATCTGGTTCCATTTACCAGCCAACCTAAAATTTAGACAACCTATGGTGGAGAGGTCGGGACCTTGCTTACCTTTGGGTTTGAAGAGTTCGGGGTCATACTAGAAGGTAGTAAAGAACTCGAGGGTGAGTTCTATGTAGGTTGTCTTATCAATCAAAAACAGACTCTCCCAACCTATTCCCCTAAACAGTTCCCTAATTCGGGACCCAATACCCATCTTGGTATAAAATTCGAGATCTAACTTAGCACATTGCCCAACACCTTTTGAATTCAACAGGCTCAACCTATTTAGAGATGGTTTATCAGGAAACTTGACAAAAGCATTTAAAGTGCAAAGGTCAGATGTTACCCATTGTTGGTTTCGGGGTCCCGAAGCAGAAACAAGTGTCAAGGCCTCGAATGGCGGGTCCTCCTCAACTTTTTGCATTTTGTGCGGGGTCGCCGAGGTTTTCCCTTTCCCTTTTTTACCGCAGAGAGTTTCCTCTTCTTGGTGGCCGGAGTTTCTAGCACTGGTTTCTCCACTATGGCTGGAGTTTTTCCTTTCTTCTTTTTAGGGTTAGGGCTTGCTTCCTTCGCCGCCTAAACCTCAGCCGCAACCTCCTCTTCTTGGGTTCCTTCGGGGGCTTGATCTTCCTGCTCTGGCTGTTCTTCTCTAGCCTTCTCAGCCATCTCTTTCTCAACTTTTTCTCTCTCCGCTCTCTCCTCTTCCAGGTTTTCGATCTCGGCTCTTCTTGCCTCCTTAACGCTCTCACTGGTTTCATCCTCCTCCTCCTCCTCTATGTCAGCTTCGGGGTCTCGATAGTCTGGTCTCAGCTCCCCTTTGTATCGGTCATAGGAAAGAGGCTCAACCTCTAATGGTTTGATGTTTTCTTCTTCCACCTCGGATTTTTTCGTTTTCTTTTTGGTTTTGCTGCCGGCGGTGGTAGTTGGAGGTAATCGGACGACTCACCCTGATCTAGTCATTATGGATGTTGGGGGTTTGGATCCGAGGATGTGGAGATTGTCAGAATCGGAGTTGGGTGGCTCTAGACCTCCTGGGATCCTGAGGATTCCGATAGGAAGGGATCTGAGGCCGAAGGTGATGGTGGGGGAGATGGAAAAAATGGCGGAGGAAAGCGCGGTGGTGATCGGCTTGCTGCCGTTTGAGGGTTTGGTGGTGGTTGTGTACCAGAATGAGGAGTGGGGGAGCTTTGATGGGTTTTTGTGGATGTGGGGCTTTTTGTTTTCGCCATTAGAGAAAGGCTCTATTATTTTTTCTTTTGGTTGACAGAAAGTGATGGGTCTGAGTGAGAGGTTGAGGGAAGAAAATGTGTTGGCTAGGTAATTGATGAAAGTGAAGGGTTTGCATGGGGTAGTGGGTTTAGTGGGATACGGAAAAGATGGAGAGAGGGTGATGATTTGATTTCCCTTGGTTCTCGGCTCCATATGGCATGCTAGGAGAGGAAGGGAAGCGTCCGAGGAGCCATGCGCCTGCCACCTGCACAAATCAGAAAAGTGAGTTCACTTTTTGAATTTTAAAAGAGAGGAAAGGAAGACAAAATAAAAGGAATTTATGGGATTTAAAAAAAGAGGGGACAAGAGAATTAAATGGGATAAAGGAGACAAAGGAGAATTAAAACTACCCTAGGGAACATAAAAAGCACTCATAAAGAATAATAAAAAGCTGAGTTGACTTAGAATTTGAAAAAATTAAAAGAAAGGAAAGGAAGAAGGAGGGTCAGAAAATATGGGATTTCCCCACACTTGGCCTTGATTAACGTCCAGGCCTCGACATTACTTTTGGATTCTAGGTCTCGAAGGTTGGGTCAACCACCTTCATTTCTTCTGCGGTCGAGGGTTCAAATCCTTCATAAAATGGCTTCAATCTGTGGCCATTGACCTTGAAAGGTTCTCCAGTGTCCGGATTTTGAATTTCGATAGCTCCGTGGTTGAAAATAGTTGTGACCTTGAATGGGCCTGTCCACTTTGATTTAAGTTTCCCTGAAAATATACGTAGGCGAGAGTTGTACAATAAAACTTTCTGTCATATTGTCAAAAAATTTAGGATGAGATGCTTATCGTGGTGGGCTTTTTTTTTTTGCCCTTGTAAATCATGGAATTCATAAGCATTGCCTCGAAGTTCTTCGAGCTCTTGAATTTGGAGACAGCGATCTTTGGCAGCTATATTCAAGTCCATGTTGACCTTCTTGATTGCCCAAAAGGCTTTATGCTCTATCTCGACTAGGAGGTAGCAAGGCTTGCCATAAACTAATCGATACGATGTCATATCGATTGAGGTCCTGAATGCGGTGCGATACGCCCATAGAGCATCTCCCAACTTAAGGCTCCAATCCTTCCTAGATTGGTTGACTGTCTTTTCCAAGATGGCCTTGATTTCTCGATTCAAGACCTCGGCCTGCCCGTTGGTATGAGGGTGATAAGCTGTAGACACTCTATGAGTTACTCCATACTTGTTGAGTAAGGAATAAACCATTCGATTACAAAAATGTGTCCCCCGATCACTGATGAGGGCTCAAGGTGTCCCGAATCGATCGAAAATATTAGTCCGTAGGAAGTTGACCGCTACTTTTGAATCATCTATTTTTGTGGCCTTGGCCTCAATCCATTTAGAGACATAATCAACTGTAAGAAGGATGTACGCGTTCCCGAATGAGTTCAGGAAGGGCCCCATGAAATCGATACCCCAAATATCAAAGGTCTCGCAAGAAAGGATGCTTGTCAAGGGCATCTGATTTCTTGCTCCTATATTTCCTGTTGCTTGGCATCACGGGCACATGGCGCAAAGCAAATAGCTATCCTCAAAAATCGATGGCTAATAGAGACCGGCTCCCAAGACCTTAAGTGCGGTTTTCTTGGCTGCAAAGTGCCCTCCTTCGGTGGCTGAATGGCAGAATTTGAGGATTGATGACACCTCATCCATGGTGACACAACGTGTAATGATTTGATCCGAGCAATGCTTCCATAAGTAGGGGTTATCCTAAACATAGAATTTCGATTGCTTCCTGATGCGATGCTTTCCAAAGCTCGAGGCCTTGATCGGGTAGGCACTAGTGGCACAGAAATTTGCAATGTCGGTGAACCATGGAAATCTGACAGCTTCGGCTAGGCATAGATATTCATCTAGAAAATTTTCTCTGATGGCCACTCGGGAGTCGTCTTCTTGAGTCGAGAACCTGCTCAAGTGATCCGCAATGCAATTCTCCGTCCCCTTCTTGTCCTTGATTGCGATGTTGAATTCTTGGAGTAAGAGGATCCATCGGATGAGTCGAGGCTTTGCGTTTGCTTTCTTTATCAAACACCAAAGGGCTGAATGATCCGAATAGACAATCACATAAGTTCCCAAGAGGTATTGTCTAAACTTATCAAGAGCATAGACGATTGCTAAAAGCTCCTTCTTCGTGGTAGTATAATTCTATTGCGCTGGATCTAATTGTTTAGAAGCGTAGTAGATGACATAGGTTTCCTTGTCTTTTTTCTACCCCAATACTGCTCCTAAGGCCTGGTTACTTGCGTCGCACATGATCTCGAATGGGAGTGACCAATCAGGGGCTCGAATGATTGGGGCGGAAATGAGCTTTGCTTTCAAGGTCTCGAAGGCGGCCTTGCATTCTTCATCAAATACGAACTCCACATCCTTGTGTAGCAATTGGCACATAGGTTGAGTTATCTTGGAGAAATCCTTGATAAACCTCCTGTAAAAACCTGCATGGCCAAGAAAGGAACGCACATCGCGAACATTAAGGAGGTAAGGCAAGGTCTCAATTACCTAGATTTTTGCTTTGTCCACCTTAATGCCTTTGCTGGAAACGATGTGGCCTAGAATGAGACCTTGATCTACCATAAAATGGCACTTCTCAAAGTTGAGTACAAGATTAGTTTCAATGCATCTTTGCAAGATTTTTTTCAAATTAGAGAGGCATTCGGGAAAATAATTACCATAAACTGTAAAATCATCCATAAATACCTCAATGCAATCCTCCACGAATTCAGAAAAAATGCTCACTATGCACCTTTGGAATGTAGCAGGGGCATTGCATAGCCCAAAAGGCATGCGTCGGTATGCGAGCGTACCAAAGGGGTATGTGAAGGTAGTCTTTTCTCGATCTTCGAGGGCGACTGGAATTTGATGGAAGCCCGAGTACCCATCCAAAGAACAATAATGCGTCTTGCCCGCAAGACGTTCCAATATTTGATCAATAAAAGGAAGTGGGAAATGGTCTTTCCTTGTAGCTTCGTTCAAGCGCCTGTAATCAATACACACACGCCATCCATTCTGATGGCATACCGTATATGTATATCGCGTGGTCCAATCATAAAGATCCCAGCTCCAACTGATTTTTGATTCTTAGCCCCATCCACGTGGATGACCCATAAGTCAGTGTAAGTTTGCGGGAACGGGAGATCCAGGTTATCTTTTTCCTCTTCGGTTAAATCCGTCAGAGGCTCTTCTGTAAAGGTGCACTCAGCTATGAAGTCTGCTAAGACTTGGGCTTTCACAGAGGGTCGATTTTTGTATCGCAACCCATATTGCTCAAGTTCAATAACCCAAATTAACATCCTTCCCGAAGACTCCGGTTTCCTGAATATCCTTTTCAAGGGTTGGTCAGTAAAGACGATAGCGGGATGAGCTTGAAAATATCTGTTCATCTTCCTTGTAGCTTGCACCAGCGCAAATGCTATTTTCTCGATGTGCGTGTATCGCAGCTCGACATCTTTCAAAACATTACTCACAAAATATACGGGATGGAGTAAGTGGTTATCGTCCCGAACGAGGACGACACTGACCACTTCATCGGTAACGCCAAGGTATAAATACAAGGTATCTCCCTGTTCAGGCCTTGTCAACACTAGGTCAGACGATAAATAAGCTTTCAAGGCCATAAATGCCTCTTCGCATTCTGTTGTCCACCCGAAAGGTGCTTTCTTGCGTATGACCTTGAAGAAAGGTAGGCATCTCTCGCCTTGCTTAGAGATAAACCGCCCTAGGGAGATAACGCGCCCAGTCAATCTTTGCACCTCTTTGACGGTTCGAGGAGATATCATGTCCTGGATAGCTTTAACCTTTGAAGGGTTGGGCTGGATGCCTTTTCGGCTAACCACATAACCCAAGAATTTTCCCGTCTGAAACACAAACATGCATGGTCCAATTTGACTAGGTTAAGTAAGTAATTAGGGTAGAGCCTCGAACGTACTGAGTGTCTCGCCCTAGACGCGTCTTCCTTCATCTTCATGGGTCTTTGAGTATTGCCCCCATAAACGTACCTTGGGGGGACGGCAAAGTGTCAAGACTACTCCATAAACGTACCTTGGAGTAGTTTCTCGTACGAAAGGAAGTAGGGGACCTAAACGTACCTGGTCCCTATAGCGCACCTATCAGCAAGGGCTAGAAGATCATTGCACTAATGACCGGCTGACCTTGAAAGCAACCAGAGATAGATTCCTACTGGGAACTCCCTTCTCTATTGATTTATTATCTATTTTATTACTATCTATTACTGCTTTCCTAGTTATTAATCAACAAACTCTTGAAACCCCCCCCCCCCCGGTTACTTGTTACTGTTCTGATCTATTTGCCCTTGCTGCACAGTACAAGAAAGTGTTCACCTTAGTCCCTGTGGATCGACCCTGTACCACTATACACAGTTTAATTGTGCATTTGCTGTAGGTTTTATTATTATTTTTGAGGTGTCTCGACAGCACGTCAGGTTTTCAAGAGTTTGTTAATTAGTAACTAGGAAAGCAGTAATAGACAGTAATAAAATGGATAATAAATCAATAGAGAAGGGAGTTCCCAGTAGGAATCTATCTCGGGTTACTTTCAAGGTCAGTCGGTCATTAGTGCAATGATCTTCTAGCCCTCGCTGATAGGCGCGCTATAGGGACCAGGTACGTTTAGGTCCCCTGCTTTCTTTCGTACGACAAACTACTCCAAGGTACGTTTATGGAGTAGTCTTGACACTTTGCCATCCCCTAAGGTACGTTTATGGGGGCAATACTCAAAGGCCCATGAAAATGAAGGAAGACGCGTCTAGGGCGAGACACTCAGTACGTTCGAGGCTCTACCCTAATTACTTACTCAACCCAGTCGGATTGGACCAGCGACCTGATGACTCCGATCTGGTTGTCTACTTTACCCTGCAGCTTCGCGTTAGTTATAACAATAGAGATGACTTTAATTGTCTAGGCCTAGCAGCTCGTTGGCCAGACTTACAAACAGCCCTAGCAGATTTGACAAGAAATTGTTAAGTAAATAAATATCAACCAGTGCTATAATAATTTCAATTCGACCTCACGGCTTTCCTAAGCATCCTTTGATGATCCTACCAAGAACGAATGAGCTTAGCCGCTCATATTAGAATTAAAATAAATAAATAAATAAAATTGCATAAAGAAAAGAGGATGAAGAAGATGAAGAAGTTGAGGAACAATGGAGGCAGTGGCGCAAGAACAAAAAAGAGAATTGATGGAATAATGGAATCGAAGATGTCCAAACCCTCAGACTAAAAAGGGTTTTATAAGAAAATTACAAAAGGGGAAATTCCAATAATGGAAACTAATTAAAAGGGAAATCCTAGTTTAATTGGAGTTGAGCTCATTAAATTTTCTTGCCAAAACGGGAAAAGCTAGATTAATGGGATTGATTCTCTGATTTTCCTGATCCGTAATTTTCCTTTTCCGTTTTTTTCCTTTTCCGCACTGGAGCTCTCTTCTGCCGCGTGCGTACAGCTGCAAGGGCAAGCGACTGCCTGCAAGCTGCAAGGGCAAGCTGTTCAAATCCGTCTAGAATCCAAAGAAAGTGCATCTTTTCGATATTTCCTTCCCAAAAGCTCTGATCTATAAAATAGTAGGAAAACAGAAGGAGATCAGTAGCAACATGCCTAAAAAAGGCTAGGAAAGGAATGGGAAATTTGTACAAAATACATCATATCAAACACCCCCACACTACCCCATGCTCGCCCTCAAGCATTAAACTCAAAACAAACCCTCAATAAGAATAAATGGTTTCCCACAAAAAGGTATACAGGAGAAGCACACTCTGCACACAAGCACAAAATTCGGCACAACCTCCTACCTAGATAGCATCCACATTAAACCCAAGGAATAACAAAACCAAGGGAGAAACTTTCCCATGTCTAGCTAGTCGCAAGCAATCCTCACACAGAAAATAGTGTTTGCACTCAAACTCAGAAAGGATCATGGCAAGGTGTTTGCACTCAACAATGTAAATGACAATGCACAAAACCAGATTTGCGGTAATGACCCGAGTACGGAGAACACATGCGTGGGCAATCATACAATCATAAAAACTTTGCAAAGGGTAGAGCAAGAAAATGTGGAAGAAGGAGAGAGTTCAAAGAGAGAGAGCCTCTTGTTGGCAGCAGCGAGGGTAAGGCAAAGAGCGCTGGGTGACCAGTGGGGGTATTCTTCTTCGTAGCTATCAGTCTTCTGGTTTTCTTCATGCTTCGCTCCGCTTCTGATTTGTGCTCCTCTTTTGCTCAAATTTATTTCTTTTTCTTTTTCTTTTTCATTTTTTTTTTTTTTTTTTTGTTCAAGCAAAAGGGAGTGTGTACATATTGTTTTCATCTGTCTGACTGGAGCAGCAAAAATTCTATCGACTGACCTGGCTTCAACCTGTGATAGCTTTCAGTGTCTTGGTCTAGCTTCTCATTTCCAGAAGTAAAGGTCTCCAAGACCTTCTTTTTCCACAACTCCTCCTTTAACGGTGCCCTGGCAGACTCCTCATCTCGAGCCAGCATCTCTTCGTGGAGAAGGAGATTTCTCTTCTTTTCCAACGCCAACTCTGCCTCCAGAACCTCTATTTTCGCTTTCCCGGCAGATCTCACTCAGTTCAATTCCTTTTGTGACTCGTCATGAAGACGCGTTAGCAGTCTCACATGGTCCGCCGATTTTTGAAGCTGCGCCTTCTGAGCACACATCGCGCTAGAGAAATTTCATGACTCGCGATCATGAATTTCAAACAGATAGTTCAGATAATGGAAGGTATCCAGAGAGTCATTCATAGCATGCCGGAGATGAGCCGTTGAAGGAACCTGAAGAAATTTCTCTTTCTCTGCTCGGGAGCCCATCATCTCCCCTATCAAGGGCGCGGTAAACTCATCTCTGGAAAAGGGTTGGGGAACCCCGACAGCGCGGAGAGTGTCAAAGCAGAATCCTGCCGAGTTCATACGATAGGCCGGGGTCCCGTTAGGGTCACCATAAGAAAGATTGATTGACGAAACGGTAGAAGAATCCTTAGTAAACACATTCGTGATATGAGTGAAAAACAACTCTGGAAGGGCTTTAGGCGGCAGCCCAGCAACCGAGTCTGCAGCAGAAGATGTGGTCACCAAGTCAGGGATACAGTGAGAAATCGGGGAATCAGGAGCGTCAGCTGTAGGAAGAGGACATGCTGTCGGAGGGGCCTCCGCCTCGGTAGAGCAGGTAGCAGCCAGCACCTCAGTAATCTTCACTAGCTGAGAGGTCCTTGCCTCAGGAGAAACGATAGGTGTAGAAGCAGTCGCCGCATTAGCAGAAGATGCCCTGGTAGCCTGTTCGCTGAAATCCACTCGAAGTTTTTCCGATGCGAATGGCAAAGGTCTGGCTTAGCATCCATATCCTCGTCGTCACTATCAATCACCCTTGCGACGATCTGGTAGCCAATTTTCCACGAAACGAGAAGCTCGGACAGAGCCGCCGAGCCTTCGCCCTCCCCGGGTAACCGTCTTGGTTCTCCTCCTAGGGGGTTGAACGCTTTCCTGATTAGAGCCTTCAGCGGGAGGAGAAGCTGGTAAAGTTCGGAGCGGTGCTATATTCAAAGGAGCGCCAGTATCACCTGGAAATCGACCGTTAGCATCCTCTATAAAATGTGCAAAAAACGAGTGAAAAAGAAAGAAAGAAAGTATGAAAAGAGACAGACCCACCCATAACACACTCCTCTAGAGGCTTGAACAATGCGAAATCACGGATGCGATAGCAGGTGTCCTCGTCTAACAAAGCGTTAACCTGATCCAGCTCAACTCTAGTCAATATCACGGGATTCATCCAAATGGGGCCTATGAGCTCCTGGTTGAAATTAATATGCCACAAACGGGACGGTAGCTCGAGAACAAAGAAACTACTTTTTCAATCAGCCACACCCTTCTCAAAACCACGAAACCACCGCCAGAATGACTGCACGAACGCGTCATCCCATCGAGGAGTGATTTCGATTAAACAATTATGACAATTCATACTAAAGAATTTTCGAAATAAATTGAGAGATGGGGTGAAAATGTTCTTCAACTCGCAAGCGCGAAGAAAAGCATAAACCGCACACCAAGAAGAGGGAGTTATCTGGGCAGGATTAAGGTTGTGATCCCGCAGCAGTGTTAGTACTGATTCATGAACGGGAAAGCGGAAACCATAAAGGAACATCTTAAAATAAAGTAGCCTACAGAAACCCCACGCCGGATTGTGAAGCCGCATATGACCTTCAGAAATAAAGGGTTCATGCCCGGGAGGAAAGGTGATACCGTGTTCCTCCAGCTCGGCCTTTAGAACCACATCGCATGTAAAAGTACTAGGTGAGTGCCTTTTTCCTGCATCTTCGACAGCTCACGCTTTACTTTGGCCAAGTGTTGAACCATGATGGGTTCTCTTGCTTGAGAGTTCCCCAGAACCTGATCCATTACTAGTTTAGAGTCCCCCCGTATCTTTAAGCGCAGGCCGCGTTCCGCTTCCGAGACGGGTGTAGCTTCAACAGAGAAGTTGTTTCCTATTCTAAGTCCTACTAACAATGCTTCGTATTCTGCTGCATTGTTGGACAAGGGTTGCAGGATTCTGATGGCGTATCGTATCTCCATGCCGTTTGGTCCGACTAGGAATACACCTGCGCCTGCTAATTCTTGATTTTTCGCTCCATCCACGTGGATAACCCATGAATTTGCGTATGTTTCCGAGGATGGGAGACATAAATCCTCTGATTCTTCTTCTGACGATTCTGTCAACGCGTCTTTTGTGAATGTATATTCTGCTATGAAGTCTGCTAACGCTTGGGCTTTAATAGCCGGTCTAGCTTTGTACTGCAGCCCATATTGTACGAGCTCAATTGCCCAAATCAACATTCTCCCCGAGGACTCTGGTTTTCTAAAGATTTTTCTCAACGGCTGATCAGTGAGTACGGTGACGGGGTGGGCTTGGAAGTATCGGTCCATCTTTCGCGTTGCCTGTATTAGGGCAAGCGCTATCTTCTCGATGTGGGCGTATCGCAGCTCAGCGTCTTTCAATATGTGGCTGACAAAAAATACCGGACGATGTATGTGCCCTTCACTTCGTACAAGGACGGCACTGACTACCTCGTCAGCGACGCCCAGGTATAGGTATAGCTCATCGCCAAATTTAGGCCTCGTTAACACTAGATCGGATGACAGGTAAGCTTTTAGTCCCGCAAACGCTTTCTCACATATCCTCTGTCCATCCGAAGGGGGCTTTATTTCGAATGACTTTGAAGAAAGGTAAGCATCTCTCACCCTGTTTAGATATGAACCGTCCTAACGCGATGATGCACCCAGTGAGCTTCTGTATTTCTTTGACAGTTCGAGAGGGTATCATATCCTAGATGGCCTTTATCTTTGACGGGTTGGGCTGGATACCTTTCCGGCTGACCACATATCCCAAAAAATTTCCCGTTTGGAATGCGAACATGCATTTCCTCGGATTCGGCTTCATTTTGTATTCTTTCATCACCCTGAAGACTTCTTCCAGGTCGGTTAGGTGGTCCTTAAAGCTTTGACTTTTGACTAGGATGTCGTCCACGTAAGCTTCTACATTTCTCCCGATTTGCTTTTGGAAAACCTTATTCGCCATGCGTTGGAATGTTGCCGCGGCATTTTTCAGCCCGAATGGCATTGCAATGTAGCAGTAAGTAGCCCTCGGGGTGATGAAGGCGGTTTTTTCTTCGTCTTCTGTGGCCATGGGAATTTGATGATACCCAGAGTTAACATCTAGGGAGCTTAGGTAGGTGTATCCAGCGGTTTGGTCGACCAACTGATCGATTCGAGGAAGAGGATAGCAATCTTTGGGGCAGGTGTTGTTCATGTCAGTGAAATTGATGCACATGCGCCAATCCCCGTTAGGCTTTGGAACCAACACAGGGTTAGCTAGCCAGGTTGGGTATTGGACTTCTCGGACGAACCCCGCGTCTGTGAGCTTTAGTAGCTCTTTCTCGATGGCTGCTATCTTTTTCGGTGAGAAAGCGCGCCGCTTTTGTTGAATAGGCTTAGCGTCAGGGCTAACGTTTAATCGGTGTTCTGCGACTTCTCGTGAAATTCTAGGCATGTCTGCCGGTTTCCACGCGAATTCTCCTTTGCATTTTCTTAGTAGTCGGGTTAATTGCGCGTTCTCTTCGGGACTTAGCTTCTCACTGACCAAGAGGTCCGCGTCACTGTCTTCACTGATAGGTATTGACCTCATCTGATACAGCGGCTGAGTGCGCTTTTCTTCTTTATCATCGAAGGGGTCATCTGCTACGCATACGTACCGGTCGCAACTCCTTTGAGTCATGAGCAGGTAGCATTCAGCGGCTAGCTTCTGGTCTCCTTTGATTGAGACCACGCCGTCCCACGAGGGATATTTCATCCGCAGGTGTTTTTGGGATATTGCAGCTCCAAAGCGATTGAGGAACGGTCGCCCCAGTATGGCATTGTAAGGCAGCGTTAGGTCTACGACCAAAAATAATAGCTCTTCAGAACGTTTGGATGTGTCTTCTCGAAAATATACTGACAATGATGTGATTCCGTGAGAGCTTCTCTATTTTGCCCGAGGGGGATGGCGCTAGCACCCGTTGCGCGGGAAGGCGTTTGCCTATGATCAGTTACCACTTCAGTTGGGTTATTCCTAGCTCCTTCTCTTGTCTTGGCAAATTCTCCGAGGTAGCCTTCCTCAACTAACCGTTCTATGGCCAGCTTTAGTTCTCTACACACATCGGTCGAGTGCCCTTTGACCTTGTGGCACTTGCAATATGCATTCTCTCTTCCTCCCATGACTACTCCGGGTTTCACAGGAGCTGGGTAACGGATGGGCAGGTTTCGCTGCTGAACTATCACTAGGATTTCCGCCCTTGGGAGTATGAGGGAAGGAAGGTCAGGGTCATATATCCGACCCTTTGGCGGATCTGCCTGTTTCCGGGTGGGGGACCCTCCGAGTTTCCCTTTCGAAAAATTACCTCTCTGCCGATTAAAGGTCTTGGCGGTGTGCTCTTTCCGTTGGCTATAATCATCATTGGGCCACGCGTCGGGGGTGCTACTATACGAAGCGTTAGGGGCCAGGTATGGGTCTGCCGGTAGGTCCCGCATCCGTTCTCTATTCTCCTCATCTTCCATCCTCGCATAATTATGCGCTTTTAGTCTTAGCGCATCCAAGGTCGATGGTGGGTCCACCATTAATGTGTCTCTCAATTTCCCGTAACGGCAGTTATGCTTAAGGGCTTCTACTGCGAAATCGATGGTTACTCCCGGTGTCAAAGACATTTCGAGATCAAATTGACCTAAGAATCCATTCAATGATTCCTGCGGTCCCCGATGGATATCAAATAGCGCAGCCGCTGACTTTCTGATAGGGATTGCGGTGCTGAACCGACTTCTGAACTTCTTTTCTAGCTGGGAGAAGTTATCAATGGATCCAGCTGGGAGTCCCTCGAACCAGAGACGTGCCACCCCTGATAGTGTCATGACGAAGATCTTGCATAGCGCTGGATCGCTACGAGTTTGGAATTGCATAAAATCTTTCACCTTATTAAGGTGAGAAATAGGGTCTCTTGTGCCATCATATGATTCGGCATGGAGTTTTACATGTCGATGGACCCTGTGATGTCGCACACGATAACTGAACGGGTGGCCAGTATTGCCATCGGGGACTCTACGAGGGTGATGCGGGTGTGGAATTTTGACATCATATCTGGGGTTCTGGGGGTCATATTCATGATGCCGCCTGGGAGATCGGCTGCTGCTTCTCGGAGTTCGAGTTCGTCATCCTCTGCTACCGGATCTCTCACTGTATCTAGGGGATGGTTCTCTGAACATTTCGCCGCGCCTATCATCCCAATGCTCTCTATATTCGTCGCGTCGGCGACCTTCTTCATGGATGGGAACTTCTCCCCTGTATTGCCCAGGGAGGTCCACAGGTCCGTGTGCAAGTTGTGAGACGTTCATGGGGGCCGATGACAAGGGTTGGGAAAACGGGAGCCCTCTTGATTGCCTGGGCGACAACGGTCGCTCATGGACAATAGATGGAGTGAAAACTATCTAGGAGGACACGTCAGGTCCTGAGGCGTGAGGCGTAAACCCAACAGCCAACTCTGTCAACTGATCCAGTTGGTCTTGAAGGGCCGCTATAGAGTTTGCGAAAGGGTTGTCTGCATCAGCGACCACAGATCCCCTTGCTTGGGGAGTAGAATAGCTGGTTCCCGCTATGTGGGAAAAAGGGGAACAAATCTTGAATATTGTTGCTTCTGTCCTTGGCCCAGAGGGAGGATCTGATCCTCCTGCAGTGACTTCTTGCGCTGAGGTGGAGATGTCGGAGGTAGCAAAAGCGAAAAGTCGTCGGCGAGTGTTGTACGGAATGCTGGAGGCTTGGGACAGCGCGGGATCTGACTCTGAAGCCATAATCCTCCTAGCTTCGGGAAGAATGGAGCTTGGTTATTAAGGATGCTCACTTAATAGAACCAAAGCTCTCAATGAAAGCACCAATTTGATAAGAATTTATATTCGGCCGAAGGGTAGAAAGGGAAAATGCTTCTCCAGTTCAGTATCCTCGGTGGTCCGTTGTATCTGCAAGGCGCCGGAGGGGGTCTCCGGCGGAAACACTCCGATGCTTAAGTTAGTATGAGTGGTAAAATTGGCAGAGCTTGGGCCAGTGAATTCTGCTTACCTTCCTCCTTCGTGGGGGGGGTATTTATAGACGAAATAAGCCTGTTTGTGCGAGTGGGATCGCTAGGGAGCAACCGGTCCCGTCAGGGGCTGTGGTTTGCCCGTGTTATGATGTACCGTCATGGCGGTAGGTATGGGGTAGTTGTTACCCCGGTAAGGTAACGGTTAGTGCGTTTCCCTTGAGGTGGGATAGCACCTCTGGTCGTTTAGAAGCTCCATACGGGGACCCCCAACGAGACGTCAGCCCTCCTGACGTTAGTCCCGTAGAGGGGAATGACAACCTTGACCTTTCCTCAATCGTTTTGGAGTGGCGATATCCCAAAAGCATTTGAGGATGAAATATCCCTCTTGGGAGGGAGTAGTCTCGATCAAAGGTAATCAGAAATTGGCGGCTGAGTGCTACCTACTCATGACTCAGAAGAGTTGTGATAGGTACGTGTGCGTAACGGTAGATCCATATGAACAGAACGATGAGAAACGTACTCAGCATATAGACAAGATGATGTCGGTGCTAGTTAACGGGATCGACAAAGCAAGCTTCCTGGTTAGCGAAAAGCTTAGCCTAGTGGAAAACCTTCAACTAGCTCGGCTGTTGAACAAATGTATAGGA
The DNA here is from genome assembly GCA_963691705.1 of Viola odorata. NCBI lineage: Eukaryota > Viridiplantae > Streptophyta > Magnoliopsida > Malpighiales > Violaceae > Viola > Viola odorata. The sequence continues at coordinate 36,680,014 of OY829542.1, forward strand.
GAATTCACGTGGAAGCCCGCAGACATGCCAGGTATTTCACGAGAAGTAGCGGAACATCGACTCAATATGGACCCTAGTGTCAAGCCGATTCAACAAAAATGACGTGCGTTTTCTCCGAAGAAAACGTTAGCTGTTGATAAGGAAGTAACAAAGCTCCTAGACGCAGGATTCATCCGAAAAGTTCAATATCCGACCTGGCTAGCCAACCCAGTTCTTGTCCCAAAGCCTAACGGAGATTGGCGTATGTGCATCGACTTCACTAACTTGAACGATGCTTGTCCCAAAGACTGCTACCCGCTTCCTCAAATTGATCAGCTGGTCGATTAGACTGCCGGATATGCCTATCTAAGCTCGTTGGATGCCAATTCGGGATATCATCAAATCCCCATTGCCATTGAGGATGAGGAGAAAACTGCTTTTATCATGCCAAAAGCCACCTACTGCTACACGGCAATGCCGTTTGGGCTAAAGAACGCTGGAGCAACCTTTCTACGAATGACAAATAAAGTCTTTGAAAAGTAAATCGGGAAAAATGTGGAAGCATATATCGATGATATATTGGTCAAAAGCCGAAGCTTTCAGGGCCACTTAAACGACTTGGAAGAAGTCTTTAGCGTGATGAGAGAATATAAGATGAAGTTGAATCCCCGTAAATGCATTGATATGATGTATTTTGTACTAATTTCCCATTCCTTTCCTAGCCCTTTTTGGGCATTGATAACAATCCACCTAACGACAAGGGCCTTTTCGTCTTTTTACCCCATATGGAAAGGAAGAATCACTATTCCTACCACCACGGTAGGGTCAAGGCTGTCATTCACCTCTACGGGACTAACGCCAGGAGGGCTGACGTCTCGTTGGGGGTCCCCGCATGGAGCTTCTAGACGACTAGAGGTGTTATCCCACCTCAAGGGAAACGCACTAACCACTACCTTACCGTGGTAACAACTACCCCATACCTACCGCCATGACGGTACATCATAACACGGGCAAACCACAGCCCCTGACGGGACCAGTTGCTCCCTAGCGATCCCACTCGCACAGACAGGCTTATTTCATCTATAAATACCTCCCCCACGAAGGAGGAAGGTAAGCAGAATTCACTGGCCCAAGCTCTGCCAATTTCACCACTCATACTAACTTAAGCATCGGAGTGTTTCCGCCAGAGACCCCCTCCGGCACCTTGCAGGTACAACGGACCACCGAGGATACTGAACTGGAGAAGCATTTTCCCTTTCTACCCTTCGGTCGAAGACAAATTCATATCAAACTGGTGCTTTCATTGAGAGCTTTGGTTCTATTAAGTGAGCATCCTTAATAACCAAGCTCCATTCTTCCCGAAGCTAGGAGGATTATGGCTTCAGAGTCAGATCCCGCGCTGTCCCAGGCCTCCAGCATTCCGTACAATACTCGCCGATGACTTTTTGCTTTTGCTACCTCTGACATCTCTACCTCAGCACAAGAAGTCACTGCGGGAGGATCAGATCCTCCCTCTGGGCCAAGGACAGAAGCAACAATATTCCAGATTTGTTCCCCTTTTTCCCACATAGCGGGAACTAGCTATTCTACTCCCCAAGCAAGGGGATCTGTGGTCGCTGATGCAGACAACCCTTTCGCGAACTCTATAGCGGCCCTTCAAGCCCAACTGGATCAGTTGACAGAGTTGGCTGCTGGGTTTACGCCTCACGCCTCAGGACCTGGCGTGTCCTCCTAGATAGTTTTCACTCCATCTATTGTCTATGAGCGACCGTTGTCGCCCCGGCAATCAAGAGGGCTCCCGTTTTCCCAACCCTTGTCATCGGCCCCCATGAACGTCTCACAGCTTGCACACGGACCTGTGGACCTCCCTGGGCAATACAGGGGAGAAGTTCCCATCCATGAAGAAGGCCGCCGACGCGACGAATATAGAGAGCATTGGGATGATAGGCGCGGCGAAATGTTCAGAGAACCATCCCCTAGATACAGTGAGAGATCCAGTAGCAGAGGATGACGAACTCGAACTCCGAGAAGCCGCAGCCGATCTCCCAGGCGGCATCACGAATATGACCCCCAGAACCCTAAATATGATGTCAAAATTCCACACCCGCATCACCCTCGTACAGTCCCCGATGGCAATGCTGGCCACCCGTTCAGTTATCGTGTGCGACATCACAGGGTCCATCGACATGTAAAACTCCATGCCGAATCATATGATGGCACGAGAGACCCTATTTCTCACCTTAATAAGGTGAAAGATTTTATGCAATTCCAAACTCGTAGCGATGCAGCGCTATGCCAGATCTTCGTCATGACACTATCAGGGGTGGCACGTCTCTGGTTCGAGGGACTCCCAGCTGGATCCATTGATAACTTCTCCCAGCTAGAAAAGAAGTTCAGAAGTCGGTTCAGCACCGCAATCCCTATCAGAAAGTCAGCGGTTGCGCTATTTGATATCCATCGGGGACCGCATGAATCATTGAATGGATTCTTAGGTCGATTTGATCTCGAAATATCTTTGACACCGGGAGTAACCATCGATTTCACAGTAGAAGCCCTTAAGCGTAACTGCCGTTACGGGAAATTGAGAGACGCATTAATGGTAGACCCACCATCGACCTTGGATGCGCTAAGACTAAAAGCGCATAATTATGCGAGGATGGAAGAAGAGGAGAATAGAGAACGGATGCCGGACCTACCGGCAGACCCATAACTGGCCCCTAACGCTTCGTATAGTAGCACCCCCGACGCGCGGCCCAATGATGATTATAGCCAACGGAAAGAGCACACCGCCAAGACCTTTAATCGGCAGAGAGGCAATTTTTCGAAAGGGAAACTCGGAGGGTCCCCCACCCGGAAATAGGTAGATCCGCCAAAGGGTCGGATATATCACCCTGACCTTCCTTCCCTCATACTCCCAAGGGCGGAAATCCTAGCGATAGTTCAGCAGCGAAACCTGCCCATCCGTTACCCAGCTCCTGTGAAACCCGGAGTAGTCATGGGAGGAAGAGAGAATGCATATTGCAAGTTCCACAAGGTCAAAGGGCACTCGACCGATGTGTGTAGAGAACTAAAGCTGGCCATAGAACGGTTAGTTGAGGAAGGCTACCTCGGAGAATTTGCCAAGACAAGAGAAGGAGCTAGGAATAATCCAACTGAAGTGGTAACTAATCATAGGCAAACGCCTTCCCGCGCAACGGGTGCTAACGCCATCCCCCTCGGGCAAAATAGAGAAGCTCTCACTGTTCACAGCGATCAGATGCCTATGATTAATATCATAGCAGGAGGAACGCCTTACTTCGAGGAAACTATGCAATAAACCCCCAGTCCCGGGGAAAAACGCAAACGAGAAAGCGCGCAGGTGAAAATTGAGGCCATAAGCACTTTAGACCGGATGGTATTGTCCTTCTCAGAGGAAGATGAAAAAGGAATTGTTTTCCCGCATAATGACGCGTTGGTGGTAACACCCATCATCGGCAGCCACAGAGTAAGAAGAACCCTCGTCGATAACGGGAGCGCGGTAAATTTATTTTCACTAGAAGCATATAATCTGATGAAACGACCTGACGGCGAGTTGGCGCCTTGCAAAAGACCAATTGTTGGGATTGATGGGGTATCGATCCCGGTAGCGGGAATCACATCATTGTTAGTATATTTTCAAGAAGACACATCCAAACGCTCTGAAGAGCTATTATTTCTGGTCGTAGACCTAACGCTGCCTTACAATGCCATACTGGGGCGACCGTTCCTCAATCGCTTTGGAGCTGCAATATCCCAAAAACACCTGCGGATGAAATATCCCTCGTGGGACGGTGTGGTCTCAATCAAAGGAGACCAGAAGCTAGCCGCTGAATGCTACCTGCTCATGACTCAAAGGAGTTGCGACCGGTACGTATGCGTAGCAGATGACCCATTCGATGATAAAGAAGAAAAGCGCACTCAGCCGCTGGATTAGATGAGGTCAATACCTATCAGTGAAGACAGTGACGCGAACCTCTTGGTCAGTGAGAAGCTAAGTCCTGAAGAGAACGTGCAATTAACCCGACTGCTAAGAAAATGCAAAGGAGAATTCGCGTGGAAACCGGCAGACATGCCTGCAATTTCACGAGAAGTCGCGGAACACCGATTAAACGTTAGCCCTGACGCTAAGCCTATTCAACAAAAGCGGCACACTTTCTCACCGGAAAAGATAGCAGCCATCGAGAAAGAGCTACTAAAGCTCACAGACGCGGGGTTCGTCTGAGAAGTCCAATACCCAACCTGGCTAGCTAACCCTGTGTTGGTTCCAAAGCCTAACGGGGATTAGCGCATGTGCATCGATTTCACTGACCTGAACAACGCCTGCCCCAAAGATTGCTATCCTCGGGGATCAGTTGGTCGACCAAACCGCTGGATACGCCTACCTAAGCTACCTAGATGCTAACTCTGGGTATCATCAAATTCCCATTGCCACAGAAGATGAAGAAAAAACCGTCTTCATCACCCTGAGGGCTACTTACTGCTACACTGCAATGCCGTTCGGGTTGAAAAATGCCGGGGCAACATTCCAACGCATGGCGAATAAGGTTTTCCAAAAGCAAATCGGGAGAAATGTAGAAGCTTACGTGGACGACATCCTAGTCAAAAGTCGAAGCTTTAAGGACCACCTAACCGACCTGGAAGAAGTCTTCAGGGTGATGAAAGAATACAAAATGAAGCTGAATCTGAGGAAATGCATGTTCGCGTTCCACACGGGCAAATTCTTGGGATACGTGGTCAGCCGGAAAGGTATCCAGCCCAACCCGTCAAAGATAAAGGCCATCCAGGATATGATACCCCCTCGAACTGTCAAAGAAATACAGAAGCTCACTGGGCGCATCATCGCGTTAGGACGGTTCATATCTAAACAGGGTGAGAGATGCTTACCTTTCTTCAAAGTCATTCGAAACAAAGCCCCCTTCGGATGGACAGAGGAATGTGAGAAAGCGTTTGTGGGACTAAAAGCTTACCTGTCATCCGATCTAGTGTTAACGAGGCCTGAATTTGGCGATGAGCTATACCTATACCTGGGCGTCGCTGACGAGGTAGTCAGTGCCGTCCTTGTACGAAGTGAAGGGCACATACATCGTCCGGTACTTTTCGTCAGCCACATATTGAAAGACGCTGAGCTGTGATACGCCCGCATCGAGAAGATAGCGCTTGCCCTAATACAGGTAACGCAAAAGATGGACCGATACTTCCAAGCCCACCCCGTCACCGTACTCACTGATCAGCCGTTGAGAAAAATCTTTAGAAAACCAGAGTCCTCGGGAAGAATGTTGATTTGGGCAATTGAGCTCGAACAATATGGGCTGCAGTACAAAGCTAGACCAGCTATTAAAGCCCAAGCGTTAGCAGACTTCATAGCAGAATGCACATTCACAAAAGACCCATTGACAGAATCGTCAGAAGAAGAATCAAAGGATTTATGTCTCCTGTCCTTGGAAACGTACGCAAATTCATGGGTTATCCACGTAGATGGAGCGAAAAATCAAGAATTAGCAGGCGCAGGTGTTTTCCTAGTCGGACCAAACGGCATGGAGATACGATACGCCATCAGAATCCTGCAACCCTTGTCCAACAATGCAGCGGAATACGAAGCATTGTTAGCAGGACTCAGAATAGGAAACAGCTTCTCTGTTGAAGCTACACCCGTCTCGGAAGCGGAACGCGGCCTGCGCTTAAAGATACGGGAGGACTCTAAACTAGTAATGGATCAGGTTCTGGGGAACTCTCAAGCCAGAGAACCCATCATGGTTCAATACTTGGCCAAAGTAAAGCGTGAGTTGTCGAAGATGCAGGAAAAAGGCACTCAGGTCACCTTTGAACACATCCCCAGGGAAAGCAACGAAGAGGCCGACAGTCTCGCCAAGATGGCAGCCAATTTAGAAGCCCCCATACCCAATGACGTGTGCTACGGAGAATTACCCACACCTTCTTTCATGGAAGAACAAGCATTGCTTTGTGTGGAAGAAATAGAAGGCGACTGGAGAACCCCAATGATAGAATATCTGAAACATGATAAGCTACCGGAGGAGAACGCGGAAAGGAGGAAAATCCTGAAACGGGCGACGCGATGCACATATTACAATGGAGAGTTAATACGGAGATGTTTCTCCCATCCTACCGCTAAGTGCATAAGGGAGCAAGAAGGCATGCATGTACTACGAGAAATTCATGAAGGAATATGTGGCATGCACATCGCTAGCGACACTTTGGCATCTCAAGTCTTTCGGTCAGGGTTCTACTGGCCCACCATTCGGAGAGATTGCCATAACTTCGTGAAAACCTGTCAGAAATGTCAAGAATATGCTAAGATCCCGCGAAAACCGGCCGTTTGCTAAATGGGGCATCGACATTTTGGGCCCGTTTCCAAAGGCCAGATCCCAGTTAAAATTCGTGGTCGTGGCGGTAGATTATTTCACAAAATGGGCTGAAGCCGAGGCGTTAGCCACCATCACCACCGAGAAAATCTGGCATTTCTTCAAACACCAGGTCATTATGCGATTCCGGGTACCATGCATACTGGTTAGCGATAATGGGACACAATTTACAAGCCAATTCTTTAGGGATCAGTGCGCGGAATTTCAGATTGAATAAAGGTTCTCTTCTGTGGCACACCCCCAAACTAACGGCCAGGCCGAAGTGACCAACCGTAGCATTCTTAGTGGCATCAAAAGAAACCTGGAAGGTTCCAAAAATAAATGGCCAGACGAACTACCATATGTATTATGGGCCTACCATATGACTGTCAAAGTCAGCACGGGAGAGACTCCTTTCGCATTGGCCTTCGGAACAGAAGTTGTCACACCGGTAGAAATCGGCACCGTTAGCCTTCGGGTGGCTCATTTCAAAGAAGAAACTAATGAAGAAAGGTTACGCGCTAACCTTGACGCACTACCAGAAAAACACGAGGAAATCCTCCTAAAAACCCTGCACTACAAAAGGAAAATGGCATAATACCACAACAGGCAGGTGAGAGAACGATTGCTTAAAGCCGGAGATTTAGTGCTCAGAGATAAGCGAGCGACAGGGCAACGTATGGGAAAACTTAGCCCAAACTAGGATGGACCATATCGCGTCACCCGTGTTGTGGGGAGAGGAGCTACCATTTGGAAACACTCGAAGGAATGCCCCTGCAGAATTCCTGGAACATAGCTCGGCTGAAGCTATATCACGCTCAAAACTAGCCTATCCTATCTAGTAATATCAACGCTTTGCTAACAGATGATTTAAATATGTTCTCCGTGCATTTGCTGTTGAAAATATGCAGGTAGTGAAGAATGCCAGGAGTGAAAATCCTATCCTTGTGATGGCTGGTCCTGATCAGACAGCTCACTAAGATGAGGCACGCCCTGGCATAACGAAGCGTTGGGAGTGAAAATCCTATCCTTGTGGTAACCGTGCTCACATAGACGGCCCATTAAGACGAGGCACGACCCTAACGCCCCCAGGAGTGAAAATCCTATCCTTGTGGCAACCGTGCTCACATAGACGGCCCATTAAGATGAGGCATGCCCGGGTATCCTTGGGAGTGAAAATCCTATCCTTATGGTAACCGTGCTCACATAGACGGCCCAGTAAGATGAGGCACGCCCCAAGGGGAGACCAACTCCGTCCTGGAAGTGAAAATCCTAGCCTTATGGTAACCTTGCTCACATAGACGTGATGTCCGGTCCTGATCAGACGGCTCACTAAGACGAGGCACGCCCCAAGCCAATCTTTGACGTACGGAAAGAAAGGATACCCCAGCTAGTAACCAAGCGGTTGATACCCGGTGAAGTAAAGGTGGAAAGGTATCCATACCGTAACAACACCGTCACGGCAGGCCTAACAAGGCTAGAGGTTTCCCCCAACAACAAAGGGTGGCATGAAGTTGAGCGCAACACGGGCAGAAGTAACGCAGCAAACGCCATGGGTGAACATGTGGACAAGCAGTATTATGAAACAAGGTAGATAACGAAAGTCCATTCAAAAGCAGCGGCTTGATCAAGAAAAGAAGTAACATTGTCAATATTACAAAATAAAGGGGAGCACATCGGCCACAAAAATCAAAAAACATATAAAGAATGATATCTAAGGAACGGGTGGTGCATTGCCTCGTCCCTGCTGAGTAGATCGCCAGCGGAAGAAGCCCTCATCAGTGGCGTCGGAGGCCCTCTCATCAAAATACCTAGCAAGAAAATCAACGTCAAGGTTATCTATCCCATGCTTATGCATAAAACTGTCCGACATGATGGCCCCACCTTCCTTCAAATACCAACGGCTCTTCTCGGCAGAAAGAGCAAGCTCGGCAGATAGCTCAGCATTTCTCTGTCTTTCCTGATGAAGCCCGTTCTCCTCTTGAGAAAGGCATTCGCTCAGGACAGCACTTTTCCGTTTCTCTTCCTCCAGAGCAAGCCTGATAGCCTCCATCTCCTGCTTAACAGTTGTTGCCTCCTGCGCAGCAACTACGGCCTCCTGCTTGGCAGTCTCCGATTCCTGATTGGCAGCAGCAAGGGCATCCACGTAACCCTGACGCTCAGACAGTAGCCTATTCAGCTCCCCCTGCCCGTTGGCCTCCACCCTGGCGTTCTCCTCATCCATATAATGAAGATGGCAGAACGAAGAAAACGCTTGGGAGCGGAGAAAGTTTATGCGTTCCTGCGGGCTCTTAGCCACGAAGGCATCCCTCTCCCTCTGAAGAGACATAGTCTCAGCTGCCAAAAGAGAGGTAGACGCGAGGACAACATCAGGATCAGCATCCCCTGGAAACTATAAATAGTTATCCCGGAAGGAGCGCAAGCTGAGCCGGTGAGTCGGTAGGAGGGGGGAGTATATGAAGAGGCGTGGGCCATCAAGCTGCGGACAGGGCCACCTCTCGCGGCAGCAGGAGGAGACGCAGGAACAAAAAGAAAAGTAGCAGGAGAACCGGGTCTACTGCTGCTACCTTCCGCGTTAGGGACAGAGGACCCGTCTCCCCCAAGTGCTTCAAGGTTAAGGACATTTGGGTGAGAATAGATCGGAGAATCGCTCAAAATATGAGGAGCACCGCCGAAATCAGCACTTTGCAACTGCTCAACAGGCATACTCCCACCCCTAGGGGCCACAGAAGAAGGATTAGCAGCAGACGATGAGGGGCTATGTTGAAGCTCATAGCGGGCTTTCTTCTGACGCTCTCGAAGGGTTTCCGCCAGAGACATGTCGTCTTGAGAGGACGAATGAGCAGAGACAGTGGTGGCCTCCTAGACAATACAAAAACAGAATAAGAAAGGTGCGAGAAAAGAAAGAAAACTGTAAAAGGAGAAAAATACACACTCGGGTGCCTAAAGAAGCTAGAGGAATTCCAGTGGGAATCGGGTTAGCTGTTGTCTCCGAAGAGACTGCAGTCTGGAGGGAAACGGGATGCGCAGCACGCGTTTGCCTAGCCCTTCTCTTCTTCGCAACACGAGTACGAGGAGGCGGTACAAGGAAGATAATGAAGAAGCAACGGTAGCGTCACAATGAATCAAACGACGCAATAAGGGTTACATAACGTCAGCATTATTACAGAAGAAATAATGTCAAATGATCTTCAAGAAAGAATAAAAGAAAACAGATAACAATGAGAATAGCAACAAAGGAGGGTCCAAAAATCCGTGGTGGAATTTGAGGCACCCGTCGAAGGGAAAATTCACGCACCAACATTATAGTCAGCCCCTTTCCCCCTCTGGGGCAGAAGAACCGTTCCCACCTTTGCTAACCCCATCCATAACGGTAGAGATATAGTCAGCAACCTGGGCTGGACTAGAAGAATCACCCTGAAACGGGCGGCAAATCCAGAAGTAAAGGCCTCCAAGACCTTCTTTTTCCACAACTCCTCCTTTAACGGTGCCCTGGCAGACTCCTCATCTCGAGCCAGCATCTCTTCACGGAGAAGGATATTTCTCTTCTTTTCCAACGCCAACTCTGCCTCCAGAACCTCTATTTTCGCTTTCCCGGCAGACCTCTCTCGGTTCTCACATGGTCCGCCGATTTTTGAAGCTGCGCCTTCTGAGCACACATCGCGCTAGAGAAATTTCGTGACTCGCGATCATGAATTTCGAACAGATAGTTCAGATAATGGAAGGTATCCAGAGAGTCATTCATAGCATGCCGGAGACGAGCCGTTGGAGGAAGCTAAAGAAATTTCTCTTTCTCTGCCCGGGAGCCCATCATCTCCCCTATCAAGGGCGCGGTAAACTCATCTCTAGAAAAGGGTTGGGGAACCCCGACAGCGGGGAGAGCGTCAAAGCAGAATCCTGCCGAGTTCATACGATAGGTCGGGGTCCCGTTAGGGTCACCATAAGAAAGATTGATTGACGAAACGGTAGAAGAATCCTTAGTAAACACATTCGTAATAGGAGTGAAAAATAGCTCTGGAAGGGCTTTAGGCGGCAGCCCAGCAGCCGAGTCTGCAGCAGAAGATGTGGTCACCACGTCAGGGATACAGTGAGAAATCGGGGAATCAGGAGCGTCAGCTGTAGGAAGAGGACATGCTGTCGAAGGGGCCTCCGCCTCGGTAGAGCAGGTAGCAGCCAGCACCTCAGTAATCTTCACTGGCTGAGAAGTCCTTGCCTCAGGAGAAACGATAGGTGTAGAAGCAGTCGCCGCATTAGCAGAAGATGCCCCGGTAGCCTGTTCGCTGACTTCCACTCGAAGTTTTTTCTGACGAGAATGGCAAAGGTCTGGCTTAGCATCCATATCCTCGCCGTCACTATCAATCACCCTTGTTGCGGTTCGACTAGAGTTTGTTCCCTTGCGACGATCTGGTAGCCAATTTTCCACGAAACGAGAAGCTCGGACAGAGCCGCCGAGCCTTCGCCCTCCCCGGGCAACCGTCTTGGTTCTCCTCCTAGGGGGTTGAACGCTTTCCTGATTAGAGCCTTCAGCGGGAGGAGAAGCTGGTAAAGTTCAGAGCGGTGCTACATTCAAAGGAGCGCCAGTATCACCTGGAAACCGACCGTTAGCATCCTCTATAAAATGTGCAAAAAATGAGTGAAAAAGAAAGAAAGAAAGTATGAAAAGTGACAGACCCACCCATAACACACTCCTCCAGAGGCTTGAATAATGCGAAATCACGGATGCGATAGCAGGTGTCCTCGTCTAACAAAGTGTTAGCCTGATCCAGCTCAACTCTAGTCAGTATCACGGGATTCATCCAAACGGGGCCTATGAGCTCCTGGTTGAAATTAATGTGCCACAAACGGGACGGTAGCTCGAGAACAAAGAAACTACTTTTCCAATCAGCCACACCCTTCTCAAAGCCACGAAACCGCCGCCAGAACGACTGCACGAACGCGTCATCCCATCGAGGAGTGATTTTGATTAAACAATTATGACAATTCATACTAAAGAATTTTCGAAATAAATTGAGAGATGGGGTGAAAATGTTCTTCAACTCGCAAGCGCGAAGAAAAGCATAAACCGCACACCAAGAAAAGGAAGTTATCTGGGCAGGATTAAGGTTGTGCTCCCGCAGCAATGTTAGTACTGATTCATGAACGAGAAAGCGGAAACCATAAAGGAACATCTTAAAATAAAGTAGCCTACAGAAACCCCACGCCGGATTGTGAAGCCGCATATGACCTTCAGGAATAAAGGGTTCATGCCCGGGAGGAAAGGTGATACCGTGTTCCTCCATCTCGGCTTTTAGAACCACATCGCATGTAAAAGTACTAGGTGATTGCGCGACTTCCAGATCCATGGGTCTCCAGATAACCTGGCGAGGCCTATTCCTAACCATAATAAACCAGCAAAAAGGAAATCTGACAAGTATTAAAGGGGTACCTTAGAAGGGAAGATTTACAGGAGAATCGGCGGACGACGGCAGGCGGCCAGAAAGTTATTCGGAGAAGAAGACGAAGGAAGACGAAAGGGAAAATTCGAAGCGAAGGCAAAAGTTTTGGAAAGAGAAAATGGTCCTCTTTAAAGAATTAAAATGCCACCGCATTAATTTAGCCACCAATCATGCTAGGACGCGTGTAAAAAAGAAGTTGGCCATGTGGAAAGCATTAAAAGAATACAAAAAGAGAAGTTGTTCGTCATGATTCCCTAGAAGGGAGACAAAGTTGACCAGGTCAAAATAACCGCGAAATGGTTGCCTCAGCAAGGCTAATCCCTCGCGTTAGCTATCAACACCACCAACTGCTGACGGAAAGATAACGACAAAGAGAAAAGATAGAAAGCATCATTTTATTCATAAAATGCCCAGGGGCATGTACAATATGCCTAACGTAGAGACGCTACTCCTCATCAGGCCAGTAAATGTCGTGGTGACAAACCCCGTCGTCATCTAGGAATGGCATCTTCCCGTCAGCAGTCGGGGCAGGTTCGTTCACTTCCCTCCCTAAGTAAGACCCTGACGGTCCTGACTTTCCCTTGACACCTGACCCTGCCAATCCAAAACCGGCAGCGGTAGAGGAAATTTTCTCCAGCGAACAGTCAGAGAAAGGAAAGCGTCTGTCGCCCTCTTGGGTATTGGAGCCAGAAGAATCTAAAGTCATGACGGACACCTTGGAAGTTCTTTCCCTTTGCCTCTTGCGACCCTTCCGGCGGACCGAAGGTCTCCACAGTGGCGACGGAGGAGGATGATCTGAGTCCGGTGAAGTCGGGGGGGTTGGCAAGGAGTCGCGATTTGTGGAACTCAAAAAATAGAAATCTGCCATTCGACCTGCAAGAAAGTACAAGAGAATGGAAAGGACGAAGACGAACAGAAAAAGGGGAAAGACGACTCCCTTAAATAGCCAAGGAAGCGCTCCGATCCTTGCGCAGGCCCCTGAAAAACAATTAAGGCGCCTAGGGAAAGTAACCGTAATTGCAGAATCTGATCCGGCACAGGCATGCCCGCTCGATGAATGCGCTAATCAAAAGGCACCAAATAACAGCCCAACCACCTCCCCCTGAAAAAACGGCCCTAGAAACAGTTGAGACAGAGCATTCATTGCTAAATTCCTGGAACACAACCACTGCAATGGCTAGGTCTCGAGGAAGACTCATTTTCAGTTGGGCTTATAGCGAATACTCCCAACCAAAGCATCAAGAAATCAAACAAGAAAAAGAAGACTTGATAAAAGCAGAAACAACCATTTATTTATGGCCCGAGCGGCCTAGCGTTCGGATATGTACAAGAAAGCATAAAAGAAAGCAACAAGAGGAAGCGAAGACAGTGGTCAAGCGTTAGACCCAGCATCATCTTCTCCGGGCACGACGGGAACCTCCCTCAAGGCATCAGCTACGGAGGTCAACTCGGCAGAGCAGGCCCTCATACCCTTCAAGCAGCAGGCTAGCAAGTCCTTCCTCTGCTGCAGCATCGAAGCGACCACATCAAGATGAGAGGTGGTGGTGGCCAACTTCGCCAAACTCTCCAGGGGGCTAAAGTCCTCCAAAGATATCCCCAGCTGCTTAGACAAAACAGGGGTCAATATCCCCTGCAGTTCCAGAACATCCTCTGAGGTTTTGAGGATCATCCTCTCCAGGAAGCCGATGTCGCCCTCAGTAAGGTTCTTCAGGGTCTGAGTTTTGGAGATCAGGAAATTTCTGGTCAGCTCATCCATGGTGAAATACGAAAAGAAAGGACAAAAAGGTGTGAAGAAATTTGCGCAAAGAAAGCTTCAATTTATAACTTTTGGACAAGTACGGTCAGGGTCAGCCCACATCCTGACAAAAGGGTCGCTCCGGTACATACAAGATTTGCGCACAAAGAGGGGGCGTTAGCCCTTGGTAAATACTCGGGCTCATTTTCAGTTGGGCTTATGATAACAATCCACCTGATGACAATTGCCTTTTCGTCTGTTTACCCCATATGGAAAGGAAGAATCACTGTTCCTACCGCCACGGTAGGGTCAAGGCTGTCATTCCCCTCTATGGGACTAACGCCAGGAGGGCTGACGTCTCGTTGAGGGTCCCCGCATGGAGCTTCTAAACGACCAGAGGTGCTATCCCACCTCAAGGGAAACGCACTAACCGTTACCTTACCGGGGTAACAACTACCCCATACCTACCGCCATGACGGTACATCATAACACGGGCAAACCACAGCCCCTGATGGGACCGGTTGCTCCCTAGCGATCCCACTCGCATAGACAGGCTTATTTCGTCTATAAATACCTCCCCCACGAAGGAGGAAGGTAAGCAGAATTCACTGGCCCAAGCTCTGCCAATTTCACCACTCATACTAACTTAAGCATCGGAGTGTTTCCGCTGGAGACCCCCTCCGGCGCCTTGCAGGTACAACGGACCACCGAGGATACTGAACTGGAGAAGCATTTTCCCTTTCTACCCTTCGGCCGAAGACAAATTCTTATCAGTGTGGATAAATAACATCTTTCTCGTCCTCTTTAGAAAAGGATAACACCATTCGATCTAGAGCACTTATTGCTTCGCTTTTTATTAATGCGCCCTCTCGCTTCCTCTTGTCTCCTATTGCTGGTGCCAATTGTGCAGGTTCGTCTAGGTAGGGCGTGCCTCCGGCTATGATATTGATGATAGGGAAATCATCGTCATCAACCATGAGTGTCTCCCTACCTCTCCCAGCGGGAGTAGCATTATTTCCTGGAGCGTGAGGAGGTGCTTGCCTGTTATTAGTCGCTCTATCCATCGGGTTGTTCCTGGCTTCCTCTCTTGCTTTAGTGGCAAATTCTCCGAGATAACCTTCCTCTACTAGACGTTCTATTGCTAGCTTTAATTCTCTACATACTTCTGTAGAGTGTTCCTTAGCTTTGTGAAACTTGCAAAATGCATTTTCCCTTCCTCTCATGACTACTCCAGGCTTCACGGGGGCTGGGTAACGAATGGGCAGGTTTCGTTGTTCCACAATCGCTAATATTTCCGCTCTTAATAAAATAAAGGAAGGAAGCTCCGGGTCATAAACCCGGCCCTTGGGAGGATCCCCTTGTCGCCGTGTCGGGGAGTTGCCAGACTTTCCCCTCGAAAAGTTGCCTCTTCGCCGATTGGAGGTCTTGGGAATATGATCTTTTCGCTGAGCGTAATCATCGATAAAATGATCCTCAGAAGCTGTGGTGGTAGGAGCGTTAGGGACTTGAGGTACGTCTTATGGCACACTACGAATTCTGTCCCTATTCTCTTCTTCTTCCATTCTTGCATAATTATGGGCTTTCAGCCTTAACGCGTCCAAAGTCGTTGGGGGGTCCACCATTAACGTGTCTCTCAGTTTCCCATAGCGGCAGTTTCACTTCAAAGCTTCTATAGCAAAATCAACGGTAATGTCCGGCGTTAACGACATCTCCATATCAAAGCGACTAAGGAAATCTTTCAACGATTCCTAAGGCTTTCTGTGTATATCGAATAAAGTTGCGGCGGACTTCCTAATGGGGACCGCGGTAGTGAATCGGCTTCGAAACTTAGATTCCAGTTGCAAGAAACTGTTAACAGATCTGCCAAGGAGACCTTCAAACCAGAGGCGTGCAACTCCTGACAATGTCATGATAAATATTTGGCACAAAGCTGCGTCACTATGGGTCTGAAATTGTACAAAGTCCTTCACCTTATTAAGATGAGAAATGGGATCTCTGGTACCGTCGTAGGACTCTGAGGGGAGTTTCACGTGCCGGCTGACCCTGTGACGCCTGATGTGATGGCTGAACGGGTGACCTGAGGTATTGTCAAGGATTTCACGAGTATGGCGTGGGGGAGACGCTTCTAAATGACGCCTCCAATTTCGTAGATCTGGAGTGTGATGTCACCTTGGTGACTGGTTGTGGCTCCTTGGCGAGCGAGTTCGATATCTTCTGCAACTGGATCTCTCACTACATTCAGGGGATATATTTCTATCCACTTCTTCTCGTCGACCGTCCCAACGATCTCTATACTCGTCGAGTCGTCTGTCTCCTTGAGGGACGAGAATTTGCGGCACTTGCGACACATATGGTTCCACTCACCTTTGAGCGAGTTGCACGAGACTGATTGGTGCATCTGTCGCGGGCAAGGCTGGCGAAATGTTTCCGCATTGTAGGGGCGATAAGGGTCATTCGGTAATGATAGATGACGTGAAAATAACCTGGGGAGGAACACTCGACCTAGTGGCATCAGGCATGATTCTTGCGGCTAGGTCAGTCAAATAATCCAACCGAGAGCGAAGGGTAGATATTTCACTCGCGAGGGGGTTGTTTGCGCCGTCCAACATGAATCCCCTCGGAGGCGGAGTAGAAAAACTAGATCCCACCATCTGGGATAAAGAGACGTTCATCTGAGAAGAGGGTGTTCCCCCCATTGATCTAGAGGGGAGATCTGAAGATTCCAGAGTAATCTCCTGCCGATCTACAGAAACATCAGTAGCTGTAAAAGGAAATAACTGTCTACGGATCGCGAAAAGAATGTTAGACGATGAAGGTTGTGTGGGTTCCGAATCAGAAGCCATGATCGTTTCGATCTTCCTGGAAAAAACAGAGCTTGGCTATTAAGGACGCTCACTTAATAAACCAAAGCTCTCAATGAAAGCACCAGTTTGATAAGATTCGAACTTCGGGATGATCGGGGTGATGATTATGGCTGCTCGAAGTCACTGTAGTCACCGTCAAGTGTACATGCAAGGCGCAGGAGGGGGGGCTCCGGCATAGACACTCCGATGCTTAAGTTAGTGTGGCTGTTCAAAAATGGCAGAGGTTCGAGTAGCGATCGTAGGCTCACCCGGCGTTTTAAATGGTGGGGTATTTATAGGCCAAGTGAAAGTGTTACCTCCGACGGGTGGGCGTTATCGGGGGAGATAACGCCTCAAGCGACATCATGGACGACAACCTCGAGTGACGTCAGGGATGACAGCTTCGAGTGACGTCATGGCTGTCCTAGGATGGGATAACGCCGTGCGTGTGGATAAATAATGTAGTAGACCCCTCCCCTGCTGATGTCGACCATCCCAGGGCTCTTTTCTCGGAGAAGGGCGGCAACTTCAGCGGCATGCTCCCGATAGGTGTTGTCGTGTCCGACCTTAACACGGGGGTATAGACGAAAACGCCCCCAAAATGGTCTTAATTGTTATCAATGCCGGCACATGGAAAACTTACCTTACATTCATACTTTTGTGAGCACAATTATTGAACGATCACACTTTCAATGCCTCCTAGGGATGATAGGCCGATTGGTTCTTCTTTTGGAAGTACGACTACTACTTCTTTCATAGGCAAAATAATTGGAATTGGTAGAGGAGAAAGGTTAGGAATAAAGATGGACAAAATTTGCTCAGTTTTCTCACTCTTTCCTAGCTCAATTTCCTTATTTTCGCTTGGCTCACTTTGTTTACTCTCATTGGCATGCTTGCTGTTTTCATACTGTATTTTCAGCTCACTCTCAAGAGTATGGTTGCGCTCACTCTCAATGGCATGCTTATTATTTTCATGTCATGTGTTGCTCTCATCGCTTAGTTTCTTCTCTCGCTCATACTCATCTTCTTCTATCTCTCGCTCACCCTCATCTTGTATCACATTTACAAGCTCACGTGACTGGTAGGGTATGGTGCTTGCGTGGAAGTGAGGGATTAGGGGTTGGCTGCTAGACGCGGGAAGGTCCTCTTGGTTACGTTGTATGTCATTGCCCATAGCCAACGGTACACCGTTAGAAACTATCGGTGTGTCGCTAGTCATGGGGTCTTCATTCGGGCATGGGCCACTGATATGTTCACTAACCTTTCACCCCCAGAAGCCGAAGACACTGAACCGACAGAACCAATAACACAAAGCTAGACAAGGAAGTTGGCCCTGTGGTTTACGCATGAAATTCGCAAGGACCAACCAAAAGACGAGAAACGGGTCTTATCGGTACTCGCGCAGAATACCAAAAATGACAAGTTCTCCCCAAACATGTAAAGAAGTCTATCGGGAACTCCATTGCCAGACAGTACCAGGAATGGCAGGTTTTCCCCAAACCTATCGGGATATCTATCGAGAAATCTTCCGCAACCCAGCGTTAAGGCCTTGACGCAAGCTATCGGATCAGGGCGTCTAACGGGAAAACTAACGGGAAACACTGACGCAATATTACCGAGAGACGTACCGGGGACCATGCATGAGCCTGTCAGGAGTACCAGGTTAACGGGTCAGAAATCTACCGGATTTGAACAGTCACCGGTAACCATCAAGGGGGGTACCGAGATTGAGGCTTCCTGATGCGTGCTTGTCGAAGGCACGATCAAAAAATTACAACTTATCACATGCAACAAAAAGGATTGAAGACAGCGGTAAGAGGTTCGATCCACGGAGACTAGGGTAAGACACTAACTTTCATGCATGACAAAGACAAACAGACCGAAAATAGTAATACAAAAAGGAGGGTTTATGTTGATCAATGGAATTAATCAACGCAGATTCGGGAGCTAACAAGACAAATAATTAAAGCAATTATCAAGGTCATGAAAGTAAAAAGTACTAAAAGTGAGAGTCAAGGGCAAGATAAGAAAAACAGTATCAAGGGCAAGACATGCAGACATAAATCAAGTAAAGAAATAAAGTCAGGGGAGAAGAGATCTTAGCAAAGGACATTCTCAGGTTGTGTCTAGGGCTAGATAATCATCAGCTCAAGGATATTCTATTCTCATGCCGTAGATATGTTGTAGGGGTCTATCACCTCCCCACACTATCACTGCCAAAGAGATGAACTAGACACCTCACTATCCTCTTAGGCTCCTCCCCACACTATCACTGCTAAAGTGGTAGCCTAGACACTTCGTCATCCTCCCAGCACCTCCCTACACTGTCACTGCTAAAAAGGTGTCGAGGGCATGATAATGACAGACAAGCAAATACAAACATGGAGTTTATGAAGAACGATTTGGCCTCTTACTAACGTATGCAACCATCAAAATACCTTTGCTAAGAACAAGAGAAATCAACTACTCATGCTGGAAAAAAACACAAATAATAGATCTAGAAAGCATAACAAGTAAAGAAGAGATAAAGGAGAAAACTTGATAAATACCGGCTGGAGCAAAGCTCCGGTTTATGTACATGGCTGTTGAAAATGGTCTGATCCACTTCCACCAAAAGGAGGAGGGGATAAAAAGAGGAGGCTCCCAAAATAAGAAAATAGAAAATATTTACAAGGTGTCTTCAAACCCTAAAACTAGAGGCTTATATAGTGTCCAGCCCACAAGAAGACAAATTCCAGCTAAGGGATTACAAAAAGACAAATTCCAGCTAAAGAGAGAGAGTGACAGCACATGGAGCGTGCTGGAATATTCTGGAATCTTCTAGATGCGCATGGAATCTTCTAGAAACGTAAGGAATCCCGTGGGAATCTTCGGAGATTCCTTTCTTTGGCTTTCGATCTTGATCTGACGTGGATGCGTCACGGGCACGAGACGGCTCACTGGTCTAGTTAGCGTCAAGGGCTCGACGACACTCCGATCTTCTAGGCCTTGAAGCTTAAAATCCCAAGAATTCCTTCAAAAATACATCTTTTCGCTCTTTTTCTCCTTTTGGTGCTGATCTGCAATAAAGATGGAAATATGGGTCAAATAGCAGAATCATGCCCCCGAAAAGGCTAAAATAGAGGATAAAATCATACCCATGAAACATGTTATCACTTCCGCCCTTATTTTGTGTACTAGTATAAATAACACTCTTTTAGCTCCTTCTCTCCTTAGTTTAGATTTGAGTGATTATTGTAGAGTGAGATAACTCCTTCTTATTCATCCTAAACTCCTATTGTGAACTTCTAAGCCTTGATGGTTCTTTGATACTTTACAAGTAAAACGTAAACCATCAAACCTTGTATTTGTGTAATCGTTTGCAAGTTGTTCTTGTAATCGACTTTCGTTGTGAAATATATGTTTATGTTTCTCTCCATTTCAAATCCCTTCACATGTGTTCAACGTACAGCTACTCTTCTTCACTGTGCTCAGGTCCTCTCACTTTTCTCTTCGTGTTCATCTCGGTAATATTCTTCTTGTTTCGTTCTTTTTCTATTCCATTTTTGCTACATTTCTGTTCCATCTATCACCGTCATTTGTGTTCATCGATGTTCTCATTCTGTGTCTTTTCAAAGTTCTTGGCTAGAACCTAAAGCTCTATTGAAATATTATTCAACCTATTTATCCTAGGTCGGATCATATCAATGGTCTTGTGGCGGCCTGACAGAGCAGCTCTCTTGCGGGTCTTGCCCTCGGTTGCCTGTGGTGTGATTGTTCTGGATGATCTGCATCTGGTCTTCGGATATGGCAAGGTTAGGAGGTAGGGCTCGCTATTAGGGTCCCGTGGTGAGGACGTTTGGAAAGCCTCGATCGGCCTCCTTATCTTGTTACTCAAGGTTAGCGTCACTGTTCTGGCCTCCCTCGATGGATTTGCAAGTAACATGATCTTTATCCGGCTTGGCGGGGCCCTTGGGAGCTATGGGGCCTAGAAGAGTAAGACTTGTGGAGGCTTCGGTGGGGGCGTTCTAATTCAATACAAGGAGTCGTAACATACTCATCACCTCCTCATGTCGACGCTCCATCACAACTTTCTTGTGTACTAAGGTCTCCATTCAGGAATTCATATTGGCTAGTGTCGGACTAATGGACTCGTCGAATTTGGCATCATTTTTTCCAACTATGCTTGCGTCGGACATGGTTTGTTTGGTTGGTACCTGCACACTTAAGCAAACGTTAGTAAAAATAATCTCTCCCTCAAGTGTTTCAAACTCTCATGTTTGGACACTTGTAAAAGTTAACCTCATAATCGCTCAAGAGTTGAGAATGAGATGGGAAAGGTTTCGAAAGATTTATTGGTAAGGTACCAAAAAATACTAGTGAATGGGAAATAAACTGGGTGACAGTAAACTCTAGAAGGGAACTTGGACAGGATGGGGGGGTACCGATAGTTTCGGTGGGGAAGTACTGGTAGACTCAAGAAGACAAAAGTAGTGGGGATAGGTATCGGTAAGAGATACTAGACTAAGTGGAGGACAAACTCAAGAAAGGACTTAAAGAGTAGATGGGGAAGTACCAGTAGACTTAGGAAGACAAAAAAGATTAGATGAGGAAGTACCGGTAAGAGAGATGGGAAAGTACCGGTAAGAGTACGGAGGATTTATGGGGGGGAGTACCGGTAAAGGGTTACTGAACTCGGTGAGACTTGAACGATAGACTTAGTTTGAGACTTGAGATAGAGGACGACATAAGACTCGAAGTAAACCATTAGAGATAGTGGGTAGAATCTTTGTATGAGACCAACTAGGTCTATCTTAGCTAGTTGCTACTTTATGCTGACAGCTTTAAGGTTAGACTAGATGTTTTGGTGGGGTGTTCTTAAGAAAATAGGAGAGATGGGCGGTTGACCTGCCCTGTGCATTTAATGCATGGGATGGACTTTGATGGCCGGCGATTTGAAGGATAGTGATTACATTGCATTTCATCATGTTTTATTGTCCATTTACTTGTTGTTTTGGGCAGTAAACCTACTGATTTATCCTTGTATTTCCCATATCTTAGCAGTTCTGGTCTGGAGGCAATTTATAGAAGAATCTGATTTTTGAAGAGCTGAAGCTGTTTTCCCGAGTCTTGGCCTAGCGCTTGGCCAAGACTCCTTCGCATTCAACGTGTCGCACCACCAGATCGTCTTGGCCAAGACTCCGGCCAAGACTGATCCGCGGAAAAGAAATCATGAGCAGCAGCGTTGGGCCTTGCGAGCTGGCAAATCACAGCTGTCCAGTGACAAAGAGAAGGATCAGGAAGATATTTATTTAAGAATCCTATCAAGGATCTCCTTCCATCTTTGTGTATTTTAAATTCCTATTTTTATTCAAAACAAATCAGGATAATTATTTAGGAGATTATCTAGGAGATTATTTAGGAGATTATTTAGGAGATTGAGTTGGAGAAGGACAGAGGAGTTTTAGCTTACTTATAGCTGAACTTGTCCTCCTCTTCTCCACACGCTACACACTTTCCTCTCTTCCTCTCTTCCGCCACTTTGTACCTTGCTCCTGGATTTAATTCTTTGAATCCACGGATTTATTTTATTTATGCAAGCAAGTATTTTTATAATTCATTCATGAGTACATCTAGCTAATCACCATTCTTGGTAAGAGCTTGAGAGCTATGTTTCTTATATTTCGTAAGATCTAATTACTCTTAATAATCTCTATTTTTGTAATTATTTATTTTCTGGTTTCTTTACTTCCTTGTTCAAGTTTAGAACTGACAATTCAGATTTTAGCTTGGGAGACCCAGTTAAATGAATAATACAACTCAGACCCGATTGACAACCGTGGGCCTCGACTGACAACCGAGGGTAAACTTGAGTTGGGCGTTGTCTTATCCATAGCAGCACTGCAAATATAGAGATGAACACCATTGAATCAGTGATCGAATCATAAGAACATAGCCCGTTCATGCTCTTACCGGGAACCTTCTTTTTACTGTTTTCAGTCTTGACCCCTGTCTAGGCCAAGCCTTTGGCCAATACTGTTTTGTGCTATTTTATTTCTTTCTGTTTTGTCTTTATTTTCAGATTCAACCAACCAAATTCAGTGACGAGGAAGTCAACCAAGAACTACAAATCCCCCGAAGTCTCTGTGGACCGACCCTCTTACCACAATCTACAAACCCTTGTGGACAAGTGTTAAGTTGTACTTCTACCCCGTTTTATATTCATTTATACAACTTAAATTTGACGTGTTTGACGCGCGATCAAATTTTGGCGCCGTTGCTGGGGACTTCTAACTATTTTGTAGTTTTTGTTTTTGTGTTCTTATTTTTTAGTTTTGCAGTCTTGGCCACGAGCTTGGCCAAACCGTAGGCCAAGCAGGAAATCATGTACAGCCAGAGACAGCAAAACTTCCACTCCTTTTTCCAACAAGATCCGCCACAATACCACCAACAACAACAATACCCCATAAACTTCCAGAATTTTGTGCCAATCCCCCCTCAAAATCAGGTCCCCATGCCACAATTTCCACCTGCACCTCAACCAATGTTGCCCATTAGTGTTCCTATAGAAGAGACTCTCCAAAAGTTCATGATGGCGACCCAGATTAGCGTAGTGGAGATGCAGAGACAGATCACTCAATTGACACTCGAAAATTTCATGATGGAGACCCAGTCCAGCCTAGTAGAGATGCAGAAATAGATCACTCTGATAGCACAGAAGCAATTAGACGATGAGGAAGAAGATGAGGAGGATGAGGAAATCCAGACAGAACCAGTCTTGGTCAAACCTGTGGCCAAACCTGTTGAAAGGTTCAAAGAACTAGAGGAAGTGATAGAAATTCCTCCACCTTTCCCTCCTAGGTTTGTGGGCGTCATTGGGCACATTGCTAATGAGGATTCTGAATTAAATGGAACTAACTCTTTTGATCATGCTCCTAGCGGAGAAATCCCATGTGAAAAGTTGAAGGAAGGAGAATTCGTGGACACTGTTTCTAATCCTATTTTTGAGCCAGATTTTGATATTTTTAACAGCCACGAATTTCCCAAAGTTAATCCTAACCCTCTACCTTCAAGTGTGCAGGTACCAAAAATTGAACTTGAAAATAGTCTTGGCCTCGAGCTTGGCCAAGCCGTAGGCCAAGATTTATCTTTGCCAGCTAACCCCCCCAAAACCATAGAGTGGTGGACTGATAATCTTCTCCAGCTGCTTGCTACTGTTCACAGTAGCCAAAACTCACCTTTTGTGATGCAGGGACAACAAAATTATGAGCTGGAACAACCTCCCGACCCATTCAATTTTATACCTAAAAAGGTTGTCCAAGGAATGCCACCCAAAGATCCTAACAAGTTTAGCGCATGGAGGGGATTAGGAAAAGTTTCTTGATAAGAAATCCACAGCAATGTCGAGCCCAAGACAATAAATAAGGGCGCTTCATGGAAGGCAACCCATGTTTTTTATTTCATCTATTTTTATTTTTATTTTTTTTAATAAATTAGTTCAGAGGTTTTTCGTTGATCCACCTCTCATTCTTTACACTTGTTTCCAAGGCTGCTGTAGCGCTAGGAAGGCATTCAAATCAGAGGAAAAATTCAGCTTCGGCGGTTGTCTTGGCCTAGCCCTTGGCCAAGACATTTGCAGAACCAGCCAAGCATCCCCTTCTAGTTGCGGATCTAGGCCAAACATCAGGCCAAGACCCTCCCGCTCCAGCAGCTTAACCAGCTTTTGCCCCCAGGTCGTTTCTTTCTTTTCTTTTTATTTTTTCTGTTTTTTCTTTGTCTCTCCACACAATGAGGACATTGTGTCTTTCAAGTGTGGGGAGGGTGTCAGTTGTGAGAGTCTGTTTTGTGTTTTGTTGTGAATATTGATTGATATCTTTTGATATTTTTGAGTCAGTTTTTGCGTTTTTCTTTTTTCTTTTTGCATAAGTATGCCCAGTCTTGAGTCTATTTTGCATGAATTTTGTTCTTTTCTTTTTATGTTTGTTTGAGTCTGTCTTGATGAGTGTACACCGCCCCCAGTTTTTAACTTAGGTTGTTTAATCAACCACTGAAATTACATGTAGATACTTGTCTAGGTGAAACAATGCTTTAGTAACAGGGAAGCGAATGAGCGTAACTTGATCAATGCCTAAGGCGTATATTATCTAATGTCACCCAAACAAACACTATCCACATGGTCTAAAGGACGTCTAGCTTAAACCTTAACTATCATTAGGGTGTCTAGGCTTACTGCGCCTGATTTGAGTGTGTTGTTCTATCTGTTTTAGTGTGAGACATAAAAAGGTACTGGAATGTCATAGCAGAATATAGCAAAGGTGGAAGTTCTGGGTGCCCAAAAAGAACAAGCTCTGTCTATATGCATATGCCTGTAAAAATACATAGGGCATAGAAGAAAAAAAAATGATGATGCATATGTTTGTAAAAATACAAAGGACATATATATTTTTTTAAAAAAAAGAATAAATCTGCTGAAAATGATTTAAATGGCACTAGTCTTTAGGCACGTTTGGATAGAATAGCACTCGGTGGGACTCAAATCTGTGGTAAATCTTGACCCCTATACATTATAAATAAAATCTAGCAGGATGTCTTGATACCATTTGGATGAGGTTTGTTTAGGGTATTGATTTGTCCTTGTTAGTCTAGCATTGGGTCGCTTAGGGAAGTGTCTTGGTAAATTCAGTGGTGAGGTGAACAACCGAAAGGAGAACTCTAGGGGTCTTGGTGTCTTTTCTATTTTTGTTGTGTTTTTATTTTTGTTAGTGAGTCTTTGGGTCTGTATGCTTGAGGGCAAGCATAGTTTAAGTGTGGGAAGTTTGATTACATTGCATTTCATCATGTTTTATTGTCCATTTACTTGTTGTTTTAGGCAGTAAACCTACTGATTTATCCTTGTATTTCCCATATCTTAGCAGTTCTGGTCTGGAGGCAATTTATAGAAGAATCTGATTTTTGAAGAGCTGAAGTTGTTTTCCCGAGTCTTGGCCTAGCGCTTGGCCAAGACTCCTTCGCATTCAACGTGTCGCACCACCAGATCGTCTTGGCCAAGACTCCGGCCAAGACTGATCCGCGGAAAAGAAATCATGAGCAGCAGCATTGGGCCTTACGAGCTGGCAAATCACAGCTGTCCAGTGACAAAGAGAAGGATCAGGAAGATATTTATTTAATAATCCTATCAAGGATCTCCTTCCATCTTTGTGTATTTTAAATTCCTATTTTTATTCAAAACAAATCAGGATAATTATTTAGGAGATTATTTAGGAGATTATTTAGGAGATTGAGTTGGAGAAGGACAGATGAGTTTTAGCTTACTTATAGCTGAACTTGTCCTCCTCTTCTCCACACGCTACACACTTTCCTCTCTTCCTCTCTTCCTCTCTTCCGCCACTTTGTACCTTGCTCCTGGATTTAATTCTTTGAATCCACGGATTTATTTTATTTATGCAAGCAAGTATTTTTATAATTCATTCATGAGTACATCTAGCTAATCACCATTCTTGGTAAGAGCTTGAGAGCTATGTTTCTTATATTTCGTGAGATCTAATTACTCTTAATAATCTCTATTTTTGTAATTATTTATTTTCTAGTTTCTTTACTTCCTTGTTCAAGTTTAGAACTGACAATTCAGATTTTAGCTTGGGAGACCCAGTTAAATGAATAATACAACTCAGACCCGATTGACAACCGTGGGCCTCGACTGACAACCGAGGGTAAACTTGAGTTGGGCGTTGTCTTATCCATAGCAGCACTGCAAATATAGAGATGAACACCATTGAATCAGTGATCGAATCATAAGAACATAGCCCGTTCATGCTCTTACCGGGAACCTTCTTTTTACTGTTTTCAGTCTTGACCCCTGTCTAGGCCAAGCCTTTGGCCAATACTATTTTGTGCTATTTTATTTCTTTCTGTTTTGTCTTTATTTTCAGATTCAACCAACCAAATTCAGTGACGAGGAAGTCAACCAAGAACTACAAATCCCCCGAAGTCTCTGTGGACCGACCCTCTTACCACAATCTACAAACCCTTGTGGACAAGTGTTAAGTTGTACTTCTACCCCGTTTTATATTCATTTATACAACTTAAATTTGACGTGTTCGACGCGCGATCAGATAGTATTTATTTAGAGGGAAACACAAATGGCTTTGCTTTTGAAGGTATTTTTGGATCAAATATTCTCTCATTCTCACAAACTTCTCTCTTCTCGGATGAACAAGGATGAACACCAAGAACACACCTTTTCGGATTTTGATATGTTAAGCTAGCAAATACAGTCACAAAAATCACCAACTAATATCACATGAAATTAGACTCAAAGAACAAGATTTATGACTCAAGAAAACTGACAAATGCTGGACTGAAAACTGGTTTGGTATTGTTCATAAGATGAATACAAGACTAGGACAAACATTGAAAACTTTCACACTTTTCGGCAAAGGTAACCTACAAGCATAATCTCGACTCAAGAGGAGTATTCTCAACTTGATGAACAAAGTTCACTTCAACATCTAAACTCAGGAAGATAATAGTTAAGTTAGGTATTTATATTAAGGGTTACAAAAATGGCCTTGTGACGAATATGCCCTTGGTAAGGGACGCGTTCGGCCTTAAGATGAGTTTCTTAGGCCCACAACTGTTGCTCAAAATGGAAGCAAACGGTTGTACTTGTTGTGTCGGGGTGGTGTTCCGTAAGTCTTGGTTCCGGTAGGCGTTCATGGTGTGGCCAAGAAGGGTAGAAGGCCAAGGATGGTTGCGATGCGTGTGAAGGGGCTTCATGACTTGCGTGGGTGGAACCCGATAGTTTCCCATGTGATGGCTACGGTAAGCATGAGGTTCGCGGAAGGTCTCCAAGGGTTGCCCGACCAACATATGAGTCATGCGAGGCTGACCTAGGGTTGTCCCAATAGCATGCGTTGGCTGACCTAAGCCTCCTTTAGTTCTCGATAGACGCTCAAAGGTTATCGGGTTGGTAGGGACCCTATTTAGGTTTCTGGATAGGTTCCTCCTGGTAACTCCTTGGTGTGGAAGAACATGGTATACAGGGTCTAGGCTTCTCCCGGTAACTTGCATACTTGAATAACTCCTAGTATCCTGCTCTTCTGATAGGCTCCTAGTAACTTGCAAGCTTCCCGTTAAACCATCAGCTTGCACCAAGGACTTAGATTTGATGCTGGCCTCAGCCATGTCTCCCGATAGATGTCCTTGGGTTCCCGTCAACTGGTCCGTAGGACTTGGAGTTGGTGTTGGGCTGACCTATGCTTCTCGATAGGTTCTCGATAACCCGCGTGCCTCCTGTTAAGTGGCCCATGGCTCCCGATAGATTCTTATGCCTCCCAATAGGGGATTGTCGCGCCCCGAAAATTAAAAATTCGCAAGTGTGCAATGAAATTTGAGACCTTCAGATGCTCGACTTAAAGGGACGCCTAGCAGCATGCAATGAAGTCGCCACCCTAATTTGGTTGCTAGGCTTAGGGAACCCTAATCGTCATGGCATAGGAAATATAATAAGTAAAAAAACTAAAGGCACAAAAAAGGGGTCTGGACCCCAGACAAAGGTTCGGGGTCGTATTATGGTCTCGGGAAGGTGTTAGGCACTCGATTCACATCCGAAAACGGTTACCGGTTGATGAGAGAGGTGTTTAAAAAGGTGTTTAAAAAATGCGTTTTGAAAATGGGGGCCCTCAGAGGAATCGTCACTTTAGTCTTTTCTATGATTGTGACCGTTCAGGAATAATAGAAAGATCTGTCTGACGGGGTTACCGTTTATCAAGATCGATTGATTATTCCTGACCGCAACGTAATGGGACTGAAATTTCCGTAAGACTGAATGAGCGCCCTCTTTTTTCATCATCGGGCCATGCATGATTAAATTAATTACTACGTGATCCTAACATGGATTGCTAACAGAGTACAAATTTGAATGATAGATTTTTGAAGTGGAAAACTGATGTGGGATTGAAAGTCCCCATGTACATGCAGTCAATACAAGCGAGAATTTAAAATCATATGAACATGGCATTTTAAGCAAGTCTTTAAACACGTTGTTCATGTGGATTGATTTTAATTCTAGCAGTTCTATATATCATGCATACAGTTGATATTTGCAGAAAGCATCGAATAAATAAAAAAGACTTGTGAGGCGTACTTTCGAGCGAAGCTTGAAATTAACCTACAAAACGAGAGTGTTAATGATAGCTTGAGAAATAACTAAGCAATGAAAATTTTAAATGACAGTTGATTGCACACGTAAAATGATGGATTTTACGCATACGAGAATTAAATGCTGAGCTTGATAAGTCCAGGAAAATAAATGACGACAGTTGATTACATGCGAGAAACGATCTATTTAATGTATACGAGATTTAAATGATGACATGATTGCATGCGAGAAATGGTTTATTTGACGCATACGAAATTTAAATGATGACATGATTGCATGCGAAAAATGATTGATTTTAAGCATACGAAAACTTAAATGCTGGGTTGGTTGCATGCGAAAAATGATTGATTTTACGCATATGAGAATTTAAATGTTACGTGATTGCATGCGAAAAATGATTGATTTTAAGCATGCGAGAATTTAAATGTTACGTTGATTGCATGCGAAAAATGATTGATTTTAAGCATGCGAGAATTTAAATGCTGTTTTGATAAGTGCGAAAAAAATTAAATGTGGTTGACGATTTATAGGGAATTAAAGCAGTTGATGATTGGCAGAAAATAAAACAAGTTGATAATGCAGAAATGAGCAGTTGGATATTTGCAGAAAATAAACAGTTGATATTTGCGGAAGAATTTCCAGCAGTTTGCGAGAAATTAAAGCAGTTGATATTTACGAGAATTAAAATGCGACCGACCATATAGGCGGTATATTGAATTTAAATTACCGTAGGTAAATTGCAAAAAATTAAAGTGCAGAAGAGTAAAGTGCGGAAAAGTAAAGTGCGGAAAATTAAACAGTTGATAATTTGCGGAAGGATTTCCAGCAGTTTTGCGAAAAATTAAAACAGGTGAGTATTTACGAGAATTAAAATGCGACCGACCATGTAGGCGGTAAAATAAATAACTGAATTTAAATTGCCGAAAGTAAATTGCTGAAATTTAAAGTGCGGAAAAGTAAAGTGCGGAAAATTAAACAGTTGATAATTTGCGGAAGGATTTCCAGCAGTTTTGCGAAAAATTAAAGCAGTTGAATATTTACGAGAATTAAAATGCGACCGACCATGTAGGCGGTACAATAAATAACTGAATTTAAATTGCCGAATATAAATGACTGAAGTTAGATAACATGAAAATAAATATCACGATAAGAAATGAGCAATTCACGTACAAAAAAACAATTCGATAAACAACTTGATGCAAAAATAAGCATACGAAATATTTTACAAAAAAGTGAACTAAACAATTCATGTATAAAAATATAGGAAAAATAGCACATATCACAAATAATAATCATACGAAGCATGTTAGCATTTTACGTAAAAAAAAATGACGACTCGAAGGCTCGGAAAAATATAAATGGGCTGGGCCCAGCTTGGAAGTTTGGAGAAATGGGCCAGGAACAATTCCTGGCCCAAGGGAATTAATTTAAATGGTGATGGGCCAAGCCCATCACCTTTCTTTCATTTCCTCGCGCGAAGGGCCAAATGGCCCATGAATCATCATCTTCAACCTCTCGTCAACGGCGCCACTACAGGCGACGGAGGTGATGAACCAGGCGACCGATTCGCCTGGTTCTTGGTCCGAAAGAAAGCTCTCCCTCCCACTAGTGCAGCCATGCAGTCACAGCAAGGAAATGGAGACAAAAACAGTAGCATTTTTTAAGGAAACGAAGAATGCATATTTACATTAATTAACGAAACAATTAAACTAAGCAACGGAAATTTGAACGGATGTTAGCAGGGTGAAATTAGATTGAAAACAAAGTGATTGCAGCAAGTTTTAGTGATTAATTACTTAACTAAGCTTTAAACGAAATTTAAAAGAAAAAAACAAGAGAAAGAATGCTTACAGTGCTGCGGCGGTGTGCGGACGAAGGCGAGGGATGGGAATGAGGGTGCGTGTCTTGGCCAGGAAAATGGAGAGGGGCAGTGGCTTTTTTCGTGCAAAATTCCGGACCGTTTTTACGAAGGATGGAAGCTTGTATTTATAGGCAAAATCGCGTGGGTTGGAGGACGGGGGAGTTGCGCGTGGTGGCCGGCTGGTCGCGGTGGCAAGGCTAGGGTGCTAGCCGTGATGATGGCGGAGGGACAGGAAGCTACGGGCTCGAGCTAGGACGCGATGGGAGCAGGTAACCCCGTGGTCGGCTTTGCTGGGTATTCCTTGGCACTGTTCATGTGCATTATGCACATTAAATTGTCAACCGTTGATCTGGTTGACTTTCCTTGGTTGACCAGATCAATGGTTGAGATCAAGGGCCCTTTAAGTCTTATTTAAATGGCCTCGAGCCGAGTCTTGCGGGCAAACATTCCGACTTTTCGAGCCGAAGGTACTAGCGCGTAGAGAAAAATATGACGGGTTTAACCGTCTACAGCGAATGACGAGAATTTTTCGTTTAACGTGTTTATTTTCTCATTCAAAAACGTGAAACGTTTGAACGGAAAAATAAAGACGTTACGCCGAAAATTACATAAAACGTTGTAGACAGTTGCGAGCGGGAAAAAAGCTAGCAACTAGTTGATGGAAAACATTTTAAAGTCAAGCTATTGTCCGAGCGAACTTACTCGGGTCCAATAAAAGCTCGAATGAAAATAATAATAAAATAATAAAAATACTAAAAAATGCGCTAAAATATTAAAAATCCTAAAATTCATGTGATGACCTAAAACGAAGAAAAAACTAGCAAACGGCTGTCGGATAATAAAAAATGTGATTTGTAAGGCTAAAAATAATAATAATAATAATAATAAAAATACGCGATGAAAAATTAAAAATGCTATTTCGAAAGCCGACGATGCTAACGACGATGCTAAAATGCGATGAAACACTTAAAACTGCTAATGACAGTAAATTAAGTAAATAACAGAAATGCTAAAATCAATTAAAAATGGCGTCAAAATTCGGGTATCAACAGGGATGTTCCGGGTGATCGGTCCTCGCGGTAGAAAGTCTAAGGTTAATGCCTCTGTGATCACATCACAAAGCTAAGCAAATGAAGAGATATGAGAAATACATAAGATACACCAACTTTCTTCTTATCTTTTCCTTTGCAATAATCATTATTCTATATTATTTCCTTTAGTTTTATAACACGTTATCAACAAGAGTCTCTACCCAATTCAAGGTTAATATTAAAAATCTTTATCGAAAATTTTATACTTCCATCATGTCAAACCTTATTAAGCTAGAATTCACATCCCTTTATATAACTAGAAAAAATTATTTATCTTGGATTCTTGATGCTGAAATTCATTTTGATTCTATAGCGCTAGGAAATACAATTAAGAGTGGTAATACTGCATCAAATCAAGACAAGAAAATCAATCGTCATCACCTCCATGAGGGATTGGAATCTGAATATCTTACTCTTAAAGATCTATCAGATCTTTGGGAAATTTTAAAAGAAAGATTCGACCACCAGAAAACAATTATTCTCCCCAAAGCTCGATACGAATGGCTGCAAGATTTCAAGTCCGTGAGTGAGTATAACTCAGCGATGTTCAGAATCAATTCTCAACTGAAATTATGCGGAGAGAACATTACTGATGAAGACATGTTGGAGAAGACAGTCTCCACATTCCATGCCTCGAATGTGTTGTTGCAATAACAATATCGAGAGAAAGGTTTTAAAAAGTATTCTGAACTCATATCATGCCTTCTTGTGGTTGAATAGAATAATGAGCTTTTGATGAAAAATCATGAAGCCCGCCCTACTGGATCGGCATCATTCCCTGAAGTGAATGCGATCACACATAAGAACCACATGTATGACGGCAGGCTTGGCTGCGGAAGTAGCCATGGGCGAGGACACGGGCGTAAGAATCATCAGTACCACTTGAAGTGGAATAATGATAAAAAAAAAAAGAGAAAGGAAAGAATGGTCCAAATACTCCTTCAAAGGAGGTTGAGAACTTGTGTTATCGATGTGGCATGAAAGGACATTGGGGACGTACATGTCGTACTCCTGAGCATCTTGTTAAGCTTTATCAAGCTTCCCTTAAAGAGAAAGAAAAATGTGAAAGCGAATTTAACCTATCTAAAAGATAGTGTCATGGCTCATGTTACTGATAAAGTTGGTGGCTCAAATAATGATAATGTATTCAATGGCCTTGTCAACATAACACATCTTGACGCAATATATTTCTATAATTAAGATAAGTATAAATCTAATTTAAACAATTTAAATAATTAATATATCTATTGACTATTAAATTTATTTGATTTTTTATCTATTATCATTTATATCATATATATCATGTATTTTTTATGTAGATTATGGATATTTCTTGTTCTATGGTTGGGCCAAAGAATAGTGGAGAATTGATCCTTGCTGACAGTGCAACGACGCATACAATACTAATAGATAAGAAATATATTTTTTCATTTGATAATGAATAAAGTTAATGTTAATACAATATTGGGTAGTATAAAATTGATTGATGGCTCTAGAAAAGCATTTATATTATTACATGAAGGCACAAAGATTATCATAAATGATGCCTTATATTCTGTAAAGTCTCAAAGGAATTTATTAAGTTTTAAAGATATTCGCAAAAATGGATATCATATTGAGACTGTGGATGAGAATAATATGGAGTATTTATTAATCATAAAAATTGTGACGGGAAAGAAATGTGTTTTAGAAAGGCTACCAATTTTTTCCTCAAGATTGTACTACACATATATTAGTACAATTGAAACACATACTATAGTAAACCATAAGTTTACTAACTTAGATGCCATGGTAAATCAGAAGTTTACTGATAGTTTTATTGTTTGGCATGACCGGTTAGGCCATCACGAGTCAAATATGATGCGTAAAATTATTGAGAATTCATATGGGCATCCATTGAAGAACTAGAAGATTCTTCAATTTAAGGGATTCTCATGTGCGGCTTGTTCTCAAGGCAAATTGATCACTAGGCCTTCACCAGCTAAAGTGGGGAATGAATCCCCGACATTTCTGGAACGTATTTAGGTGACATGTGGGTTGATTCACCATCCATGTGGACAATTTAGATACTTTAGGGTTTTAATTGATGCGTCTACTAGATCGTCACATGTGTGCTTATTATCAACTCGCAACCTTGCGTTTGCGAGATTACTTGCTCAAATAATTAAATTAAGAGTACAATTTCCAAATTATGCAATCAAGAAAATTTGCTTGATAATGCTGGTGAATTTACCTCGCAGGCCTTTAATGACTATTGCATGTCAATTAGTGTAAGTGTTGATAATCCTATAGCTCATGTTCATACACAAAATGGTCTAGTAGAATCACTTATCAAAATTCAATTAATAGCTAAACTATTACTTATGAGAACAAAGCTTCCTGTTTCTACATGGGGACATACTATTTTGCATGCAACAACATCATACACATTAGGCCAACAAGTTATCATGAGTTCTCCCTGTTACATGTGGATTATGATCAGGAGCCAAATATTTCCCATCTAAGAATTTTTGGATGCGTTGTATATGTTCCAAATGGCCCACCACATCACACAAAGATGGGTCCTCAAAGGAGGTTGGGAATATATGTTTGGTTTGAGTCCCCATCTATAATTAAGTACATTGAACCATTGATAGGAGATCTATTTACGATATGATTTGCCAACTATCATTTTGATAAAAATATTTTCCCAGCATTAAGGGGAGAGAAAAAGCAACTACTGGAAAATAAAATTGCATGGAATGAATTATCACTATCTAATTTTGATTCTCGTACAAAATAATGTGAATTGGAAGTTCAAAATATAATTCATCTCCAAAATATTGGAAATCAACTGCCAGACGCATATACTAATCTAAGATGAATTATAAAGTCTCATATTCCAACTGAAAATGCTCCAATATGAATTGATGTCCCATAAGGACAACAAATTATTAGTCCAGAAAGTAAGCCACGCTGGAAGCGTGGAAGACCAATAGGTTCCAAAGATAAGAATCCTATAAAAAGAAAAGGAGAAAATATTGAAGATGATCATATAATGGAGGTATGTTCTCGTGGACATAACTAATGATAATAAATCCCCAGAAGTGGATCAGGTACCTAAAAGAAATGAAAATGATGAGATCTTAATAAGTTATGTCAAAAATGGAAAAATATGGATCCGAAAAGAAATGGTTGTCGACAACATTTTTACTTATAGTATAACAACTGCAATCTTTAATGAAAATGAGGATCATAAACCAAAATCTATCTTACAATGTAGACAGAGAGATGATTGACCAAAATGGAAAGATGTTATCCAAGTAGAATTAAACTCGCTAGTAAAAAGTGAAGTTTTTTGGACCTATAGTCCAAATGCCTAAAGGTGTAAAATCGATGGGGTACAAATGGGTTTTTGTGCGAAAGAGAAATGAGTGAAATGAAGTCGTGAGATATAAAGCATGACTAGTCGCACAAGGTTTTTTTGAAAGCCCCAATATTGATTACGATGAGACATATTCTCCTATGATTGATGCAATCACCTTTAGGTATCTTATTAGTTTGGCAGTAAGATAAAAGCTTGAGATGCGTCTAATGGATGTAGTGACAACATATTTAAATAGCTCACTTGATGCAGAAATTTACATGAGAATCCCAGAAAGATTTAACATGCTTGAAACATTTAAATTTTCCTGGAAAATTGTTCAATAAGATTAAGGAAATCCTTATATGGATTGAAACAATTTTGGCGTATGTGGTACAATCGCCTAAGTGATTATTTAATGAAGAAAGGATATAAAAATGACCCAATTTGCCCTTGTGTTTTTATAAAAAGATCTGGGTCAGGATTTGTGATAATTGTAGTATATGTTGATGATCCAAATATTATTGGAACTCCTGAAGAGCTCTAAAATGCAATGATTTGTTTAAATAAAGAATTAAAATGAAAGATCTTGGAACGATAAAGTTTTATCTCGGCCAGCAGATCGAGAATCTATCCAATGGAATCTTTGTCCATCAATCAAATTATACAGAAAAGGTCTTAAAATGATTTTATTTGGATGTTCCACATCCATTAAACACCTCGATGGTGGTAAGATCATTAGATATAAAGAAAGACCATTTTTGTCCTCGAGAAGATGATGAAGAACTACTTGGTCATAAAGTACCAATATTTAGACCTAAATTTGGTCGGGACCGGGTTTGGTCCCGACCCGAATTTAGCCGGGTCTGACCCAATACCCTGCAAACCACTAAAAAACCCTAAAAATTAATGATGCCAAAACCAAAACAAAACATTTCGTTCTTCATCTTCTTCGTTCTTAACCTTTTTTCTTTTCTTTATGGGTCGGCAACTTCCTCTCACGCCTCCTTCTTCTTCTACTAACCCAACCCCTATAAATAAATAAACACAAACCAAAGCAACAACAAAAACACAGCAGCAAGAGATGTCGGCGAGGAGGGAGGCATAGGTGTAAGGGATGCCTTGGGTGACGCAAAGCTTGCCAAAGACGCCACCGATCCAGCCGGTGCGACCGTAGATGAGGAAATTGAAGGGTTTGGATTCCGATGTTGTGCCACCGGATGGGAAACCCATTTGAATTGTTTATGTGGGACTTGGATTTGTGTTGAGGTTGGACGTGGTCAAGGTGGTGAGGTGTGTCATTAAAACCACTCAACAATTCCACTCACCCACCTCCATCACACAACCATAACCACATAGCAAGAAGAAAGCAAAGAAAGGAGAGCAGAGGGGAAGAAAATGAAAATAGAAAGAAAAGAAAGGAAAGAATTTTCTTGTTCTGGAAAGAAGATAAAAAGGAAAGAAGAAAAAAGAGAGAGGAGGTAAGAAAGAGAGGGGTTGGGCCGGAAAAAAAAACTCTGGGTCCATTTTTCCCGGGCCGGGACCGGGACCGAATTTTGGTCCCGTTTTTGGTCGGGATCGGGTCTGGGCCCAACTCGAGTATCTTCGGGTCTAGCCTGGCCGGGTCTGGTCCGGACCCGCAGACCCAAATTGACACACCTAAAGAGCATTAATGTACCTTGCTAACAATACACGGCCTGATATAGCAGTTGATGTAAGCTTGTTAGCAAGATTTAGTTCTTCCCCAACATTTGCTCTGATATCTTCGAGGGACAATTGATATGGGGTTGTTTTATTCTAATGGATCTAAATTGCAATTGATTGGTTATGCAGATGCAGGGTACTTACCTGATCTAAATAAGGCTCGATCCCAAACAAGTTATTTGTTCAGATGTGGAGGTACAACCATATCATGACGTTCAACCAAACAAACATTGACAGCCACTTCCTCGAATCATGCATAATTAATTGCAGTGCATGAGGCAAGTAGAGAATGTATTTGGCTATGGACATTGACTCAACATAATTTGCAGATATGTGATCTGGCATCAACAGAAAAAGTACCAACTATGTTATATGAAGATAATACCGCATGTATAACTCAATCGAAGGGAGGTTACATTAAAGGTGATAGAACGAAACACATCTCACCAAAATTCTTCTTTACTCTGTGACATTCAAAAGAAAGGTGAGATTGATATCTAACAAGTTTGTTCAAGTGATAATCTGGCAGATTTGTTAATCTTTACCAACTGCAACATTTGAGAAGCTAGTACGCGGTATTGGAATGCGTCGACTAAAAGATATTCTAGCGATGTTCCCATGAGGGGGAGTAGAATACTTGATGTACTCTTTTTCCTTGACCAAGGTTTTGTCCCATTGGGTTTTCCTGGCAAGTTTTTAATGAGGCAGCTTACATAAGTATTTTTATAAAGATTGTGTTTTCTTTTTTCTTCACTAGGTTTTTATCCCATATGGTTTTTCTTAGTAAGGTTTTAATGAGGCACATTGTTTGATAATGGACATCCAAGGGGGAGTATTGTGAACATAAGAGTTTTTACAAGTATAGATGTTCATTTTAGGTTACAATCGTTTCTTATCTTTGCGTAACTTTCCTAACTCCAAAATCATCACTATAAATATGTACAAAGCTAAGCAAATGAAAAGATATGAGAAATACATAAGATACACCAACTTTCTTCTTATCTTTTCCTTTGCAATAATCCTTATTCTATTTTTATTTCCATTAGTTTTATAACAATCTATGAATTGTAGAAAATTTTAATTTTAGTTAGACAATATCAGATAATTTTTTAAAAAAAATTAGGAAATCTTTTATAAAAATACAAAAAAACACATTGACCCATTATGACACACATCTCCATTCTCGTTTTCTTTTCACATTTTTACACTTTAGATTTTATTATTTTTTTCAGATATTTTCTTCGCATTTAAAAAAAAATGGATGACATTGCTTAATTAAGATATTTTTTTTTCTCTTTTGAGGTTTATTTTTAAATTAGAATTAAGTTTGGTTTTTTTACTATCACTTTGTCTAAACCACATACTTTTTTAGTAGAGATGAGAGGAAAAAATTGTGTCAGCTACTTGATGAAATGAAATAGACAGTGTTAGTCTAGTTTGTTAGAAAGTGGGGGGTACGAGTGCGTATGAGACTAACAAAGGATTAGTTAGGGGCAAACGTGTGTAATAGAGTAAGAAGTTGGGGGACTATTCAGCGAGGGTTAAAGTTTAGTGTCTAATTTAGGAGTGGGGAAAAACGTTAGCGTTCGATATAACTTTTTCCCAAATTTAATTTATTTTAGGGAAAAGGTTATATCAGACCCTAACCTTTTCCCTCACTACTAAATCAAATCCTAACTTTAACCCCTCGCTGAATAGGCATGTAACTTTATATTCCTTCGCGCACGTTTACCCCTAACTTAGATAACATATCATGTAAAAACAACATCCTTTAAAATACGTGTCGGTTAGAGGGGACTGACGGCGTTAGTCTTTATTAGTTGAAAAGTTAGGGTTACAGGGGTCTAATTGACTAATGACAACTAAGTTAGGGTTAAACGTGTGCGACAAGATATAAAGTTAAGGGCCTATTCAATAAGGGGGTTAAAGTTATGGTCTGATTTAGGAGTGCGGGGAAAAGTCACAATTTGATATAACTTTACCCATTAAATTAACATAACACTTGATCCAAATTATTCATTTCCCCCTTCGGGAAAACAAAGTCTCGAAATTAGATCTACGAATTATAGAAAATTTTATTTTTTGCTAGACAAAATTAGATAATTTTTTAAAAAATATTAGGAAATCTTTTGTATAAATAGAGAAAAAAAACACATTAACACATTGAACCATGATGACATATATCTCCATTCTAGTTTTCTTTTCATATTTTTACATTTTAAATTTTATTACTTTATTATTTTTTCAGATATTTTACTCATATTTTAAAAAAAAATAGGAAGAGGTTAATTAATTAAGATTTTTGTTTATTTTAAAATTAGAATTAAATTTAGTTTTTTATTATAATTTTTTCTAAAACGGGATCATTTTTTAATGGAGATGGAAGGAAAAAATCATCTCAGCTACTTAACGGAATGAAATAGACAGTGATAGTCTAGTTTATTACAAGGTAGAGAATATGGGTGCGTAAGTGCGTAAGTGACTAACGGGGAATAAATTAGAAGCAAACGTGAGTAACAGAGTAAGAAATTAGGGGGCAATTCAAGAAAGAGTTAAAACTAGGGTCAAGAGAAAAAAATGTGAGATAAAACTTTTTCGTTTTTTTTATAGGGTACGAATTCTTAATTGCAGGAAAAATGAGGTAAAATATGGAATGGAATGAAAAATAATAGTAAAAACAAAAATTATACTTACTTCATTCAGACAATTATTTGAAAATTCAAGGAGAAGAAAAAGGAAAAGGAAATAAAATAATTAAGTACATGGTAAATTATATTATATTTTCAATTTCCCTCTCTACATTATATTATTTTTTTCAATTTCTTTCTCTTTCCTCACTGATGGGAAGAAATTTTTTCTTTTCCAATGAATTTGATTTCCTTCATATAATTTTTTTTCATACAAAGGATTTTTTAAGAGCTTGTTTAGAACAAATCATGCCCTAGAAGGCTAGAATAAAATTGAATGGTTGGCGTAGAAACATTTATAAAACTAGAATCCAATTTAATTTGATTCGATTTTAATATTTTGTTTGAAAAGAATGAACATTGAATATAAAAGGACCTTTTTAACCACATCCAATAATTTTTATTATTATTTTTAAATGAAATATAAAGAGAGTACAAAAGAAAATATCCAACGTTTTTCTTCTCACCACTACACAAATCTAAACCAAGAATTTTGTAAAGCATAAAATGATTATTTGGCGTTCCGGTTCTAGCTGGAAAAGTTCAGTAGAAAAAAGTTCAGTCTGCAAAAGTCAGTTTCAAACTTTTGTAGAACGGAGTATGCTGTTTGGTAAATGTTTGTTAAAAGTTCTGTGGAGAAACCAGAAGTTGTTTTTGGTGTTTGGTAAAAACTGTTTTAAAACTATCGTTGGGATGTAAAATGACCATAAAGGGCATAAAATCATTTCAAGTGTTAGAATTAATTTTTTTAGTATCTGTATATATATTTTTAATCAATTTATTTATAATGTAACATTTACCACCTAATATTTATCAAATATCATAAATAAATGAAACTCTTTTTAATCATAAATAAATATAAATTGATTAATACCATTAAAATTTTGAGTTATTTGCTATATGATTAACATCATTTGCATATAAAACTCCATTAAAATAAATCTATTAATACCGTTAAAAATTTCTTTACACACATAACTTGCTACATGATTAACATCATTTCATATAAAACCCCATTAAAGTAATTTGGAGCTTGATTGTCTTAAGGAGCCTTAATGCTCCCCATACATAAAACGTTAGTTTACACAAGGAGCATGACAAAAGTAATTAAGTTTGCTCTCAGCATAATTAATGTGATTATTTTCTTCGATTCGCAAAGACTAATAAACTAATAAATATATTTGTTGCGAAAAAGTTACAGTTATTATAACATTTACAGTTTTACATATATAAATCACAATTACATATTTAACATTAAATTATATGAATAACATTTTACATTAATATATAGTCATTTTAATCTTTATATATTTTGTATTATAAAATGCAAAAAAAAACGCCATGACGTGAAAAATGAAATTCCTTCATTTTTCACTACATTTCAATTTATTACGCGATTTTTCGATCCTCTTTGTCATTTTAAATTGTCATGAAAATATATATTCATTTCAAGCATTATAATTAATATTTTTTAGCCATATATATATATATAGATTATTTACCAAATCAATCTATTTCTTTAAACAAATAATTAACATTTTATTTATACCAAGAATTAAAACTTCATTAGAAGAAAAAGAAAAGTTAAATATTTAGCACTTTTTGAAAGTTTTACATATTCATCAAATAAAAGGAATAACAATAGGATGGTCATGTTAGCATGCAGCCTATGAAATGGAATGATTCCATGGGAGTGCAGACATTCCATCGCACGAGCAATATCAAGTGCAAACCCAATTGCAACATGTGTTTCCAAGCACCTCGGTCGCATGTTCAGCAAGTATTTACGCAATGTTCCACCTAGTAGAAGCTCAGTTACTATCACCATAACAGGCTCCTTGCAAGCACCATTAAACTGGCAAAATTGAAAATCCCATGTTACTGTGTGTAAATTATCAAGTCAGAAATTGATGGATATTACAGAATAACCAATTGATAACAACTAATTTATGCTCTAATCAAAAGCAGTGAGAAGGGAACAACCCTAGGATTCTTATCTGCAAACAACATGCTGCAGAAACAGCAACACAGAATTCTCTCTAACGATCTGATTATCATTCAAATTGTTACTACAACCAACCACTTTTCTCAATTAGTAGCTTAAAAAATGCTAGTAAATCATAGAAACCTAAAGCAATACAGTAAATCAAAGCTCAAGATCAGCTGCAAATTCAGAAAAAACAAGAACAAAGAAGTTAGAAGTTTGATTTACTTTCCCTCATATACTTTGGCATGAGCTCCTTCTCCAATCTTTGGCCCAACAAAGAGTAGCTTAGGATCAATCAACCACTTAGAATCCAAATTGAACTCACTAGAATAAAACCCATCACTAGATCCCATCTTTTCCACTATTTAAGCAAATGGATCAATACCATGTATTGACTAAACAAAAGCCAAATTGTACGAAAACCCTTTTTTTGTACCAATCTGTTTGAAGTAAAATAACAAGGAGCTGATTCAAGTTAAAGAAATCATGACTATAATATGATACACACAAAAAAGATAGAACCTATAAATAAGCATACCCCATACTGTACCCCAAAAACAAAACTTCAGATCCAAAGAGATGAGCATTTGCCTTAATTTAGGAGGCAAAGAATAAAATCGATGTATGAAAAACTGTCTTTTTTTACAAAAAAGGGTTCTCCAAATTTGAACTTATCAACATGGTGCTCTTGTGTTAAAAACATGGTACGAAATGTAAATGGTGTAACGAAGCATAATAAAATGAACAAAAATCATGGGAAAACCAGCGGAGCTTTTTATTTATTTATTTAGGCTAAACATGGCAGGAAACGAAAACGACAATTTTGTATCAGTATGCGTAATGAGGTCTTCAATCATGACTTTTAAGCATTAGTTCAAGCAACAAATCGGCAGCAAAACGAGCATTAATTCGACAGAAAAATGACCCTAAATTGGACAGCTATATAAGTACTAATCCAACAGCATACAAAAAAACACACTCTCTTGAAAACTCCAAAAAACCAAATGATTGTATCACAAAAGTACCAATCTTTGGCGGCAGCAGAGGAACTCTTATTAAAAACATAAACTTTAACCCTAGAAAAAAAAACACGCGCAAGCTAAGTTTTTCTTTCGTTCTCTCCCTTTCCACATCAGCCAACAAATCGACCAAAACGCAGCAAAAAACAGACCCATAAAAAAGCCATAAAAATTAAATTAAACCAACCAGCAAACATCAATTAAATCCAGCCAAAAAATACCAATTAAATCAAAATTAAGCAAATCAATTAAATCAAAAGCAAGCAATTAATTGAATTGAAACAGAAATTAATTAAATTGAAACAGGGAAATGAATTTCCCTTTCCACATCAGCCAACAAATCGACCAAAACGCAGCCAAGAACAGACCCAAAAACAGACCCATAAAAAAGCCATAAAAATTAAATTAAACCAACTAGCAAACATCAAATAAATCCAGCCAAAAAATACCAATTAAATCAAAATTAAGCAAATCAATTAAATCAAAAGCAAGCAATTAATTGAATTGAAACAGCAATTATTTAAATTGAAACAGGGAAATGAATTAATTGAAAATAAAACAATGAAATTGACCTTGTTGAATGCTGGGAGAGAGAGCGTGAGATTGAGGGCCGGCGCCGCCGTGAGGCTGGAAGAAGAAGGATTATAGGGTAAAAAATCGAATTTGAGGGTTAGGGTTTCGAAATTGGGGGTTTTTGGTTTGAGAGTGATTTTACGGATGGATTTCGAAATAAATTGTTGGGTTTTGTTTGAATGGATGTAGGTAATGTTTGGTCAAATTTTTAGAGGATTCGGAGAAGATTTCATTGATTTTCCAAGAGGAAATTAGATTTGAGGTGAGGAGCAGCCTGCATTGAAGAGAGGAATTCTTGCAACAAATTGGAGGAGGAAGAACAAAATACCTGTGCCTTCAAATATATACCCAGGGGTATTTTTGGGTGATGAAAGTTTCATTTAAAATGAAACTCTTTCTTTCGCGTGTTTTAGCTGAAACCAATGGTTTCAGCCACTGGAGGTCATAACAGCAGGCTCAAAACCGGCCTTTTCTTTGATTTTTTGAACCAACTTCTTCGGAAGTTGGTTTAAAATAGGTTACCAAACACCTATTTTGGCTTTCTGGTTTGATAAACCAACTTCCGGGTACCAAACCAGAATGCCAAACACCCACTAAAACTCAAGAAACAACCATGAAAGAAATAGACAACTACACATTAAAAGAAAGAACGAGAGGAGTAAGAGCAACCAACTTGAAAAAGATTTGGCAGGGCTACCGGGTGGTGAGTCACCAGGGTTTTATATCTGCGTTTCGTCCATAGCAAAAAAGGCCTCGTCCGATCATGCATTAATATTTAGTCTTTGGTGTTATAAATAATAATACATACCTGACAATCAAATGCAAATGCCATTATGTTATTATATTCAGGAAGCAGGAGCAGAAACCAAGTCCAGTTAAATTTTACAGTTCATCTCCCAAACAGAAGGGTTCATTATCATTTCAGCTCATCTGTCTACCCTCTCATAAAAACATATATATTTACAGGATATTATCTTCACCCTCCCATCCCATCCTACAGACAATTTAGAGTTCGAACAAAATGTGCGATTCAATAAGCGTGATTAGAGATATAACTGGCGGGGCGGTGTGCTTGAAAAGCACAGGCACAATGCACGGATGTCAAGCTCAAACAACCACTCATAACAAGGGAGTGCCTCCCTGAGCATGTGTGGAGTGCTGGAAACGAGTCACAGAGCGCCTGCACAGCAGGGGGTGTGAGTGCCGTGCACTGACTAATATTCAAACTCCTTAGACCCTCCTCATCACACCTGTCTTTCATGGATTGCCACATTGGAGGCTTGTTCTTCACCCTGCTATGGACCAGTGAGTACATTGCCCTATCCGTGATGTTTCGGCAGTAGTACAGACCAAGAGATCTCAGGTGGAAACACCTATTTGCCAGCGCAATTACACTATCGTCTACAAAAAAAGTTGCAAAGCGGTCAGCAATCTTCATCCTATGAAAGTCTGAAATAATATGAA
This sequence comes from Viola odorata, assembly GCA_963691705.1. NCBI lineage: Eukaryota > Viridiplantae > Streptophyta > Magnoliopsida > Malpighiales > Violaceae > Viola > Viola odorata. Next base: position 36,724,251 of record OY829542.1, read on the forward strand.
AATAGGAATCACCTTTTGCTGAATGATGAAGAAGGCCTATAATCTTCCTGGATTTTACCAGTAAGGTTTAAGATGTGACCACACATTCTAGTTATAGTATTTTATACATGCCAACTGTATCATGGATTTAACCAAGAAAAAATAGGATACTATGCGTGAAATTACGCCTAGGACTTCCTAAAAGTCCACTCAGAAATTTTCCTCCGGTATCTACTCATCTACCTGTCTAAGCAAACATAAACATACATTGTAGTTTGTAACTTTCGATACACAACATTATTATGTAATATCCAATTAACTAAAAAGCATTCTAAAACTAATATGTTGCCAGGACCCAAAGATATTTTACTTTTGTATTCTCAATTTGATCTTTCTAGTATGTTCTCTTTTTTCTAGCAGCATAATTGAAAGTGAAATGTAAATAATAGATGACCTTTTCATTGATCTACAACATTCTCCCATGTCTGAAATACCTGTTATGAGAACACAGCCACACAAATCAAGCGATCTGAGATCAGGGCATCCATATGCTAGGCTCATTACTCCACTATCACCCACATTCTCACACCATCCTAGATTCAAAGATTGCAACTTTCTACAGTTACGTCCAATAGCCTGCAGAAGAACATCAAAAGCTTGTAAACAACTACACCTCTTGAGATGCATGAAGAGAGAAGTACAAAAGATTTAACCTGCAGAGCTCGGTCAGTTGCAGCTTTTACACATCCACAAAGATTCAGAATTTTCAAGTTTCTGCAATATTCAGTCAGATATTCAACACCATCACCACTAAATGCCGTACAGCCACTGATGTTGAGCTTCGTAAGATGAGGGCAACCATGAGCTAATGCATATAGGGCGTAATCACTAAGCTTAAAACTTTTGCTGAGGTCCAAATCCTGCAGATCATGGCAGTATCTTGCAATAGCCTCAACAGCATTATCCTGAAGTTGCGGTTTATCTTGACGCAGAACCAGAGTTTGCAGTTTTGTGAATTTGGGAGCAAGCGAAAGAACCAAGTTGTTCATGTCATGTTTGCACCTGAAGAGAGTCTTACCACAAGTCATTACCGTATGGGATGGGATGTACTTGGGCACAAAACCTAATTTTTAAAGAGAAAATAAAAATAAAGACGAGATAAACGACGGAGTAAGACCCAGTATAGTGAAAGGAAAGGCCTATATAAAAAGCCAAAGAAATTTTCTATTGTAAAGACAGCTTTCCAATATGTCCAATTATTAGCTTTTTGAAATATATTAATGATTTGCGAAAAGTGCATCTACGGACATTACAACTTGATTCTGAAGACCTGTGGGAACATTGAAGAAAATTTAGAGATGGAATGGGATTCAAAGTTTATCGGATAACAGATGTCTTAATTTTTAGTCACCAAGAAGGAAAAGAAGCTAATATCTAGACATCCTAAAAGTAGTTTCTGTTTGATTAACCAAGAGAAAATCCAAAAGATCCATACACTATAGACATTTGAGAGAAAAAGGGTGAGAATATAATATATATACCAAGAGAGACAGAGATAGGTGAGTCCTAAGCATATGGCATCCCTCCAGCCGCTACAAACCCCAGAGGCCATGATTATGGTGCGATCATCAACGAGGGAAAGGATCCTTAGAAGCAGCTCCATGGGGATATCTTTCCACTCAGTAATCACCAATCCTTCAATCTTCAGCCCACCGCCAGTCGCAACCATCATCAGCTTCTCAAAACACAAATTCAAGTCCTCACTCCTCACTCTACCTCCTCCCACCATTCTTCAACAAAAAAATTAGCAGGCAGCTCTGATTTTATCAAACACATATAAAGCGATCGACTGCATAGTAAACATGAAGCGAACCCATGTGTTACAAGTGATCATCGCATTAAAATAAGAGGCGCTAATTGTCTTAACAGGTAATCAAAGGGGAATTAAGTCTCTTCAAACAGAGGAAAGCTGCGAATATATAGTAATAAATAAATATAAAAATGGAAGAGGAAGAAAGAGCTAGAAATGATAAAGAAAGACAAAAGCACTGGAAAAAAAGCTACAGCACTCGGAAGAAAAAGGGAGCAGGTTACAATTACCTGATCCTGCGACCTCCGCTCTCTCTGTTTGCCTGGGCAAGGAGGGAGAAGGCCGATACGATTATCAAGACTGGAAACGGAAAATAAAATCAAAAACTAAAATCAAAAATTGAAAGAAACGTACGGGAATTGATTAAGCGACGCGTGTGTTGCCACGTGGTAGATGTTGATACCCGTAACCTGATGGCTGATGTGATGCAAAGGGCCCACTTAAAGATGGGTCTATGACGATACCATTTTTCACATTTTTCTCTGTTTTCATTCATACACTACTTAGGATCTGTTTGGCGTTCCGGTTCTGTTCCGAAAAGTGCTATGAATAAAAGTGCTGTGAAAAAACACTTTTGCGCAAAGCAGTGTGTTGTTTGGTAGACATTTTTTAAAAGTGCTGTGGGAAACGAGAAATTATTTTTGGTGTTTGGTAAAACTATAAAAGTGAAAGAGTTGGAATATAAAACCTATTTTTAAAAAATTAATAAAAATAGAAAAAATGGGTCTAGAATTATTTATCTCGAGATGGAGATTTTATTGTGATAGTTTTTAATTTATTTTGTGCATTATATAAAGTAAAAAAATGAAATTAAAAAAAAAAAAAAAAAAAGAGGAGAGATGGTGCAAACATACAGCTGCTTTTGGCCACTGCACAAAAATTTGTGCAGTGGGATAAGGAGGCAGTGCCTCAACAATTTTGGTAGAGCTTTTGGAAAAGCTCTAGTGGAAAGGTGTTACAGCTTTGGGGTTGGGGAAAGCACTTTTCCCAAACTCAACCCCAACCCCAACCCCAAACACTACCTTACAATCTTACGTTTCAATAACTTGTGTGAATGGGTCATTGCCAATATATAAAATCACAATCCTATATTTTTTGAAAGATTATCAATCTTATGTTTTAGTCTTTATTGTTATTAGGTCTAGAAATATCCAAATATATAAAATTTTAATTTTTGTCATTAGAATTTTCATATTAAAAATTATATAAAATTAATGAATTAATGAAAAAAAAATGGAGAAAGGACCTATATGACGATAACATTTTTCACATTTCTCATCTTTTTCATTCGTACGCTTCTACAATCTAACGTTGTGAATAGATTATTGTCATTATATAAAAAAACGTAGGATTTACACGAAAAAAAAAAATATAGGGTAAAATATTCTAAGTATCTAGATGTATAGTTAATTCTATACTTTAGTCCACCCCTAATATCCAAGTGCATCTAATTTTTGTATGTACTGAATTTTCATTTAAGACCCTAAAAGTGAATTAAAAATATAATTTTTTATATTAAATTTTATTTAAAAGTTAAAAAAATCAAAATATTATGGAAAAAAACAGAAAAATGGAGATTTAATTTTTTGTGATAATATTTGTCACATCTAAAAAAATTAAGGAAAAACAGGAGAAAGTAAAAAATTATTAAAATAAATATTTCTTTGAATCTTTTTTTATTTATTTAATTTTATTCATAAAAATGCAGTTCTAATAATTTTATTTAATTACTAAGAAAATATACTCAGAAAAAAATTCAATCTCCCATTTTTTGAATTTACATAAACTTTTGAAATTCTTTATATATGTTTACAAATTCTTAATTTTTAATTTTTGTTTTGTAATTGCTTGAATTTTTATAATTTTTTCCTCCTATTTTTATAATATTTTCTTAATTTTTTTTATTATTAAAAAATATTATCAGAAACAAATTCATCACCATTTTTCTTTTAAAAGTTTGAATTATTTGAAGTTTTTATAATATTTTCATACAAAAACAAATTTAATGCACCGTTAAAATTTTTGACTGAAAATTTTAACAAGATAGACTTAAAGTTTGATACATTTTAGTATATCAAAAACTAGAATTGAGGATCCAAATTTCACTGACTAAAGTGTGGAATTATATATACTTTAAAAAATTTAGAATATTTATCCAAAAACATATAATAACAAGAAATCCATTGACCTTTTCATTAAATACATTGCTTTTCAACACAGAACGTAAACTAGTGTGATTTAGGAAGCCACTGATACAATTCACCAATTCATCACGTTTCAAATTCACCAATTCATCTCGTTTCAAAGTCAAAATCAAGATTTAAAAAAAGCGTTCAACTCAAAGTGCTACAATTAAAGATGACAGAAGGCATCATTGCACAAGACGTATGTTAGGCCCTAAGTATTGGGCATATATTTTAGTCGGTTTATAATAGTTCACTAGACATGGCTCGTTCTGAATCTAACTCGACTGCCTTTTAAGAAATAGATTGAGTGGAAAAGAGTCTTGATTCGAATGAGGTTTACACCCCATTTTATTATTTCCACCACCTTGTTCTAGGATCACGTCCAAAACACCTTATATGTCATATTCTAACTATCACCGTTGTTTTTAACTGATAAGGTAATAGTTATTTGCCTATTCCTATTAGAAGTAGTTATTAAAGATGCCACGAGAATCTCTCCAAAAATACACCATTAAAGTAAGGGAACTCCTAATTAATAAGAGAAAAATCTCCTTCTATTCGTACGCAAACCCTAGCTATGCAAAGAGTATAAATATAGTTCGACAAAGAGTATTCAAAATATAACTCGTTAAATTTTACTAAATATTTAATTTTACTCGCTAGAAGGAATTCTGACTTGAGCGTATGATATAGAAGAAAATCAAAAAGTACATGTCAACCAATTAATAGGGTGATGGTTAATTAGTTACCAAACAAATGCCAATGTAGATCACTTGTTGCATAAACCAAGATGTCAAGATTCTCCTTGCAGCAAAAGCCAAGAAGCATTATGTACGATGTTCTTGTGGCGAGCGAAATTCAAAATGAGCACCTCATATTATAGTTTTAAAAACTAGACTGACCTGATAATCAGACCGGTGAACTGACGATTCAAAAAAGTTTTCGGTTTGATTCGGTTCAGCTATCTGATCGAATATGTATCCTGACCCGAAAAAACTACATGAAAAAGGAAAAATGCCTGGAATACGCTAACAATCATGTATCCAAACTAGCAAAAGAATAGATTGAGACGTATTAAGATAGGCTTTGTTCCAATTAAAATCCTATAACTATAACTAAGCATCAACTTTCAGCGAAGCAGGCTTTACTAGATTCCCACGGCAGCCATATCATGAAAATCATAATTGAGATATTTAACAGATGCATAGAATAAACTAATATAAACTGAAACGTGACAATTTAACCGACTTGGCATCTTTGATACTTATATATATGTGTGAATTTTAGTTATCTAAAAGATCCATTGGATTGTAAGCTCTTCATAGAGAACCAGCACGGGTTGTAAATTATTGCAGCACGCTTAACAAGAAATATATCCCTTGGCAAGTCCTTCCGAACCAAGTCAAGCAAGAAAGTCAATGTAGTAGGAGCAGAAAGAGGAGCAAATGCATGCTTTGCAAAATAGTTTCATGTAATATACCTTTAACTTCAAGACATTTGCCTGAAATTTGGCAAAACAGAGAGCTTTAACAAACCAAAATTTGTAAGCGAATTCTGAAGCTCAAGTACATTAACATCACAGTTAAGTCCTCCCTTGGGGGAAAAGAGAAACAAATTAATAAATACACATTGACCCTATTCACACATGCAAAAATCATCAAAGTGCATATTCATTAAATTCCACCACACTTTTTATTTCATAAAGGTTCTCTAGTTATCCGGCTCCTACTTTTCAATGGACCGTAATTTTTCAAATCACTCTTTAATACTCTCTCCGGTCGCGAAAGTCTGACGTTTCGCGACCGGGCACACGGATTAAGAATCCACTGTGCGTGGGTGTGCAATGACAACGCTGCCCTTCCATTTAACGCGCGTCCTCTGCTACAGTCTTCTTCCTCTCACCCATTTCAGCTCGCGACCATTTCCCAATTCTCCGCCTAATTCCCTCCAAAATTTTCACCCAATTTCATTCCTAAACCCTAACCCCTCCAAAATTTGAATTTTTTCGGCTCAAAATTTTCAATTTCCCCCCTTAATTCGTTGCTATCAGTCGACAATGCAAACTCACTTCCTCTGTGTTGCTTCCCACCCATCCTTTTCTATTTCTGCAGCTATAACATTTCTATTTCGATTTGCCAAGCGTAAAAAAGCATGGATGTCAACGATTTCGATCCAGTCCATTTGTTCCACAACAATCCATTACCTGTGGCAGACCAATTAGCAGTTGAGCAAATTCTCCGAAATGAAGAGGATGCCGAAGTAGAAGAGGAAGAAGGTATGGACCACGACGCGCTTAATTTGGACGATATTAATGAAGCTTCTACTGGGCTAAATGAAAACCCAACACCTGCCGATGGGCTTCCAAGTTAAGTGTAATTCGAACTTCTACTTTTCATCAAATGTTGTGAAACTTTTGCACAATTGCAATGATGTTGTGTTGTGATACTTGTAGGTGGTAGAAGGGAAAAGAAGGAGCTCTGTAATGAGGAGAGAATCGCAGCTTACAGTATGCTACTTGCAAAGAGTGCGAATGGAAAGCTGCGCAATAACACAACACATGAAGTTGCTGATTATTTTAAAGTTGGTATTCGTTCAATTCAGCGGCTGTGGAAAAGAGGGAGGGAGTCCGACAACCACGATGTCTCCAAATGTAGAGTCAAGGTTTGTGGCAGAAAAAGGGTAGAATTTGACTTCAACAGAATTAGAGATGTTCCTTTAAGGGATAGGACAACCCTTATATCTCTTGCGACTGTCTTGGGTGTTTCGAAGACTTATTTGATTTCGAAGTTGAAATCTGGAGAGTTGAGGCGCCACAGCAACACCATTAAACCAACATTGACAGAGGCAAACAGAGTTGAAAGGGTTCGTCACTGTCTTTCAATGGTGGATCCAAACTCACCTCCAGCTGGAAACACTTTCTCTGATATGCAAAATATCATCCACATTGATGAAAAGTGGTTTCAAACAACAAGGAAGGTGCAGACGTATTACCTCGTGGCAGATGAAGATGAACCTGTAAGAATCATTAAGAGTACCAATTTCATCCCTAAAATAATGTTCCTTGCAGCTGTTGCTAGGCTTAGATTTGACTGTGATGGTAATTGTACTTTTGATGGTAAAATAGGAGTGTTTCCACTTGTGCATGAGGTTGCTGCTCTTAAGAACAGCTCAAATAGGATGGCTGGAACTTTAGAAGTTAAGCCAATTCAAAGAATTGATAGGCAGGTGATTAGGCACTTCATGATTGAACATATTTTACCCGCTATTAAGGATAAATGGCCGAGGGATAGCCTCACGCAAACAATTGTCATCTAGAAAGATAATGCTAAAACACACATACATGAGGATGATATTGATTTCCTAGCTGCAGTAGAGAGCCTAGGCTTGAACATTACACTGTTGTGTCAGCCACCAAATTCCCCTGATTTAAATGTACTCGATTTAGGTTTCTTTTAGAGCCATTCAATCCTTGCAAGAAAAGAAATGTGCAAATAACCTAAATCAATTAGTGGAAGCAGTGAGTAACTCTTTTTTGGAGTTTTCTGAGGTGAAAACAGACAGTATTTTCATCACTTTGCAGTCATGCATGATTGAAATTTTGAGAATTATGTGTTCCAATGCTTATAGAATCCCTCATATAAAGAACGAACAGTTGGCTAGGCAAGGATTGCTTCCTCACAGCTTGCCTTGTGATCCAATTCTGCTAGCAACTGCTGCTGCTAATCTTCTTCCATTACCTTGTAAGTCTGTGTGTTCTTGTCATTTTTAGTAAATGTAATGTTGAATGTATATTGACATTTCATTGTTATTGTTGTGCAGAAAATTGGGTGGAAGATTGCTTTATTCGATGGATGGCATCTTTTTTAGGTTAGTTATTGGACATATTTAGATACATAGTATGTTACTTTAGGTGGTAACTGTAGTAATGTGACTTAGAATTGAAGATATTTTCGTAGGACTCATTGTAATTTTTTGAAACCAGCATCTGCTTGCAACTGTTAGTAAATGTGAGAGATGTCACATTACTAACAGTCATTAGGCAAGCAGAGTTTGCTCTCTCTTACAAATACTAGTCACATATAATGGGTATTGCATTTTGGCTACGAACGTCCCCTTTTAAATTGGGCTACTTTGATTGAGTGTTTATGTGTATGTTGTCCTGTTTTTGCTGTATGTATGTTGTCCTATTTTTGCTCTGTTAACTCTGTGTTTGAATGTTTATGTTGAAGTCTGGATTTCTGTTTATGCATTGGAGGTTCAATTTTGCATGGCTGATCTCATTCGTATTTTTGTTGAATGCATTGGTTGTTTAAAATTAAATAGGAGATGGATAGGGGTTGCAACTGTTGCGTCTTGTGCATTGTGTAGTTTGTTGACTTAAAAGCATTGGTTGATAGGGGTTGCAACTGTTGCAAATGTTTTCTGACTTAAAAGCATTGGTTGCAACTGATAAAATGCAGTGGTTCATTTTGTGTACAATTGGAATTTCAATGCATTGTTATTGCATGTGTTGTTATTGTTTCTTATAGCTGTTGTCGCATGTCTTGAATGTCAATAAATTATTAGGGTATAATGCTGGTGTGGCCTGTGTTGTTGTTGCACAATTGTTGACAGACGTGCTTGCTTTTGTGTCAAGCAATGGAGATGAGGCTGTGGTTGATTGAATGGTAGCTTTGCTGTTTGATTTTACCTCTAACAGTACCAAAGAGAAGACAATGCGTTGGTTGAGTTGCATTGCAACTGCAACACACAAAGAGAAAAGATGTTTCCAACTGCAACAAGGAATCTAATTGTTGAGTTCCCAAAACCTGTGCCGTTTCCCAAGCATTGCGCCGTTTCTACCTTTCCAAAATTATTTGAACCTAACCCTTTTACCCTTGGTACCCCTTGTTAACCCTAATTAAATCCTATAAATGCCACCATCTATGCATATGCAATTAACGCCAACCTTTCACTACCACAACAAATCTCTGCTTTCAACTCATCTTTCTTGCTTTGTTTCTCAATCTCTGCAGGTGTGGGACAATGGATCGTAACAGAAAGATGGAACTCCTTGATCTTTCAGGCCTCATCTCAACTCACCTGGAGCAAGACACTGTCCAGATGGAGAATAGGGGTCTCCAGACCAGGGCTGATATCGAAGAGCTGGAGGAGGCACTTGAGGACTTGAAGGGAAGACAGGATGCTATATTGGAAGATGAGGAGCAGGAGGGACTGGCGCTGAGTATAATGGAGTCATATGGGAGGGCAATCAACAATATCACACTCACCATTGCTCATTTGAAGCAGAAGTCACAGGTGCTGAACCTGGCCCTTGGGAGTGTGAGGGTTGCTGCTCAGGAACTCAACAACTTTGGAAATTCCATTGCAGGCATCCCAACCATCTCTGATGATTCTGATTAGTTAGTCTCTAATTATGTGAAATAACTACTCCTTCCTCCATCATATCAACTCCTATTTCTCTATGTAATTGGAATGGATAATAAATAAAAGTAATGAATTTGTGTTTGTGCTGAATGTTACTTCCCCTGTTAGTTTGCAATTTCCAATACCAAACCCTAAATAGACTGAAAACAAATCATAAAACACAATGAATTGCCAGGCAAAGCCAAACTGAAACTAAATGGCTGATTGAATAGCATACTATGCAGACAGAGATGGCAACCCAAAATGACCAACTGAATTAAAATTGAATCCAGAATGGCAATGGTCTAAAACAGAGGAGCAACAACAGCAATACTATAAACAGGGCATTTATGAACAAATATACACCCTAAAACCAGTTTATTAAATCCAAACACAATGGACCAAGAACATTCATTATGCAGATAAGTAAAAAAATTGTACATGTAACAATCCAAACACAATGGAGGAAGCTAGATCTAGATTAATACAGATAAAGACCAAGAACTTCTTCTTCATCAAGTAAGTGAACAAACAGAGCAACAGCTGACAACTTCTTCCTCAAATCAAAGCAACAACAGACAACTTCTTCCTAAAATCAGCCAAGCATGACACAATCGGCTGTGAGATCAGCCGTACATAGTAACAGAGCACATAGAAAGAACTTATGAAATTCATCACAAATGGAGAAAGGGATTTATGCACAATGTGCCAATAGATTCAAATAGAGTCAATGCCAGTTTATACAACCGAAGATCCGCAATTTCTATTCCAAACAAAAGCACAACATATACAACCGAAGTAGGAATCACTCCATTAAACCACACCCCCAAAATACAATCCACTACTGTGGTTGGAATAAACACAGATCTGATATACAACCTTCATTTACACAGATCCTATTTACAAGCTTCCAGTTGACAATCACATCACCTAATGTTCATAAACAACCTAAAAACACTACATCGCTGGCATCGTCAATAGTAAGAGGGAAGTAACAGACGCAACATCTCAATGAAGCAAGGTTCCCAGGTTGGATCAGTCAAAGTAAACATACCAGCAATGGGGAGTTTGTTGAGGTCAAAATCCCTTTCCCCTTTATACTTGGCTGCAAGCAGCCTCTCCTCAACAGATGGTTCGTTCAAGTCAATTTCATGAACAACCTTCTTGGGCGTTGAACGCTGCCCTGACTTCAAACCCCTAAAATCAACAATTGTTTCATCAGTTGTCTCGTCGTCGGAGTCCTCCACAATCTGATCAGCATCATCGGCGACCTCGCCACCATTTCCAATGGAATCTGGAACTACCATGTTCATGGAATCATCAAATTGGGCTATGGATTCTGGTTGAGAATCCTCCCAAAAATGGATGCTTTCCATGTCCCAAGTTTTGCAGCGTGAAGAACCCTAATTGCAATCGAGGCGACGAGGAAATAGGAACTGAACTCTGATTGCGGATTGGATTGAAATCACATGAATATATATGCGGTCGCAAATGATTGACGCCCCGAATCTCCATTTCCCACCCAAATTTTCACCCGATTTCCCCCCAAATTTCGAATGAAAATTGAACAACTTCGCTTGCAATCGCAGGAGAGAGAGACGAGAAGCAGCGAGGGGTAAATGGTCATAAACCGGCGAAAGATTTCTTAGAAACTGAGAACGTCAAGCTTTGCCGACCGCGGACGACGAGCTAGAACGTCCGACTTTCACGACCGGAGGGAGTATTAGTATAATGAACTTTAAAATATACAAACTTTAGAAAGAGATAGGTGTAGCAAACCAAAAACTGTAGTAGATACAGTGTATGACTTGGTTTTATGCTTCCACTATCTGGAGTAGCAGATACAGTAAAGCTTCTATCTTGGTGTGATTTTTTCCTCCTAATTTAACCTATATTTTAAACACACCACTCTCAAGACCTAAAATTTATATTGTTCAAGGACAAGAAGACATGAGCTAAGTGATACAAAACGGAACAGATAATTGAATACTCCAAATTGGCAGATTTTCTGTTCTTGTCGGATTATATGACTACAACTCCAAGACCATCATCATGATGAATGTCATTGGTTCCATGTGACACAAACAATTAATCTCTAAAATTCAAAACTTGGAGGGTTTTGTTGGGTTTTTTTTAGAAGATTTTGGTCAATGGGATTCCTCACGTCAAACATTTCTTTTACGAATAATAAAAAACAACCCATCAATCAAAATGACATTTTTTTCACACATGTTGTTCACAAAGCAAAAAAGTTTGAGAAAATATTGTAAATTAAGTAATTAAACATACCCGGCTCCCTTGTGCTCATCGTTATCGAAAGCTCCACTATTTGGCCCAAGTCCAACAAAATTCGTATTTAATAGCTCAGAAGCATCATCAATGTTCCCATCATCACCTTCAGCTGCTTGTATAGAAGTGGCCGTTGGAAAAGAATCACTCTGCCCCTTCGCCCAGTCCTCTTGCTCAACCCTTTTGCGAAAAAAATAAACACAATACTTTTTTTTCTCTCTTCCTCATCAGATGACTCCTCCCTTCACCAGCTTCTAATACAACTCCGCCTTCTTCTCCAACGCTGCATAGTTTGCCGTCCTATCCTTCACCGCCTTAAGCTCAAGCTTGTCCCTGAAATTAAAAAGAAATTCCCAAATCAATCAAACCTTAAATAACACTCAATTGCAAACACGTATTGATACTTTTTACGATTTCAAATTTTCGAGTTTGAGTACTCTAATTAGCATCTAATCAACAACTTATTAGTAATAAAAGTAGTGCAAAAACTGTGTTTCTTTTTCTGAAAAACTACTACAAAGGAAAGACATTAATTCAACCGATTGTGACCAATCAACCCAAAAAAAGTACTTAAATCAAATTAAAGACATAATCATAACTATTTTTATGACACTTATATGACTCTCTTTTCGACTTAAATAAATAAATCAAAAAGACAAAACTGACTCTAATACTAATAAACCAACATGGTTTAGAAGTAGGACTCAAGACTCAACTTTGATTTAGAAATTCTAAATCGACTAAGACTGAAATAAAAATTAAAACAGAAAATTAAAGATACGTAGGATATGACCGAACCTTGAACGGCTTGCGCTCCGCTACCAACTGATGGTAAATGCAACCAAACGCAATAGTAACACTGGGGGTGACTTTTTGTTGATTAATAAAATTAATCAACGCGGATGTGGTAGCTAGCAAGATAAATAATTAAAGCAGATATTAAGGGCACGAAAGTAAAACATAATCAGAGGCAAGACACTAAAGTACTGACAAGGGCAAGATAACAAAAAGAGAATGAATACAAATATGGATTCAGATAGGACAGGATCTTAGCAAGGGATATTCTCGGGTTGCTTTTAGAGTTAGTTAATCATCGGCTCAAGGTTATTCCATCCTTATACCATAGACATGCTATAGGAGCCAAGTTTCCACTTAAACCACTACTTACCTTCGTAGATAGAAGCTACCCCCCATTTCCACATATAAGGTAGCCTTGATGTTTTGCCGTCCTCCCAGGCACAAATGCGGAGAGGCAATACTCAAAACGCCCATGAAGTGGAGGTAAGACATATCTAGGGCACGACCTCTCAACTTGTCAGACTCGCGGCAACGCCCTAATCGGCTACTTGCCCTAGATTGGTGAAATCACACTGTAGCAACTTCTCAGCTCTAGGTGTCTACTTCTTCTAATGGCCTTACGTCAGTTATGACAATTAAGATGACATTAATCACAAAGAAACACTAGTAGTTGATCAAGCTCCTAACAATTCCAAGTGAAAATAACAAGATAGTGGCAAACAAACGAATATGACAATAAAGATGTATTAAACACGTTTAGGCCTCTTAACTAATCCTTACAACCCTTGAAACACCCTTTGCTAAGATAAAAAAGTTTAGCTACTAAAGGAAAGTGTTTAGAATAAACCGATAGAGAATTCAATAAACCAAAGGAGAAAAGCTTACTCCTTTTACAAACCAGCGGTGCCCTCTAAGAATGAAGAACACGGATCCCTAAAATCAAGGTAAAAGGTCCAGTGATGTGTGTTCACAAAAACCCTAAAACTAAGCTTAAATATCCTAACAACCCACTAGGGGACAAAACAGCTAAGGGGAGAAAGTGATAGCCCGTGACAGCACATGTCCTTCAGAGGGAATATTCTGAAATCTCTGGGAGTGCCTGACATCTTCTAGAAACACATGGAATCCCGTGTGAATCTTCGAAGATTCCTCTCTTTGGCTTTCGATTAGGAACGGATGCAGAGGTATCGCGGGCAAGTGACTGATCACTAGTCTAGTTAGTGTCGAGGGAACGACCACACTCTGATCTTCTAGGCCTTGAAGCTTGAAATCCCAAGAATTCCTTAAAAACGTATGTTTTCGCTCATTTCGTCCTTTTGGCACTGATCTGCAATAAAGATGAAAATAGAGGTACTTTAGCAGAATCATGCCCAAGAAAAGGCCAAAAATAAGGAGAAAATCATGCTCAAGACACATGCTATCAAACATCCCCACACTGCCCAATGCTCGCCCTCGAGCATTCACAAAACTGAAAACCACCTCATGTTATGACATACAACCTCAACCCCTTAATACACAAAATAGACAACTCTTTCGACAAGCTGCACCCAACCAAAACACACCCTTCCCTAGACAAGCACCTGCACTAGATTAATAGGATAACTACCCTATCAATTAGACTTTCCCAAACCAAGCCTATTCACCAGTAGTCCTCACATGGATATGTGTTTGCACTCACGCTCGCAACAAAATGTGTTAAGCTAATCACTAAAAAATGCAAATAACACAACACAAGGCAGAGTTTGCACGCCAATCCGAGTACGTAGTACACATGCGAGGGCAATCTAGCAATCAAAGAGAACTTTGCAAAAAGAAAAAGTAGGTGAGGGTATGAAGGAAAAGAAAGAAAAGAGGAAAATAAAATAGAAGAAAAAGATGAAGGAAAAGGAGAAAATAAAAGAAAAGAAAAGGAAAGGAAAGGAAAGAGAAGACAAATCTGGAGGTGGAGGATTCCTTGGCTAGAAGGAAAGCGAGTAGGTGAGTAACACCCGCTGGAGAGGGCATGAAAGCGAGGGCTAGACGATGGCTTTGGCGTTCTTCTGTGGAGGAGATCCTCATCTGCATCGAGGGCACGAACTGATTGCCTTTTGTTGCTTTCTGTGCCTACTCTGCTTTTATTTGATTTTTTATTTTTTTTAGATGGTAACAGGCAGGCACGAATCTTTCTTCCTTGGCTCACTCTTTAATTTCTAGGAGCTGGAGCTGGCAATCTTTGAATACTTCTTTGAGCGATTGACTTCGAGGGCTTGATACTTGACTTTACTTCCCCACACTTAGGCTTTGTTGCGGTGAGGAAGTAATCTGCCGTTGCTGTCCTACCCTCGATTTTTGATTTCCGCAGTTGAAAGGGAAAACAGATGAAAATAAAATATTAAAAAATAAAAAATAAATAAAAGAAAGAAAAACTGCAAATTCTCTTCGTCGTTTCGTTGCTTTCCCCCGTCTAATGGTGCCTATACCCAGGGATATCATGCAAACCTAGCTAGTGCCTAGTCAAGTATTAAATCACATATGAATAAAATGGCATGAAGCTTAATGTGCTCACAGAGTACTAATTGTGACTACTGGTGTCTAGGGCATGACTGGTCATAAGGGTAAGCAGGTCAAGATGTGCAAGGTCAGGCATAGATGCAATGAATGACAAGGTCAAGATGTGCAAGGTCAGGCATAGATGCAATGAATAACTGGTCATAAGGGTATGCATCAGAAGTCAAAAATGCATGTCAATTATGAAGGTTTTAAAATAGGGCAGTGGCAAAATTCCTAGCAAAAATTTTGTAAAATCTGAAAAATATGTAATCATGCAATAAGCAGAAAATTAAACATGCAAACAAACATACAAATAAATCCCTCCCCACACTTAGGCAGCGCATTGTCCTCAATGCGAGAAGGGCACACAAAAGAGTTCAACAAAAATTTAAAGGAGTACAGTACAACGAAATTAAAGAAAAGCGATGTAAATGTTTTGAACCCTCCTCGAGGGCAGGATAAATTGTTAAAGGGGAATCAGGAAGGGAGGAGATTGCACCTTGCAACTTCAGCTGTCAAGGCCTGAAGCTCAGTAAGGATGGCTTGGAGCAACTGCTCAACAGCGGGAGTCTGAAGAGTAGATGGACCAGAGGGGTTGCTTGCTAGAGTGGCATTGGGGGTACGAATAGATTCATTTTCATGGGCACGAGGGGCTGCAGCAACTCGGGGCCTCAAAAGATCAGGATAGTCGAAGTTGCCTCCGTGCTTCGTGCCAAAGACTTTTTCTCCCGGGGGAGTGCTTCTTGTAGAGAAACTCAGAACACCCTGTGAGACACATAAATGACCCATACCATGGGTACGGGCATCTAGATCTTTAAAAGCAAAGGGCTCACTAAGGTCAACTGAATTCAAAACTACATTATGCAAATTGACAGCAAGCAAAGTTATGAGAGATCCTAAAATGGGACCACGAGAGCTATTATGAACATGAATAATGGCTGAGGCCATCCAAAATCCTAGATTAACCCTACGTTTATGCTTCATGCACCACAACAAAAATAGTTCTTGCAATGATAACTAGCCCAATGAATTAAATCTAGCTGCGAAGGTGAGGGCAAGAAATCGATGCAAGATTCTTAGGGCAGGATCAGTAAGTTCATGGGCTTTGGATGATTTTGGGTTAAACTCAACACTAGGATTGTTGGTCAACTTACGAAAAGCCACATCAATATCAAAAACAGCAGGGATTACAGTCAAAGCATTTTTATAAGCACTAGACTTTAGTTCATCAGGCTTGACAAAATTAAGTATGCAATTAAATTCATTTAGGGAAAGTTTGGACTGCCGGTTTGTCAAACGAAAGTTAATGTCATCAGGCGAAGATAGATTAGGTCCAAACTTTCCTTTCGGCTTATAGTGCTCTGATGCAACCTAAAAAGTGGTAAAGAACTCAAGTGAGAGCTCAACAAAGGTTGGGTGTTCTAAAAAGAACAGTGGTTCCCAACCAATGTTCCCGACTAGGTCTCGGACTCGAGTTCCGAGTCCCATTTTCCTCAAAAAGTCTAGATCCAAGTGTGCGCATGGGCTAACGCCTTTGGAGTTCAGAGAGTGCAATTTATCAAGAGATGGTTTATCATGAAAAACTAACCAGGCATGAGGACTAGAAAGGTCAGAAATCACCTGGACTGAAGTGGATCGAGGGGTGGAAGTATGGACTGGTGTCATGCCCTCGACAACTGAATCATCGTCCTACCCTTGACGAGCCTTCTTCGAAGTCGAGGGTTTACCCTTGCCCTTGCTGGAGGATGAGAGCTTCCTCTTTCTGTCCACGGGCGTTGCTAGTTCTGTTGGCGGCTCTGCTCTGGCCGGAGCCTTGGATTTTCCTTTCTTAGCCGCCTTCTTTGATGGGGTCTCCTCTTCTTTCGCTTTCTTCTCGGCTTCCACTTTTTTAGTTGCTTCTCTTTCAGCTACTTCTCACTCCAAACCCTCCTCTTCCTCATCGGCAGCTGATTGAATGCATTCATGCTGATTTTTATGCGTTCAATCCAGCTTATTTTGATGATTATTGCTGCTGCTAGTGATGTTTTACTCCCCTTTTTGTAGATCATGGATCCAGGAACCAAATAGAAGAAAAGGGAATGAAAAGCCATCATTTGATGCTTGATTTGGTGGAGAGTGAATAGAGCCAGCCAATTTGTTTTCCTGAGCCAAAAACAATGTCGTATGGGTTGCTGCTTTATGAAGAGATGGACCCAAGACAACCAAATGAAAAGACATGACATGGGCTTGAGCTGCCAAATGAAAGCTTGTCACGCGCTCTAAGCTTCCAATTGAAAGACGATGCTGCTGTTAAACTTGTAATAGCTTTAGCACTTCAACTTCAATTAGGAGCTATTAAAACAATCTTTTTGCTTTTCAATTTAGAATAAATCTAGAGATTTTAGGAGATAAGGATTAGGTTGATCCTTTTAAGAGAACAGCTTGGCAGAAGGAAGGGATCCTCTTCTTCCTCAATTTTGTTTCCTGCCATTGACGTTGCAGCTTGTTCCTTTTTCCTTTACCCTTTAATTAATTAATTCTATTTCATGTTTATTTCTTTTGTGATTTAATTATGTCTTGTTCTAGCTAATTTATTTAATTCCTGGTAAAGGCTATTTGAGCCATGATTCTTCTCTTGTGAGATCAAATCTGTGCTTATTAAATTCCAATTTTTGTATTTCTACTCTTTTTGATTTACGGTCAAAACTATTCGTGTTTGTTTTAAACCTGATCAATTTAGAATTAAGCGTGTTTAGTTACAGTCTTTCTTGGTAATTTTGGAGTCCATATTATCATGAATCTGAAGGCAACTAATTGATTTGTGAGTTAATTAAAAAAAGAGTAGAATCTTACTTATAGGAGTAGAGTGTCTCTCTCCTCATTAACAATAACATTGATTTTAGCCTTACAACCAGTTTTTTTTTATGGCTCGAGAGTAAAGGATTTTTTTGGTATGGATTTGCACTTACCTCCCCTCGCACACTCAACAGAAAAATACTTTAGCTTCCCACTATCATCTTTCTTCATACTACTTATCTTAATACCGAATCCAACTTCACGAGCATACTCAAGATAAAAATTATAAGCTTCTTCTTCTTATTTGAAAACCATACCTGACTTCATAATCACTTTATCATCATTTTGTATACCCAGAAAATCAAGACTACAAGACGAACGTTGACTGTGGACAGGGGATTCCCGGTGAGGCTCATCACTGACTGTTTGTGGTAAATTATCGGTACCCATCTCATCAAATTGAGACAAAAAATGCCATAACCTCTACCGCAAATGATGTCTGATCGTAGCCCACCAGGATGTGACTGCCACAGAATAAAACATTGTATGGTGAGCTAATAACAGATTTACAAGATTCATTTTAATTAGCTGGTCTCCACCAAAAGAAGAAAAAATGGGCTAGTTTGACTACAATTTTACAATTGTTGAATACAACTCTGTTCTAGAGTGATCATGTTTGCAGGCAAGGTGTTCGACGTTTTGTCACAATGACTACTAATTCAAGATGAATAAAATAAAAACACTCTACTCTCCCGTCTCAACAACACATGCCATAAAAACTTAAAAATCTTTAAACTTTTTTCACCAGAACTCTTTAAAAACCTAACAAACACAAATTACATGACATTATAAGCATCTTCTCAATAGACATTACAACCCAAACTAGAACAGAGAGAGTACCATGAATTTTTGGTGTGGATTTTATGCTGTTGGGACAGGTGCGGCGAGGGGACGTTATTGTCGGAGTGAGGGGTTGGGTCGGAGAAGAAGGAGACCCAATCGCGATTATCGGAGGATAGGTGCGGCGAGGGCGCGATTATCAGATGGAAATGGTGGTTCTGGTCATGAGAGGCGAGGCGACAAGGGTGAAGGGTTGGGTCGGAGTGAGAAGGCGAGGCGACGACGGTGAGGTTTCTGGTCGGGAGAGGCGAGGCAGATGGGTGTTGTCGTGTGAGGGTGAGGATGAAAAGCAGATGGGTGTGAGTGAATGAAAAGCAGAGGACGCGAAGGGTAATTTTGGAAGGATAGAATTGACATGTCATTCGCACTCCCAGTTCATCTATTTTCTTCGCCTGTTTTAGCATTGTCCATTTTTTTTTGACCTATTGTATTTTTCGGGTGGGCTAAAAAGGTGAAAAGCCGATTGATAACAAATATCGGTGAAGAAACGGGCCACGGCCCGCCTTTCGGCCTTTCCCTCCCTCAAGTTTTCTCGGGAAGGAAAACGCAAGAAAATAATTAAAACCATCGAATTTTCGAACACTAAAAACTAAAAAGGAAATGAAAATAATAAAGAAAAAGCGACCAAACATTATTCACACACACACACCCCTTTCACCACTTAAACCCCACGAAACCGTTTTTCGCATCCCGCCCATCCAAATTCCTCTTACTAATTCTGTCTTAGGGTTTTAATGCCTTCCAATTCTTGAAATTGTCCATTTCTCTCTATTCCCTGTGCCCTAGGATTGTGCCCGGCCCGAGGCGTTTTCGATGGAGGAAGGGAGCGGTCGCAGCGGCGGCGGTGGAGGAGAATCCTCGTCGGCATCGAGGGTGACGCCGTCTTACGTGCATAAAGGAGATAGACAGATATTCACGGTGGAGCTTCGACCTGGTGAAACGACATTCGTATCCTGGAAGAAGCTCATGAAAGATGCCAATAAGTCCAATCACACGGCTGGATCCACTGCACCCGCTAAACCGGACCTGCCCGTGCCCCTGCCTCACCCAAACCTAGAGGCCCGCCTTGCTCCGGTACTAACACCCTTAACTTGACTATTTCTGTATACACGCCCGTAAGTTAGTGATAATTATGTGCTTTTGCTGATTTTTATTCATGTTTTTCTTTTCAGGGTCAAGGGGAGCTGAAGGACAAGGATGAGGAGGGGCCAGCTCAACCGAATAGGTTTTGTGCGGTAATTGAAAAGATTGAGCGGCTTTACATGGTACGTTATGTGAATGTAAATCCCATGCTTCACTTGCATTTTCGACAATGCTCATGTTTTTATCTGATTATACTGTAGGGTAAGGATAGTAGTGATGAAGAGGAATTAAAGGAGGCTTCTGATGATGACCAGTA
The DNA here is from genome assembly GCA_963691705.1 of Viola odorata. Taxonomy (NCBI): domain Eukaryota; kingdom Viridiplantae; phylum Streptophyta; class Magnoliopsida; order Malpighiales; family Violaceae; genus Viola; species Viola odorata. The sequence goes on from OY829542.1 coordinate 36,744,382, forward strand.
TGATACTGAAGACTCTTTCATTGATGATGCTGAGCTGGTTCGTTTTCTCCCTATCATTCTTATGCTTCTTGTACTTGTTGTTCCGTGAAGATGTATCTTTTTTATGTAATTAATCCAACACTATTGTGCAGGATGAGTATTTTGAAGTTGATAATTCGGCAGTTAAGCATAATGGCTTCTTTGTCAATAGGGGAAAGCTGGAGAGAATGTGAGTTTTATTGAATCCTTACTACCTGTTTGTGAATATTACTGCTCTCTTTTATTTGTTGTATTCTGGAAGTTAGTGTTTTTTTCATTGGGTCTGTCTTGAGTCTGCTATTATTTTTGACAGATAGGTTATTATTTCATGATACACTTAGAATCTCATTGCATTTGAAATGAGTCTTTTTGCATCAGTCAATGTATTCGTAATTTCTATCGGAGAAGTCCTACATTAGGACCTGAAGGCAAAACAGCAAAGTGGGCTCTCTATCTTATGCTATAGGGAGTTATTACAATGTATGGAGGTCATCCTGCAAAGGCTGGTGAGGATGCTAGCAGTGTTTTGATAATGTTTTGGAAGACAATTAGATATTAGCATGTGTAGCATTCTCGCATACATATTTTTTGGTAGAACGAACTATTTCAACTTTTACAAAACTCAAACTTTATTCATCTCTTTTGTTTATCCACCTCTTAATGAATTTTAATCCCTTTAGTTTCGTCCTCTGCCTTTCCTATGCCCATGGTGGTTTGTACATGTGGATAACAGAATACAGGTTCCAGTTATTTATTTCAAGTGCTTGCATTAATGTTAAATTGATTTTCCTATAGATGGTATGAATTGCCACCTTCGAGGAAATTATTAACTGTAGTCTATCTTATGTTGTCTTAGTAATGAATATCCTTGTCTTGTAATGCCTTGTTTGTTTGAGCTTCTGGATCTGCATGCTTTTCCTATTTAGGATTTTATCTATTTGAGTAGCTTATCTTTTCATCTTAGCTGATTGCACTTGTTTTCTATCTGTAAAGAAATGAAGCTCCTGTAGCACCCACTCAGCAACCAAAGAAAAGGCGAAGGAAAGATATAATAAAGGCTCCTGGTGAGAATGATGATGGCCGTGTATCAAACAAACAAGCTAAGCTGCTTAAGTCAGTTGCTCAAAAACTGGCACCATCATTGGGAAAGAGCCTTTCTGCCCCTTCTCAAAATATAGCCATGTCAAGTGACCATAATGAGGATGCGAAGTTCCAGACTCCTTCAAATCCATCTGAAACTTCTTCAAGAAATAGATCTGCTGAAGTTAAAATGAACTTGGATCTAGGCCCATTTGTCAAAGTTCCAAATGGTGATGCTTCTGCATCCCCAGCAGAGGCAAGGGATGTTGAAAAGCAGAAGACTGGCAGCCTGCAAGCTAAGAACCTTGCCAGTAAATCAAAAGATGCAGGTGGATCTTCAGATGCTTCACTTCAGAAATATCATGATAGAAGTGCTTATGCACACTCCAGATTGCAATCTGCAAAGCCAGGAAACAGTGCAGGTGAACGTGAACCATATGGTCGATCTAAAGAAAAGAATGGCATCCGTGAATTGCCTGACCTCAATTTCCCTGATGGAAAGATTACAGTGCAACCAGCTGTAAGTGTCGTTATAAGGCTTTCCTGAAGTGCTTTCCTTTTTTTTTCCAGAATTTTTTCATTTACTACATCAATTACTTTTACACAAAGTCAGCTATCAGTGTTCAATAAAAAGTAGTTATGGGTGCTGTCTTTTGACACAAATGCAGATTACCAGAAATGATAATTCTTTGGAATCTGAACATCTGAGTTATGTTGTGTTGTTGTGGATTCACCCACAGATACCAAAACTTTTGTTGATGTACATGTTCTACCCTTATTAATGCATGGATATGTAACTCACCCTTGGTCCGTTCAGCACACATTCTGGTGTTTCTTATATTTGAATTTTGTTTTTACATTATATTTTTTGCTTGAAGGAGAATTTAGAGATCACTTTTATTGTTCAAGGTGACCTAGAAATTTTATCATTTACTTTTTGTTCTTGGTATCTCTGCTGATGGCTTTTGTTTTGAATGTAATATTTTGCAGAAAAGTTCGCACATTCATAAGAAAGATGGGTCTAGTGCTAGGCCCAAGGGTTCGGTGTTGGAAAAGGCCATCAGGGAGTTGGAGAAGATGGTGGCAGAATGTAAGCCTAACTATCTCTGTGAATTATTTCCTATCATATTCAATTTAAGAAGGTCCTTGCATATTGAAGAATCATTCTTCTTGAAAATTATCGCAGCGAGACCACCTGCCTCAGAAAATCAAGACGCTGATTCTTCATCGCAAGCAATTAAAAGGAGATTACCTAGAGAAGTAAAGCTAAAGCTCACTAAAGTTGCTAGACTAGCGGTACATGATTTCTTAATCTTCAACTCATCTTTTCTCGTGGTTGTAGTTGTATTCTTTCATTAAACAAATTTTTATACTTGTATTCATTAGATGTTGTTAACGTCAGACTTGACTTCTTTTAAGAATTCTCTCATTAGTTCATGTTTTCACTTCCAATTAATGCAGCAGGCTACCCAAGGGAAAATTTCAAAGGAGTTACTTAATCGCCTTATGAGTATTCTTGGTCACTTGATACAGCTCAGAACCCTGAAGGTATCATCACTTTATGGGGAAATGAAAATGACTAATATGAGATTGCTAATCTGTTCTTATATGAGATGACCTCATCTAGTTGGTGGAGGGGGCTTGGTCTGCTTGGTTGACAATGATGGTTGACTCTTGTGGTTGTTGATACAACTATGAAGTTTCTACTTGATACACTTTTTACCATGAATATATTTGATGGGTTGATCTGGATTCATTGGACTTGAGTTCCTGAACTTTCAATTTTGTGATTATAATTGATTATGGCTTGATGTAATTCCATTTATGAGTGCAGAGAAACTTAAAAATCATGATTAACGTGGGTTTGTCAGCAAATGAGGAAAAAAACGATAGGTTTGAACAGACAAAGAAGGAAGTTGTTGAGATGATTAAGGCACGAGCTCCTTCATTGGAGTCCAAGGTTAGTTGGTTCTTAACCTCTTTCCTGCTGTCTATAATGGGCTAGTCAGCTATTGTTTAGGACATTTAGGCACGGTTATGGTCTTGGAAATAACAGTCTGGCTTCCGCGTGGAGGTGCTATGATGCAGACTGCTGTAAAGTGAATGATCATCCTGAACCAGAGGGATTTGAAGGGAGAGTTCAGTTTAAGCCTAAACCCTAACATCAGTTATTTTGGGTTTGAAGGGAGAGTTCAGTTTAAGCCTAAACCCTAACATCAGTTATTTTGTTAATTTCTCGCACAATGACAACTAGTGATTGTCAGTTGCTACATGGTTTTATTACTCGCCAATGATGGGAAGTCCAAATTGTGTGGATTTACCTGTAATTTGTGATTCTTTCTTAGGCCACTATGATGCAGACTGCTGTAAAGTGAATGATCATCCTGAACCAGAGGGATTTGAAGGGAGAGTTCAGTTTAAGCCTAAACCCTAACATCAGTTATTTTGGGTTTGAAGGGAGAGTTCAGTTTAAGCCTAAACCCTAACATCAGTTATTTTGTTAATTTCTCGCACAATGACAACTAGTGATTGTCAGTTGCTACATGGTTTTATTACTCGCCAATGATGGGAAGTCCAAATTGTGTGGATTTACCTGTAATTTGTGATTCTTTCTTAGGCCACTATGCAACAAGCTGGAGTATCTGATGATTTTCAAGAAGTTGGTCCTGATGACAAAGGAGCCCAGAAAAAGAAATTTAGCATGGATGCTGTGTTGGAGGACAAAATTTGTGATCTCTATGACCTTTTTGTTGAAGTACTGGTCGTTACTTGTCCCATCTTAAAGAACATATTGTTTTGTGAGTTTTTCTCACTCCTGGGTCTTTACCTGTTGATGATTGTAGGGACTAGATGAAGATGCAGGTCCACAAGTCAGAAAATTATACGTGGAGGTTGTATACTCGCCCAAATTTCTACATACACTTAGATTGCATTCATTTCTCTTTAAAAAGAGTGGTGTAAATGACTGAGTTTACATATTTTCACATTGGTTGTTTCAAATGACTGCTTATAACATTTGGGTGTATATATTTTGCAGCTTGCATCAATGTGGCCTAGTGGTTTCATGGACAATCATGGGATCAAACGAGCTATCTGTAGGGCGAAAGAGAGACGAAGGGCCATATACAGTAGAAATAAGGTATGTTAGGTCCATTCTTGTGGCCTTTTTTCTTTGCTTAAGTGGATGAGCTCGGAAATATAATTTCTAGATTGGTATTTAAAATGCTTCACATACTTTCCGATGGTAGTTTTGGCTTCCCATACATTTTCTTCTTGATGTTTGGTTTGCCCTAGGTTGTGTTTTGGACAGACTTTATACAGAACTGTAGACATGCATCTGCTAATTTCTTGTGGAGTTTGAATAGTTAATTATGCCTTTACTTCACGCCATGCATTTGGTGGTGTTGTTTATTGAACCTATGGTACTAGGTGTTGTAACATTGTACTTTTAGGAGTCCTTCCCTTGTTATTATGGCAATGAGAGATCTCTTGTTAATACCAGAATCTTCTTGCATTCCAGTAAAGTACGGCGGAATTCCATGAATTCTCTCTTATATTTCATATTTCATTTGTCAGGAGCAAGAAAAAATAAAGAGAAAGAAGATGTTAACACCTAAATTGGACAATACTGTTCGAGCTGAGGTAGCCTCAGGTGCTCAACCACAATATATGCTAGAGAGGTCGTTTAGTGATGGAATGGATGGAGGTGGCCCTGTTCTGGCTTTAGCTAGTAAGACAACTCCCATTTCGGCAACTACTGCTCCTCGGGCATCGAGTCCTTCAATGACGTCACCACTCATGGATAGGCTAAAGCAAGAGAAACCAAAAGGAAGCTCTTGTAATTCTCTGGAAGATGCTAAGGTGGGAGCAGATGGTTGTTTGATAAAGAAGAAGGCAAAAAGGAAGCCAGAACAGGAGACAGATGATTCAATAGTTTTCCATTCAGAGAAGCTACAATCCCGATCTAGCGACGAAAGGCAAAAACCCCCAAAGCAGGGTTCGGGTCATGCTCAAAAATTAAATATCCAATTGAATACTCCTCCGAGCCATGAGCAGTCGAGCTAACGTAATATAGTTTTAGTTAGGAAGTCTACACCATAGCAGTTATTGTATAACACAAGTCTTTCCTGTTCTCAAATTTATCTGCCAGCCTCATTTCATTCTCACCGGGTGATTACGTTTTTGTAACTATGTTGTAGCGCGATGCGCTGTGGATCAGGGTTTTCATCTTAAATAAGACAGTTATTTGAGCTGAATGTAGTTTGGTTTTTTCTCGTACTTAAAAGTTCAAGGAAAACATTTATAACTTTGGAAGAATGGAGATCGATTAAAGATGATGTGGAGGGTTGAAACTTGAAAGGGTAATCAACAATTGGAGTGTTTCTTGCCGTCTTTTTGCTCATTGATTTTGACATTGGTTGCGTTGCGGAGTAGGTAGCACATCGAATCGAAAAGCACTTGCGATAGAAATTGCACATTGCTAAATATTTTCTTTCAAATTTTTATAAGAAACTTTATTTCTGGCAAATTTGAATTAAAACCCAAAGATCGATACATCATGCCCTTTGATGAATGAATAAGTATTTATAGTATTGTGAAGATCATAGATGATTATTTTATTTTATTTACGGAGTCCAATTTTAATTTATTTAATTGCTCAATTAGTTTTTAATAAGTAGAAGTGAGATTTGAATTCGAGTTTCTGTACTTTTTAAAAATTGATAACTAATGAACTACATAGTCATTAGTTTTGATTACGCTAGTTAATAAGAAATAACTTATAACCCTATAAGAAGAGTGGTGCGAACGTGTGACATACTTAGTCAATAAGAGATGGTGTTTGCACATACATAGCACGATTTAATAATTTGATACGATATTTATGAATAAACGAAATGCATTTCAAAAAAATTGAAAGATAATGTTTTAGCATTTCAAATCCGATTTGATTAAGAAAATAAATTTAATATTTTACTTATAATAATTTATAATCTCTCATTTTTTAAGTAATTCCTGGAACTATTACTGTTTGAATTTTTTCGTTGTTGTGCTTCCTTTGAATAATCATTGGTAGCTCTTGGGCTGGAATATAAATTCTAATTGACTCTTGTTTTATTTAATTTTTAATGATCGATAAATTTATACTCATCGTTAATATCTTTGTGTTTTTGTTACAATGGTTACTTGAGTTAACGCTTGTCACGTGCCTAATTGTGTAGGTATGATACCATGAATTTCTAGCATTGGATTATGGATACAACGCCGATTCTTTATTGCAAGTTTCTACCCTATATAGAAAAGTCAAAACAAAACCGTTTATGATGATGGGCAAAGTATAGATTTCTGCAAGATACGACTTTCTAATATTTACAAGATTGTCATCAAGAAATTATAAAATTACCGTAAAAGGATTTATTAGAATTTCACACATCAATCCTATAAACAATAGATCGTTTTTACTCTTCACGTCATCATATTTTTTCACATATCCAAATATTTCTAATTGATAGTCCTAGATCTGGGGTGAGGACTACTTTGTAATCTGGCGTGCTGATGTGGAGTATCTCACTGCTCCTATGCCACCTGCAAAGAGTCGGAAGGGGTCTCCGACGTAGAAGCTCCGACAATCAAGTCAGTAAGTATGATGAAAATAGGTAGTTGGGCAGAGCTTTAATACGCGTGCCTGTGTATGCATGTGTCCTCTCATGAAGGGGTGATGGGGGGTATTTATAGCCTCGCCCTGTGGGTCACCTTAGACACGTGTCGTTTGGGCTTGGTCAGCCATTACCGATACTTGTCTCTTTACCCGATAGTTTCCCTAGCATGTCGTACAAGTAGTATACTTACCTGGTAGAGCCGGTATATGTAGTCTTGGCTACTGGTGGGGATTTATACTAGGAAGTACATATATCGGGACCCCCTCGTTGGTGATGAAAGGTTGTATTACCCATGAGGTGTCTTGCTTGTATTATCACTTACGAACTGCAGTTACTGTTGCCGTCTGTATTTACCGATAACTCCTTGATCGTCCTGCTAGGAAAATGCGTGCCCGGTAACCCTCTCGAACCGCTACGATCGCTCTTGGTAGGAGACGATGTTCATATCCTAAAGTTACCGGGACCTCGTTGAATCTAGTCCACGTGGCATACACCTTGCCATTTACTGAAATCTAGGTTACCGGTTCCATGAAATGTCAGGAATGCCCTTGGTGTACTTTTATGTATTATCAAATGTCCAACCGAAAATGAGCCAGAGTGTTTACCAAGGTTTGCTGTTGACATTTTCTTTACCACGACATCTCATTAACTCTGCCCTTAATGCACTCTTGTGGTACAATAATTACCTTCTCATGGGCAGAGTGATGTGGCGCTCCGTCGTCCGCGCAATTAAAGGATCCGTTGGGAACTGAAAAGATAAAGCAACGCCTCGTTCGTCAAAAAAGATAGTTGTTTGAAACTGAAGAAGCAAGATGAGGTCATCTGGTCATGTTTAAATGATAAAGAGGTTACCACGTGTCGTCAACCCACTAGACCTTCGAACAGTTATAGGGTATTTCCTCTCAAGTATAAATAATTTTCTCTCCCTTCTTTGTTTTCCTTTTTCATTCTTATCACATTCTCTGCCCTTTCAAAACCCTCTGTTCTCTCTCTAATATTTTTGTTCAGCGGCTGCGTTTCGATTAAGCTCCGATCATCCACGGGCCGTCATCTTCCACTCTGATTTTAAGGTATTCCTTGCATCCACCCTTCTTTAATTTTGTAATTTGGCCGGTGTGTTTCCTTTTTCTCCTCCTTCTCCCATGGCTCGCTTCTCTCACTCCATCTTCAAAGCTACAAATGAAATGGACCAAACACTATCTCTCATCACTGACGAAGCTGAGTTGGCCTCTGTGTTGGCTAATTATTGAGTAATTTTACCAAAGGATCATCGGGTGCTTGTTGCTAGAGATGATGCCAGACTCAATAGCACAATGGAGGGCACTCGAAGGGTATTCTATTCAAAGATGTTCTAGTATGGATTCCAGCTTCCTCTCCATGAAATGGTTGAAGACCTGCTGCTTTCCTATTCCTTGAACCCTACTCAGATCTCTCCACCTTCATAGGGCATCATTTATGCCTATATAAAAAATTTGTGAGATAAACAGTATCCCTTCCTCACTTAAGTTTTTCCGTTTCTTCTTTCATCTCTACATACAAAGATGCCTTGTATCCTTTTCCCCTCGATGGAAGATTGAAGACATTAGGGGTTTTGCCCGAAACTTCCAGAGGGTTGAGTCTTCTATTCATAACTAGAAGAACAATTTTTGTGTGGTAGACCTGCCAGAGGTTTATTGGCGCGCAGATTTTAACTGGTCAATTACAGAGAGAGATTGGACTAGGCCACGCATTTTAATGGGTGAGGAGAAATCCTAGATAGATAGCCTTAAACGAATATCTACTTCTCAAAAATCACCAGGCCCGTGTGCCGACTATTGCAAAAAGATGTGGAGTTTCCATTCGATGAAGAATGCAAGGCTGCGTTTGATTTGCTGAAAAGCAAACTCATTTCTGCTCCTATCATTCGAGCCCCCAACTGGACCCTTCCATTTGAAATTATGTGTGATGCAAGTAACCAGGCCCTGGGCGCCGTTTTGGGTCAGAAGAAAGACAAAGAAACCTATGTTATCTATTATGCGTCTAAACTTCTGGATCCAACCCAACAGAATTATACCACTACCGAAAAAGAGCTCCTGGCAGCTGTCTATGCCCTTGACAAGTTTCGCCAATATCTCCTTAGGACTCATGTTATAGTGTATTCTGATCATTCTGCTCTCTGGTGCTTGTTGACCAAGGCTGATGCCAAGCCATGTCTCATAAGATGGATCCTCTTGCTCCAAGAATTTGATATTTTAATCAAAGACAAGAAAGGATGCGAGAATCTTGTGGCCGACCATCTCAGCAGGCTTCCAGCCCAAGACGACAATTCCAAGGAACCCATCCAAGACACCTTCCCGGATGAGTACCTTTGTCTAGCCCAAGCTGTTCAGTATCCATGGTTCTCAGATATAGCTAACTTTTGTGCCACTGGATCTTTTCCAGCAGATGCTTTAGCTTCAGAGCGGACTCGCATTCAGAAGCAGTCCAAGTATTACATATGGGATAACCCATATCTTTGGAAGCATTGTTCAGACCAGATTGTTAGGCGGTGTGTTACACTTGATGAAATGCCCTCGATCCTAAAATTTTGTCATTCCTCAACGGAAGGAGGCCACTTTGCAGCAAAGAAGACGGCCCTCAAGGTGTTGGAGGCTGGATTCTATTGGCCATCAATCTTTAAGGATAGCTACATGTATTGTGCGTCCTGCCCTAGATGCCAGCTCACGGGTAATATAGGTGCACGGAACCAGATGCCCTTGACGAGCATTATCTCTTGTGAAATCTTTGATGTATGGGGCATCGACTTCATGGGCCCGTTCCAGAACTCCCATGGTAACACGTATATCCTCCTTGCTGTGGACTATGTCTCGAAATGGATTGAGGCCAAGGCCACTAGGACTGATGATTCCAAAGTGGTAGTCGAGTTCTTGCGCACCAATATCTTTAGCCGGTTCGGAGTCCCTAGAGCACTCATTAGCGACCGCGGCACTCATTTCTGTAACCGTGTTGTATCATCTCTATTGACCAGGTATGGAGTCACCCATCGGGTTTCTACAGCTTACCACCCCAGACAAATGGTCAGGCAGAGGTGTCTAACTGGGAGATTAAAGCAATCTTGGAAAAGACGGTCAACCAGTCTCAAAAGGATTGGAGTCTGAAGCTAGACGATGCTCTTTGGGCATACCGTACTGCCTACAAGACCCCGATTGGGATGACGCCTTGTCTATGGCAAGCCATGCCACTTACCCGTCGAGATTGAACACAAAGCTTTTTGGGCAATTCGCAAGGTTAACATGGATCTAGGCCAGGCCGGACTACAACGCCGCTTACAAATTCAAGAGCTCGAGGAGCTCCGAAGCGATGCCTATGAGAATGCCCTGATTTACAAGGGTAAGACCAAGGACTACCATGACAAGATGCTGACACCAAACAATTTCAAAATTGGCCAGAAAGTTCTGCTCTACAACTCCCGTTTGAGGCTCTTCGCGGGCAAGCTGAAATCCAAATTGACTGGTCCCTACCTAGTCACTACTGTTCTTGATCATGGTGCTGTCGAGATCCAAAGCATGGATACAGGAGTTCTATTCAAAGTTAATGGCCACAAGCTCAAGCCCTACTACGAAGGATTTCGTCCCTTCACCATCGACAAGATGGGGTTGGAGGATCCTCCCATCTCGCCCTAGACTCCGTTGAGAACGTCCAGGCCTGGACGTCAATGCCAAGGCCAACGGAACGGGCATTCCGCATGCCGTTCCCCTCTCTTTCCCTTCTCTTTATTCTCTTGCCCTGAACATTTAATTTAATTTCTTGTCTGATTGTCTATTTTATGTCCACGCATGCGCTCTCTTTTAATTAATGAGGATTTGATTTGTTTCTTCTTTTACCACACATGTAATTACTTTCCTTGTTTCCTTCCCATGTTTATCCCTTTATTTCCCTTTTTTTCTTCTTCCGTCTTCATGTGCATTTGAAATTTGAATCCACTTACCTTTTGCAGGAGGACGCTGACAAGGAGCATGCTACACCAAACCCCAGCGTGCCACATCCACGCCATGTCTGACGCGGATCGCGTCTGACAGCGTGATTCTCTCCATCTGTCTCTATCTCTTCCCATCTCTTTCCCCTTTCCAACACCTTGTCAGCCTCACTTTTCTCACATTTCCCTTTCATCCAAACGACTCACCATCCCTACCACCTCCTTCTTCTCCTTTTTCACCTCACCACCAACCTTTCACCATGGTAAGAGTGAAGAAGGTGGCCCACAGAAACACCTCGGGATCCTGCTCCAACGCTCCACCTCATAGCCCCGTGGTCTCTTCTTCCTCCAATACCCATAGTGAAAACCCATCTCCTTCACTTTCTCCCACTTTACCTCCACCTACTATTTCCACTTCACCACCTCCGGTCACCGAGTTCACCGCCGTCAATTTCTCTGAAGAGGAGCCCGACACCACTACTGCCGTTCCTCAACTCTCACCCATGACCAGATCCGGCAAATCTAGGGTTCCAGTGACTAGCCCCACCACCAAAAGCTCTCAACCAAAGAAAGCCAAGGCCTCTCTCACACCCAAACGTGAACTCACGGTGTCGGAGGCTCTGAAAGAGGTTCTCACCTCTGGACCCGATGAGGAAACTAAAGCCTCTGGTTCTGAGGTTGCCCCGAAGCTTGAAGTTGAGGAGGAGGATGCCATGGATGTCAGTGGCGATGGAGGAGAAGAAGGAGATGACGTCTAGGGCGCCAACGAAGAGGCAACCGAGTCTGGACCAGCTGAGCCAGCCCCTGAGCCCAAATCCACGGCGGAAGCTCCACCAGCGCCGGAGGCTGAATCCACTCCGACCACCCAGAAACGCAAGGCATCACCATCCAGCAAAGGGAAAGCCAAAGTCTCGACTGCCAAGAAGGCCAAGCCCTCTGTCGAGGTCTCGACCCCGTCTTTCGCGCCCACCCCTCAACCCTCCCAGGTGACTTCGGCCCCTTCTGCTGGTTGGGTTAAATTTCATGACAAGCCGTCTTTAGACAGACTGGTTGTGTTGCTTTCGAAAGGCGTGCACAGGGATATGGGTTTTCTTGAAAAGATGCATGTAGGGTCGAAAATTAAGAAGTATGTTGCCAATATTGGGTGGGAAGCGTTGTTCTTCCTCGAGCACCCGAATTTTGTTGAGCTCTCCCTAGAGTTTTTTACTTCGTTTTGGACTGTCTCTGAGCATTTTAAGTCCAGGGGCAAGTCTGCCCCTGATTTGTCTGCCCAAAATGTTGTTAGTTTTAGGTTGATGAATGAATGGTCCACCATGTCTATTGATGCATTTAACTGTGCCCTGGGTTTTGTTACTGCTTCTGATTTGAGCTCTGATACATATACATCTGCTTTAACAAATTATCCTGATGACTTTGATAGTAATTCGGCCTTTCGGGAGCTAACTGGCAATTCCCATGCCAATTTTAACCCGAAATTGGCCAAAGCTCATGAAATCAGTGATCCTTGCCTGCGCATCTTGCACCGATATCTGGCCCTTACCTTTGCAGGTAAGCATACTTCTTCAGGCCAGCTGTCATTGCAAGAATTGTTCTTTTTATGGTGCATGTATAAAAAACGTAGAGTTAACTTAGGCTTTTGGGTTGCCACCACTGTCACAGATATTCAAAACAATAGTCGAGGCCCCGCCTTTGGTTCTCTTATCACTCTGCTTGCCATTACTTTACATAGTCTCGATCTTGATAAGCATAACTCTTTAACCCCTGTCCCGGCCACGCTTCTGGACCTCAAAACTCTTGACCGGATGGGGCACCTTTGTCTCTCACGCAAAGTTTTGACTTTCAGTACAGTTTGCACCAGCCTGAGAGAATAGGTTCATGGAGCAAAGCACAGTGGCAAGTTTATTTGGCCTTCAGGAGCGCAATCTTCTACTGAGCCCCCTCCAGACCCAGCTAGTAGCTCCCGCCCAGCAGAGACTCCAGCCCCCGCTGTCACTCCTATGACCATCAATGCTCCAACCCTTGAACGACTCCTCCACGCAATCCTTACTGAACTCCGCGGTCTGACTACTGAAGTCGCGCGCGCAATCTCCCACCCTATTAATCCCGCCCTGAACAATCATTTCACCCTAGTGGAGGGTTTTAAATTTGAACTTCTTTGTTTGTGTGCCCTTCTCACATTGAGGACAATGTGAAGCCTAAGTGTGGGGAGGGACTTTATCTTTGCTTGATTTTTAATTTTTGTGTGTGAACGCATGTTTATTTTCATGTTTGTTGCATGACTGCATGATGTGGATTTTCTCGGATTTTTTCGGCTATCTTTTTGCACTGCCAGTTTTGTTTTGAAACCCCCAAGGCATGGACATACACTTCTAGCTTGCGCACATGAAAAAGGTCTTTTTTATCAGTCTAGGCCTAGTCACGCAGTCTTTGCCTGTTGCCCCTTATGTCCACATCTAGGTCTGGATAGTTGCAATCAAAATTAAACCTTGTGAGCATGATTGAGCCTCAATGATATATTTTTGTTCATGTGTGAATAGTTGCATGGATTAGCAAAGCACTAAATTTGCATAATATCCCTGGGTGCGGACACCATTAGTCGTAGGAAAGCGACGAAAGGACAAAAGACTTTGTAAAAATTTCTTTTTGCTTCTCTTCTCCTTTGTTTTTCGCCTCTACTCTCCATCTCTAGACCCCGACATCCCCTTCTCACCATATCTTCTTAACCATTTGAGCTGATTCATTCATCTTTTCCTTGGCAGGTGAGGTAGAGTTCGAAGAGGGCGATGTCGAGGGCTAGACAACACAGCAAAGCCGAAGTGTGGGGAAGATACATCGTAGTCGCAGTGCTGAAAGCTGGAAAAAGGGCCAGCAGCAATAGAATGAAGAAATGAAAGCAATAGCAGAAATGTCTCACCCTAGCCATGAGAAATCCAAGAATCCAAGGTTCATGGCCTCGATATATCTTCCCGAGAAAAAAACAAAAAAAAAACAAAAAAAAAAAAAAAAGAATCGAGGCACAAGCATAAGTGAACATAGAACCTGAGCAAAGAACCTGCCAGCACATTATCGAAGAAAGGAACTTCCCTCTCTAGAAGAAGTACTAGTTGTCTAGCCCTCATCCTCCGTCAAGCCCTCGACGAGCGCTACCTCACCACTTTGCTTCTTTCAGCCAAGGAAACATTCCGGGTTTCATTTCATCTCTCATCTCTTCCTTAACCACCTCTTTCACTGTTCTTTCTTTCCCCCTATTGCAAAGTATTTTAGATCGAATGATTGCCTATGCATGTGGATCACTACTCGGATTGATGTGCAAATTGTGTGTTCTGTTGTGTCATTGCATTAGTTTGAGTGATTTAAACACATGACCCCTGCTTATGAGAGCGAGTGTAAACACAACCAGTGGGGATTGCTTCTATTTGGGCCTGGATGTGGAAAAGTTTAATCTCTAGGGTCGTTATCCTTTTGGTTTAACGCAGGTGTGCATCTAGGCAAGGTCTGTTGTGTCACAGCTTGGTCTGATCCTAAGGATCCTTGCTCTTGTGTCTCGTTGGATGTGTGTCGTGTGTGACTTAGGGTGGTTTTAAGTTTTGATTGATGCTCGAGGGCTAGCATTGGGCAGTGTGGGGATGTTTGATATGCGTGTATTTTCTAGATATTTTCTCTAATTTTGTATATTTTCCCCTCCTTGATGCTAATAACTTGCTCTGTTTTTAATACTTTTTGCTAGATCCAGCTCTGGAGGAGAAAAAGACAGAAAGCACATGTATTGGGATGGGATTGAGTAGCTTTGGAAGTCTCCCAGTCTTTGTCACGGCCTAGACGTATTTCCTCAGTCGAGCCCTAGATGCGCGCATTCGTGTCTAGCCCTGGACTATCTGTAAAGCCGAAAGGTGCTGCGTTTTGCCCTCGATCAGAAGCCGCACGTGCTTGCAATCCTCCTTGGGGCGCACGAAGAGAGACGCCAGCAAGATTCCTCTCTGATCCCTTTTGAGCGTCCTAGGAATATTATGCTTTACAGCCCAACTGTCCTTTTCCTCCCATTTTGTCTTCTTCCCTTAGCTGGATTTGTCCTCTAGTTAGCTTAGGGTTGTATATAAACAATAACTTTAGGATTTTTAGGGTAAGCAACATTGGTTGGAGGCAAAAATTAGCATACTTTCTATTTTTCAGTCTTTTTTGGGGATTTGTTCCTCCATCTTCAAGCTGTAGCCGCCGGCCAGCCTTACTTTTTCACCGGAGCTTTTTAGCTCTGGCTGGTATTTAATAGTTTTCTTCCCATTTTCTCATTTTCCTTTTATGCTTGCTATCGAATCTATTCATATTTATGTTATTATGAGTATGAGTAGCTAGATCCTTTTGTCTTAGCAAAGGTTTTTCCAAGGGTTGCAAGGGTAGTTGTGAAGCCTTAATGTTCTTCATAAACTCTTATGTTTGTATTTAATCTCTTGCCATTTTACTGTCATATTGCACTGGATCTATAGAAGCCCGATCAACTGCTGTATTTTCCTTTGTAATTAATGCCATTTCGTTAGAATCAGTAGGCACCTAACCCGAAGTCATCAGGTTGCTGGTCCAATCCGGTTAGGGCTGGAGGTTAACTAGGGTGGATCTGACAATGTCTTGCCCTAGACGTGTCTTCCTCCACTTCATGGGCCTCTAGATCTCCCCATAAATGAACCTTGGGGAAGGACGGAGTGTCAAGGTCTCTCCCATAAGCGTACCTTGGGCGAGACTTCTCTTACGAAGGTAGACAGGAGGCCTAAGCGTACCTGGCCTCTATAACACGTCTGCACCGTGAGAGTAGAATATCCTTGAGCTGATGACCAACTAGGCCTAGACGCAACCCGCGGAAACCCTTTGCTAAGACTCTTTCCTATTATCTGATTTACCCCTCTTGTGATACTGTTTTATTCCCTTTAGATAATTTTTACTTTATTTAGTCCACTTGTTAGCTTTAGTCTCCAGATCTCGCTGGTTAATTTCATTAGCCAGCCCAAACCCCCCCAGTGTTACTTGTCACTGTGTAGGCCTGGACATACACTATGAACAGAATATTACCCTTAATCCTTGTGGTTCGACTCTGATTTGCCCTATACACATTTATTGTGCATATTGCTAGCAGAAAATATTACTTTTGAGTGACGATAAAATTCCAACGATCATAGGAGAGAGAATGTCTATTATAATTCATTTGATTACCTATTTGTGCAATGAGAGGTTGTTTGCCTGTACTCTTATTTTGAAGACCTTTTTGGCTCTCCGTTAGCATCCCTAAGCAGTACCACCGTTTGATTACCAGCAGAATGGGCTTAGGAAGCTTTGCTGGACTTATCAGGCTCTCGCTGATGAAGCCCTTAGCATACCTAGGCAGCACCTGAGTAGCCCAATATGTTTATCGGGCTATCACCGATAAAGCTGTCAGTATCCACTACCATTCATCCGCTTGTTGAAAAGACAGAGATGGGTTATGACAGATACCCCATTGATTATTGTATCCGCTGCCATGCAGTCGTCTATTGGAAAGACGAAGATGGGTCCTAGCAGATTCTTGATTTTCGGGATCCGCTACCATTCACACATCTGTTGGAAAGACGCTGATGGATTATGGCGGGTTTATTATCGTGATCCGCTACCATTCACACGTCTACTGGAAAGACGCCGATGGATTATGGCAGGTTGATTATCGGGATCCGCTACCATTTACATGTCTACTGGAAAGACGTCGATGGATTATGACGGGTACCTTATTGGTTAAGCGTAACTTTGCCTTCTCTTCTTTTTCAGAACTTGAATTTCTAGAAACAATCATAGAGAAACAAAAGCAAAGCTAGCAATACAATTTAAGTTGTTAGAATATATATATCACAGATAGTAAAGCAGGTATTTGGTAGGCAGAATTTTTTTCCATACTGATAATGACATGGTAGTAAGCATGTATAATCCAATACTTATCACCCGATACTGTTCATTCGGGACAACAGTCACTCGATATCTGTCGGCGTTATTGTTTATCTGAGATACTATTCACCCGATAACTATTATTTTGAACACTGCTCATCAAGGTCGCCATTCACCCGATAACATTCCGTCGGATACTGCTCTCACAGAGCACTAATCATCCTATAGATTTCATTCAGGCATTGTTCATCAGGGTTGCTATTCATCCAATAACTATTATTTTGAACACTATTCATTAAGGTCAATATTCACCCGATAACATTCCTTTGGATACTGCTCTCATAGAGCACTAATTATC
Source organism: Viola odorata (assembly GCA_963691705.1). Taxonomy (NCBI): domain Eukaryota; kingdom Viridiplantae; phylum Streptophyta; class Magnoliopsida; order Malpighiales; family Violaceae; genus Viola; species Viola odorata. The sequence continues at coordinate 36,761,348 of OY829542.1, forward strand.
CGATAGATTTCATTCAAACACTGTTTATCAGGGTCTCTATTCACTCGATAGATTTCATTTGGATACTATTTAGTCAGGTTACTAATCTCCCGATATAAGAAGATTCATTTAACGAGATTGTCCAGATATATCTCATCTATAAAACTTCAGTATAGATCAATTCAGATCCTAGGAAGAAAGCGTAAGAAGCTGAAGTCACCAGATCTATCCTTCTAGACATATAACAATAGACTGGGATCAACGAATAGATGCAAGAAATTTAATCATGTGATAAACCCATAACAAGAATTAGAAGACCAATGATAAGCAGATATATGAAATAAATGGAGCAAACCGAACTCCATAATTGTGGAGTAGGAAGGTTAGACTATCATTAAATGATAATTTCTAGAAGATTGGCAGCAACGGAAGCGCAGAAGTAGGAGAACCATAAAATAGGGTAGGTTTCTGCATTCATTTTTTCATGATTACTTCACAGAGAAGAACAAAATGTCACCATCTCGTTACTCCAAGCACATCATCCGATCCAATCAACTTTGTATTAATATGAAAACCATACTCTCCATATGAGTACCAATGCACAACCCTTGCTTGTAATAGTAAGGTGATTTGTATATTTTTTTGGACTTTTGTTTGCTAGGATCACGAGAAAGAGGATAAGTGGAGCAGAACTTCTAGGAGTGATAAATAATAATAATTTGCCCATGTCAATTGATAAATAGAGTCTTTAGATATTAAGGAGCTCACTTGATGATCTAAATACTCTCAGATGGTGGCGCGAAACTGGCCATACTCGGACCAGTCGGTGTTGCTACTGGAAAGATTATTTCTGGGCCAATGGAGAAGGTGAGGTGGCGGTTAACTAGAACCGACCTCACTCCTACTAGAGTCACCGATGTTGGGATCCTGGTATGTCACGGGTGGGCTTGATGGAACCGCTAGTGAACTGGATTAACGAGAAATCTTATTTGGATGCCATTTCAGCAACAAATCATAGAGGAAAAGAGGATAAAGCTCTTAGATATTAAGGTGTTCTCACTTAATAATCCAAGGCTCTCAATGAAAGCACCAATTTGATAGTCCTGGATCTGGAGTGAAGACTATTTTGTAATCTGGCGTACTGATGTGGACTGTCTCGCTACTCCTACACCACCTGCAAAGTGCCAGAGGGGGTCTCCGACGTAGAAGCTCCGATGATCAAGTAAGTAAGCATGATGAAAATAGATAGTAAGGGAGAACTATCGGGTGGAGGTAGGTAGTTGGGCATAGCTTTAATACGCGTGCTTGTGTATGCATGTGTCCTCTCATGAAGGGGTGATAGGGGGGTATTTATAGCCTTGCCCTATGGGTCACCCTGGACACGTATCGTTTGGGCTTGGTCAGCCATTACCGATACCTGTCTCTTTACTCGATAGTTTCCCTAGCATGTCGTACAAGTAGTATACTTACCTGGTAGTGCCGGTATATGTAGTCTTAGCTACTAGTGGGGATTTATACTAGGAGGTACATATATCGGGACTCCTTCGTTGGTGATGAAAGGTCATAATTACCCTTGAGGTGCCTTGCTTGTATTATCACCTAGGAACTGCAGTTACTGGTGCCGTCTGTATTTATCGGTAACTCCTTGATTGTCCTGCTAGGAAAATGCGTGCCCAGTATCCCTCTCGGACCGCTACGATCGTTCTTGGTAGGAGACGATGTTCGTATCCTAAAGTTATCGGGACCTCATTGAATCTAGTCCACGTGGCATACACCTTGTCATTTACCAGAATATAGGTTACCAGTTCCATAAAATGTCAGGAATACCCTTGGTGTACTTTTATGTATCACTCCCTCTAGACATATTTATCTGTCATCTGGGAATAGTGGGAGCAAATAAAGGACTGATTTTTTTCCAATATTTTATTGGGTGGAGATTACATTTTTACTCTCATTTTCCTTTTAATTACGATAATGCCATATCCCTCCTCCACCGCAACTCTCCCTCTTCCATCCACCACCACCATCGTCGGATCCACCAGCGCCACCTCCTCCTCCACCCACCACGTCCACAAGCCTCCATTCACTCGGGATACACCTTTTTTGGTCTCCTTCTCCGATCTGTCAAACTCTGGCCAAAACCTCGACTAGAAAACACCTACAACTGCCACTGTCATGCAACCCACCACCAATAAATAATTAAAACACTGTAAAGATAAGTAATTGGGTCAGGTTTGGGTGAAGAATTGCTGGGTGGGATTGAAATTGGTGAGATCAGTTGGATTGGGATCAGATATGGTTGTGGGCCCGACGGTTGCGGTGATAAGTCACGGGTGGCAGAGGGAGGTGATGGGCCGTTTCGTTTCGTATCAAAAGTAATATAATATTTATAAAGTCCTGATAGGCTAGATACATAAATTAATTCATATAGCGGCAAGTCAGAGTCGAACCACAGGGAAAATGAAGGACTAGATTTAATCTTGCCCTAGATGTATGATGAGGATGAAAATGCAATAGACATAAAAGTAACACGGAGGGGGGGGGGGGGGGGGGGGGGGGGGGGGGGGGGAGGTTGGTTGGTCTAGACGAATCTAACCAACGATGGCAGTTGATGTTGAGACAAAATAAATATGCAAATAATAAGTAATAAAAGACAAACGGAATAGTTAAATAAAACAGGAACGTAAATAAGGCAGGAGAATAACAATAAAAATGGTAAAGACAACAATTGCAATAAAGGTAATAACGAAGTAACTAAAGATAATAGATCAGATAAAAGGAGAAATCTTAGCAGGGGGTAAATGGCGGATTGCGTCGAGGTCTAGTCGGTCATTGGTGCAAGGATAGACTGTTTTCACGCCATAGACGTGCTATAGGAATCCTGTTTTCACGTGGATCCCCTACTTCTCTTCTTAAGAGAAGTCACTCCCAAAGTACGCTTATGGGAGTGGTCGTGACACTACGCCCAAGGTACGCTTATGGGTCAGACACGCAGGCCCGTGAAATGGAGAGAAGACACGTAGGGCTAGACACTGAGAAGTCTGCCCTAACCGGTTTCTTGCCCTAGCCAGATTGGACCAAACGATGACTCTGGACTAGGTGCCTACTGTATTCCATGGCCTCACGTTAATTATTACCATGGAAATGACAATATTCATGAGAAACATGCAAATAGATGATCAAACTACCAACAAACCTCACACGAAATGACAATAAAATGGCAAGAAAGTGGATACAATCATGAAAACATTTTAAGAACACTTTGACCTCCCAACTATCCTCTTGCAATCCTTAAAACACCCCTGCCAAGACTAAGAGACTTAGCCACTCATGCTGGAATTCATACACAAAATGGATGGAGAAAGCAACATAAATAGAGAAGAGGTGCAGATGAAAACGAGAATCTGGATTAAAAACCAACCGGAGCTTGGGGCTCCGATTTCTGGAAAAATAAACTAAGAACGGATCCCAATGTTAAAGAGGCAGCTACAATGATTGCAAACCCTAGAAATCAAGAAAATATTCTAAAGAAAAGCCTCCTCTAACCTAAAAGTTAAGGTTCTATATATAGCCTAACAACCCCACTAGGGGATAAAATGGCAGAGGGGAATATTCTCTACTGAGCTAGCTGATCTTGGCATGGAATCCCGCTAGAATCTTTTTAGCATCTTTGGTCAAGCATCATCCGGAAAGAAGCATGCATGTGCGTCGTTTAGGCCTAGACATAAGATCTAATCTAGGTCCCGACGGTAGGTCTTGACGACAAAACGCATCTAGGGCTTGACGATGTAAGATCAGCAGAAATGCATCCAAATGGCGCGTTTTTCCTCAAGTTTCTCCCTTTAGTCCAAATCTGCAAAATGGTTGGATAACAAGCCAAATTAGTAGTATCAAGCATGAAATTGGACTTGAAAGGGAGGAAAAACATGCATAGAAAGACACCATATTAAATTCCCCCACACTGCCCATTGCTCGCCCTTGAGCAATCAAAACGGAAAACACACCCCAAGACATAGACAAGCCCAACCAACCATAGTACAAGAGTTAACAAACCAAACAATCAGCCCTGACCATGTCAAGACATACTCCGCCTAGATAACTCTGCATCAAATCATTAGGATAACGACCCTAACGAAGAAACTTTACCACATTAGACTTGGCATCAGCAATCCTCACCGGGGTAAGTGTTTACACTCACACTCAACTAGGCTCGGTGTTTAATCACTCAAGTATGCAAATTACCAAGACACACAACATAGTTTGCACATCAACCCGAGTTAAAATCCACATGCTTAGGAAATCAATAATCAGAAACGAACCTTGCATCATAAAAAGGAAAGAAAGGAAAGAGGTGCAAAGAGAAGATGAAGAATTTGAAGAGAAAAGAGAAAGAAAGAAAATGGGGAGAGTAAGAAGAAAGATTATATACAAAGAGCGAAAGAGGAAGAAAAAGAAATGGAGAATAGAACGAAAAAGTTGGGAGGATTCCTTGGTGAGGAAGGAGATGACACAGTGAGGCAGTATCCGTCAAGGGCAGACAGTCGAGGGCTAGACGAAATTCTTTTTCTAGAGGGAGTTCTTCTCTTGGGAACCATGCTGACAATACTTCATTCTTCTGGGGGGAGTTCTTTTGCCTTCTCTCTTATTTTATTTTGAAACCAGATGAAAATTTTCTTTTCTTTTCTTTTTTTTTCTGGTTTTGAAATTTTTTTTTTTTTTTTTTTTTTTGCAGATGAATAGAGGCACGAATCTGATAATTACTTCAGCTGATGAAGATTGAATTAGCTTGAGGGTTTTGCCAACTTACTTTAGCTAAGACTTGATGAAAGTACTTTGGCTAGGGCTTGATTTCTTTTTGGATTAGCTTGATGATTTTGCTCTAGCCCTTTTTCGGCATCTACACCTTCTTGTCGGTCTCCCCTACACTTGGGCTATGTTGATCATCTAGCCAGCCACCTCTGACAAATACCGCTCACCTGCCAAGGAAAAGGGATCAAGGAAAGTGAGAACAAGTGGTTAAAGAAGAGAGAACAATGAGAAGGAAATGCGAAGATGTCGGGGGCTAAACGAAAAAGGGTGTCGAGGGCTAAATGAAGAAAAAGAGAGGAAGGATAGAAAGAAAAAGAAACGAAAACAAAGATGCAAAGTTCATTTTTTTCCGTCTTTTTGTTGCTTTCCTAAGACTGATGGTGCCCATACCCAGGGGTCTCATGCAAACCTAGTTGAGTGCCTAGCTAAGCATTGAATCACATATGAAAAATATAACTGTTTAGGCTTAAATGCTCACAAGGTGCTATAAATGATTGCTGATGTTTAGTGTAAGATGCAGGTTATAAGAGCTAACAGACAAAGCATGCAAGATCTAAGGCAAGACCAGCATGAAAGGCAGTTCATGTCTACGTGCTCATAAGTCAAAAGTGTGTCCATACAAGGGGGTTTTAAAACTGAGTAGTGCTAAAAAGTTAACAAAATCCTGTAAGGTGAAAATCCGTCAAAATAAGTTTTTTGCACAAAGCATGCAGTCAAACATATATACTAACATATCACACAAACACATAAATCCTTCCCCACACTGAGGCTTCACATTGTCCTTAATGCGAGAGAGATGCACAAAACAGACAAGAGAGTTCAGATCATAAGAGGAGTTCAAGAGAAGGGGGAAGGGATAGGAGAATGTTGTGGAGTGCCCTAGGGCGATGGTGCATTGTCAGGGTCACTACATAGGCGGAAGGTTGCGCCTTGCAACTTTTGTCATTAGGTCTTGTAGTTGCTTCAGAATGGATCGAAGCAGGGTATTGGTCTCTTGGGTGGCAGCAAGGAGGGCAGGATGAACATCCCGGGCGGGTGGAGCAGTAAGTGGATCGTCTTGGGCAGGATCGATTGGAGTGTCAGGGGCGGAGCTGGTTTGGCCTGGATGCTCAATCTGGGCAAGAGTCGGATAGATGAAGTTTCCTTAGTGCTTAGTGACGAAAGCTTGATCTTTCACCTGTGTACAACCTGCACTAAACCTCAAGACACGCTGTGAGACACACAAATGCCCCATCCCGTCAAGGGTTTTGAGGTCTAGCATTTTAAAGTCAAGTGGTGTAGACAGATTGCAGGAAGGTAAAACCAAATTATGAGAGTTTATGGCAATACGAGTGATCAACGACCCCATAACAAGACTACGAGATGTGGCTTGGACAGTTGCAACAACAGTAGCAAACCAAAACCCAAGATTAAGCCTAACTTCATGCATCATACACCACAAGAAAAACAACTCTTGCATCGACAATTGGCCAGATGAATGGAACTTACCTGCGAAGGTAAGGGCTAGAAATCGATGCAAGATCCTTAGGGTTGGGTCAGAAATTTCGTGTCCCTTGGAAAATTTAGGGCTGAACTCGGCATTGTCATCACCGGTCAGCTCCTGAAAAGCAGCATTAGCATCAAAGTCACTAGGATACACAGTATGGGAAAATCTATAAGCAGAGGACTCCAACTCATCGACACTTACAGCACCCAACACACAATTCAGTTCATTGACAGACATTTTAGACCATTCTCCCATCAACCTAAAATGAACAATATCGGGGGCTGAAAGGCTCGGACCAGTCTTGCCCTTAGGCTTGAATTGGTTCGATGCAAGCCAAAATGTGGAATAGAACTCAAGTGAGAGCTCGAAAAAAGTTGGGTGCGCCAAAAAGAACAAAGGTTCCCACCCATTCGGTCCAAAAACGGAAGATCAAGGCGCGCACATTGGCTAACACCTTTTGAGTGAAAAGTAACAAGTCTATCAAGAGAGGGCTTATCATCAAAAGTAAGCCAACCTTTAAGGTCGGTGAGTTCAGATGTCACCTGATTTGAAGGTGGTGTGGGCGAGGTGGTGCGAGATTTTGTAGATCTAGACGTTGGTAAGGATTCAGCTTTTCGTTTAGACTTTCGGGGGCTGGTGGCCTTTGCTTTTCCTTTCTCATTTTCGGTGACCTTTGATACGATCCAGCTATCTAGGCCAAGCCTTTTGTCTAGGTCGAGCCTATTGTCTAGACCAAGACGTTCGTCAAGGCCAAGTTGTGCGTCTAGGCCAAGCCATGCGCCTAGGCCAAGTCATCCGTCTAGGCCAAGCCTTCCGTCCATCGTCTTGGGCAAGCCCGGTGTCCATCGTCTAGGGTAAGAATGGCGTCCATCGTCTAGGGCAAGACTGGCGTCCATCGTCTAGGCCAAGCCGCGCCTAAGACAACTTAAGCCCACACCCAAGGCCGCGCCATCCAAAGAAGGAAACCCTTTGTCCAAGGGTGTTTTTAGTATTTTCCGCTTTTATAATAATTTTCCTATAAATAGATGGACATAGCCACTTTTATAGGTTGTCTTTGATTTTGCTCATGAATTCATTCATAGAGCTTTAGACCACTCCTTAGGCTTAGCCTAAGGGAACCCCCTAGTTGGTCCCTTTGGAACCGGAGCCCTTAAGGCTAATCCATTGTTTACCCCCTATCTCTTCTTTCCTTAAGCTACTATTTAAGCTTTGCTCCATTCCCTAAAGAGAGATCCTTGTAATCTTTGTAAGGAGGTTGTTTGATCTATTTATCAAAAGGGTTCCTTGGGATTTCAAGTTCCATTTCGTTTTCCATCAACCTCTCTACCTTTCACCCACTATTCCCCTGCATCTAAACTCCCATTCCCTCACAAATATCCGTTCATCCATCAATGTTTGATGAGGGAACCAACCGAGCTAGAGACTAGATCCGGTTTGCTCCATGAAGCGCCTCCATCTTCGCTATGAGGCTTCCGGCTTCTATCATGTGGTAGCGGAGCTCCAAATGTTCTCTAAGGTTAGATTTTATGTGTTCTTACCCTCTTCTCCACCCATAAAATCGCTCCCCCCTTTGTCTTGTGTTTTCATTTTTGTTGTGGTTGTTTTTCCTGTCCGAAAATAGTTTTTATGTCTGTTTTGTTTCTGCGTTTCTGACTGTTTACTCGCCCAGTAAATTCTGAAAATGTTTGTCCTGAAACTTCTATCTGAGTAGAGCAACTTTCATTTTTGTGCCAACTGTTGATTCTGTGTATTTCCTGTACTTGGAACTTGTTAGAAAATGTGTGCAGAAAATTACGCGAGAAGAGACAGTTTGCCTTGCGTGTCTGTTTTATGTGTCTTCCACTTGGAATTGTATTTTCCTTCCTTCTACAAAGTTGTAGATCGGTGTCTTAAGAGTCTGTCAGACAAGTTTCGTAATTTTTGGGTCACATTTCCTATAGTTGAGGTCAGAAGGCGAAAAGTCTGCTTGGTGTTCTTTGTGTTCATATTGTATGCGTTTTGCATTTTGAAGTTTGATCTTGTGTGAACCAAAAATCCGAAAATTTGGTGTTTGTCTTGTTAATATCTTCATTTTCTTCCCCCAAACCGAATTAGTGTGATTGGTGTATGCATTTGGTTCATCCATGTGTAAGAACAAGTGTAATGTGTGCCATGTGGAGCTTGTGGTCCCATTTTGTTGGTTTGTGTAGGTGTCCTCTAATATACTAGGTACATATTAAACCACATCACCTTCTTTGCTAGCCTAGTATATCAAATAGGATATGCATAGAATATTCTTTTAGATATTTTATGAGCATATTCTTGTCACCTCACTTGACACTCACTTGACACATCACTTGCCACCTCACCTATTTTTGCCACCTCATCACTTGTGCCACATCATCAAATTTTTGGCATTTAGTGAAAATTATTTTTTGTGTTTTAAACTACTTGTCATACACTTATGTTCATCTAAAAGGCATGTCTTTCATCCATTGAGATCTCTTCACTCACTACAAAAAAAAAAACACAAAAGGGACTAAAAGAGAAGAAAAGAAAAAATCAAGTCCCTAAACAAAAAAGAAAAGAAAAGAAAGAGTAGTGAGTCAAAAGTAAGAGACTAGTGTGTTGAATGCATTAGAAGTGTAGTAGTTTTCAATTAGGTGTGCATTTGCTTGACTTTCGGTTTTCTTCTTTCCTTTTGTTGTCTTCATCTAGTTCTTCTTGAGTCATTCTCTTGTGTAGCGTTGAGTTAGTGTTTTCCTTCTTTGTTTCCTTACATTGTTACTCTATTCTTAGTCTAATTAGTGTCCAATTTGATCATTAGTCTTGGGCATTAATTCGGCTTCCCTCTTCACTTTCTTTCTTGCCTTGGTTGTCTTGCTCTCCATGAACTCTAGTTGATCCGTAGGATCTTGCTAGCCTAGTTGAGTGGTTTGCGATTGAGATAAGAGTGTGAGAGAAAAGTGTGAGTACATTAGAGTGATAAACACGAGTGAAACACGTGAGGGAGGGACTAACCCTTTATCTATCAATTGTGTTTGTTTCTTTTTGTAGGTAAATTTTTCTATGTCGTCTAGTTTTTCGGAGGATGATGGGTCCTCTTGGGAAGAGGATTCATGTTGTGATAGTGCCGCCGCTTGGGAGGAGAGTCCTTGTTTGGAAAGTGGCACTTACCCCTCGGTTACTAGGGAGGATGTTGGATATGACTATGATGATGCTTATTCCGATGGGCATGAGGCATCACATGGTCCTTGTTATGATGAGAGCTATACCGATGAAAATGAAACGCCGCATGAGTCTTGGTCGTACATGGAGGATGGCTTGGACAACCGCCCTTATGCCACATCCTCTTCACGGTTGGAGTATGAGCTTGAGGATTCGTGTAGTGAGAGCCCTTGCCCATCAAGGTATGGCCTAGATTCCGCCCCCTCTCTAAGCCTTGGTCATGACCCCTCGTTGGATGCCTATGCCCGTGAGCCTCAAGGTCGGATTGATTACGCCTCCACTGGCCAAGTACGCCCATTATATGATTGCATAGCTTACCCCTGGAAGCGTGACTATGATCTTCGTGAGCCTTCTCGGCCGGCTTTGGGGTATTCGTCTAGTACAGATGGTAGGAAGGATTCTTTGGAGGTGCGACATGGTGTGCCAGCGGTCCCTAGTGCGCTTTCATGCCCTTCCGATGTGGCCCCTCAAGCTACTTCTATTCGGAGGCTGCCTTCTCGTCGAGAGCACTACCACGACCTTGATGAGGAGACAGAGTGGTTACAACGCCGATTGTACGCCATGCATGAAAGTGTCCACCGGGGTGAGGTACCTCTTTCTACTCCTCCTCATCATGCCCTCACGACTCCTTACCATCGAGAGTACCCTCCCGAGCTCCAGGCGGAAATAGTGGGTTTACCACACAAAGGCAAGACAAGGTATTCGGGGTACCAGCTGGTTAAGGTACCTCCTTCCCCTCCTAGTTTCCTTTCCGCCCCTCGCATCCGAGCAAGAGATCTCTTTTATACCAATTGCGGTGGAAGGGGGCACTTGATTGATATTTGTCCGACCCCATTGGATGACGAGGATGAGGACCTTAGTGGATTGGTGGTTCCGGGGATTGTGGAGGATTCGGTGACTTCCGGGGTTGAGATTATTGAGGTTTTGGACTTGGTGGTTTCGAGTACTCTTTTAGATGATCCGTTGGAGGTCTCGTCGAGTGTGGCTTGTGAGTTCACTTCGGATTGCCATAGGATAGGAGCTCATGGCCTTGCATTGCAGCGCAAATTTCAGTCCTTGGGCAGTGTCTTATCCATCATTCCGAGGGTGCCTATGCTTAGTTTCTCCGACCCGTTCCTCCTTGGTTTTGGGCACATGGGCCGAGCACCTTTCCCTCTATTTTTAGCGCCTTCACTTGATCCCACGTCCTCGCAGGGATCCCGGGTTACGTCCGCCTCTCCTTTGGTCATTCGTAGTGCCCATCTCTACTCGTCTACTCCTTTGGGCCCGCACTTGACCTGAGTCATCTTCATTCCCCACATTGACCGAGCTGAGTTTGTTCTTAAGCCATCTTCACCTGCGCCTACATGCCTCGCCCGAGGACGGCCTCCACCTTGGCCTATATTTTTCGAAAGAAGCGTCCAGAGGGACCCGTTTGTGGCCACTAGCCGGGAGCATGCTTTGGCACATTTAGCATCTCACGGGATTGAGGTTATAGATTCGAGGACGAATCTCTCTAAAGGATGATGGAATGATACGATCCAGCTATCTAGGCCAAGCCTTTTGTCTAGGTCGAGCCTGTTGTCTAGACCAAGACGTTCGTCAAGGCTAAGCTGTATGTCTAGGCCAAGCCGTGCGCCTAGGCCAAGTCATCCGTCTAGGCGAAGCCTTCCGTCTATCGTCTTGGGCAAGCCCGGTGTCCATCGTCTAGGGTAAGAATGGCGTCCATCATCTAGGGCAAGACTGGTGTCCATCATCTAGGGCAAGACAGACGTCCATCGTCTAGGCCAAGCCGCATAAGACAACTTAAGCCCACACCTAAGGTCGCGCCATCCAAAGAAGGAAACCCTTTGTCCAAGGGTATTTTTAGTATTTTCCGCGACATCTATCCGTCTAGGCCAAGCTTTCACCCACTATTCCGCTACATCTAAACTCCCATTCCCTCACAAATATTCGTTCATCCATCAATGTTCGACGAGGGAACCAACCGAGCTAGAGACTAGATCCGGTTTGCTCCATGAAGCGCCTCCATCTTCGCTATGAGGCTTCCGGCTTCTATCACCTTTCCTTTCTTACTTGCTGGAGCAGACGACTCGCCGGCGTCGGTGGTGACCTCCTCTATCTTGACGGGAAGAGGTGGTTTAGGCTTCCTCTTCCGTAAGATTATTTCTTCTTCTTCTTCATCCGTGTCTTCTTATTCGAGGGTGGTTGCCGGCTCAGTCGTCGGCGCTGATGACTTGTAGATGTTAGGGTCCAGGTTCTTTTGGACCGACCGGCCGGATCTAGTGATGGTGTGGGTCACCGGCTTAGATCCGGTGAATTCTAACTCTTCGTCGGACGGCGGCTGAGAGTTGGAGGGCTCGCCAATGTCAGTAGCTTCTTCATTTTATAGCCCTAGGTTGGTGCAGCGAGAGTGGGAGTGGGAGTGGCCGGAATTGGCGGCTGGCGGTGAGGGGGATGACGAGCTGGTGGGTGATGGGTTTTTTTGGCCAAGAGTGGGGCGGCGACTAGTGGTCCCGATTTTGTGGGCCACCATTTTGATTCGGGTGGGCTTCTTGGGGGACATGGTGTTTGGTGAATGTTTGGCTAGGGTTTCAAGGGAAGGAGATGGAGTGAGGGAGAAAGGGAAATGGATGAACGTTGGAAGAGAGGGAGGGGAAAGAAGAAAAAAATAAAAATAAAAATGATAAAAATTGGATAAGTGAGGAGGGGAGCGTCGGTGACACGTGGCGCGCTCGGATTGGGCGTGGGACACATGGCGTGTTGCGGTTGGGCATGGCGGTGAGACGCGAATCACCAAGGGAGAGCCGCATTGACACGTCGCGCTCGGATAGGTAGTCGCGGTGGGATGCGGATCGCCAAGGGAGGACACGTTGGCTGTGAACACGTGGCGCGCTGTGAGAGGGCGAGACGGATTGCGGGACGCGTGGCGCGATGTGAGTGGGCGGCGAGTTTTGGATGACGCGTGGCACACTCTGGTTGGTCGCGCGGATTCTAGATAAGGCGCTACCGCGTGGCGCACGCTGGTTGGACGCGAGCTGATTTCCGATAGGGCGCGTTGGATGGAGAGTTGCTGCGTGGCACGTGGGCATTGGGTGCGCGGATTCTGGATAAGGCGTTGTCACGTGGCACGCGCTGGTTGGATATGAGCTGATTCTGGATAGGGCGCTGCCGCGTGGCGCGCTTGGACGCGTTGTACGCGTGAGATGCGTGTCGCCATGGGAGAGGCGAGAAGACGCGTGGCGCACGCTGGTTAGACGACGACTTGAGACGCGAATCACCGAAGGAGGACGTGGATTCCCATCTATAATTTCAAAATTTGACAGGGATGAGGGAGAGGAGGGAAAAAATAAAACAAAGGGAGGGAAAAAAGTTTAAGGAAATAATATATAAGGAAATAATATATAAGGAAATAATAATAAAAACCAAATAAAACAAAAGAAAGGAATAACGGAAATAATTATTTAAAAGAAAGAGATATGAGGAAAAGAAAAAATAAACGAGGAGCGTGGAATGCCTCCTTGACCGGCCATATTTTTCCTCCAAGCCTGGACGATGTTAGGCATCTAGGGCAAGACTGGTGGGTCTGCCACCCTCATTTCATCGGTCGTGAAGGGTTTGAAACCTTCATAGAATGGCTTCAAGCGATGATCGTTTACTTTGAAAGCGACGTCTGTGTCTAGGCTCTGGATCTCGACAGCTCCATGGTCATAAACCGTAGTAACCAGATAGGGACCTGTCCACTTAGATTTCAATTTTCCTGCGAACAAACGCAAACGAGAGTTGTATAATAAGACTTTTTGTCCAACAACAAAAGATTTGGGGACCAGAAGCTTATCATGTTGAACTTTTGTCTTAGTTTTGTAGATGAGGGCATTCTCGTAGGCATCATCTCTTAATTCCTCCAATTCTTGAATTTGCAAGCGACGGTTTTGGCTGGCTTGGTCAAGATCTGTATTGACCTGCTTGATAGTCTAGAAGGCTTTATGCTCAATCTCCACTGGCAAATGACACGGCTTGCCATAGACAAGTCTATAAGGAGTCATCCCGATTGGGGTTTTGAAGGCGGTCCGGTAAGCCTAAAGAGCATCTCCAAGTTTCGTGCTCCAATCCTTTCATGACGGATTGACTATCTTTTTAAGAATTGCTTTGATTTCTCGGTTGTAAATTTCGGCTTGCCCATTCGTCTGAGGGTGATAAGCGGTGGAGACGCGATGAGTCACTCCGTACTTATGGAGGAGAGAGTAGACGATTCGGTTGCAAAAATGGGTGCCCCGGTTACTGATTAGGGCGCGTGGGGTACCGAAGCGATTGAAGATATTGGAGCGTAGAAATTCGACAACTACCTTTGAGTCATCCGTCTTGGTTGTCTTGGCCTCGACCCACTTGGAAACATAGTCGACGGCGAGGAGGATGTAGGTGTTGCCAAAAGAATTCAGGAATGGCCCCATAAAGTCAATACCTTAGATATCGAAGATCTCGCAAGAGATGATACCTGTCAAGGGCATCTGGTTGCGTGCTCCAATATTCCCTGTACTTTGGCATCTAGGGCAAGACGCACAATATATATAACAATCACGGAATAGGGATGGCCAAAAGAATCCGGCTTCGAGAACTTTCATTGCGGTCTTTTTGGTACCAAAATGGCCTCCTTCTATGGAAGAGTGACAAAACTTTAAGATTGAGGGCACTTCCTCAAGATTCACACAATGCCTAACCATTTGGTCGGAGCAATGCTTCCATAGGTAGGGGCTGCCCCAGATGTAGAATTTCGCTTGCTTCCGAATTCTGGTGCGTTCGCTAGGTGATGAATCCGCGGGGAAAGAGCCTGTAGCATAAAAATTTGCAATATCTGTGAACCATGGAAACTGGACAGCTTGGGCAAGACAAAGACGCTCGTTAGGGAAGACATCCCTGATTGGCACTAGAGAGTTATCATTTTGGGCAGGAAGTCTACTCAAATGGTCCGCGACCACATTCTCTACACCTTTCTTGTCCTTGATGAGAAGATGGAACTCTTGGAGGAGCAAGATCCAACGGATAAGGCATGGTTTAACATCTACCTTCGTCAGGAGGCACCTAAGGGCAGAATGGTCGGTGTAGACGATGACGTGAGTGCCCAAGAGGTACTGACGAAACTTATCTAGGGCGTAAACGACAACCAGGAGTTCTCTTTCAGTGACTGTGTAGTTTTGCTGGGCAGGATCAAGTAATTTGGAAGCATAATAAATCACATAGTGTTCTTTGTCCTTCGTCTGCCCCAAGACGGCTCCAAGCGCATGATTGCTGGCATCACACATGATTTAAAAGGGAAGGGACCAGTCGGGGGCTCTAATAATAGGTGCAGATGTAAGCTTGGATTTTAGAGTGGTGAACGCTGCCTTGCACTTGTCATCGAATATAAAATCAGCATCTTTTTGCAATAGACGACACATTGGCTGGCTGATTTTTGAGAAATCTTTAATGAACCTCCTGTAAAAGCCGGCATGCCCTAGAAAGGAACGGATGTCTCGGACGTATGTAGGATAAGGCAATGACTCAATCACTTCGATTTTTACTTTGTCGACCTCGAAGACTATGTGGCCCAGGATGAGGTCGTGGTCCACCATAAAGTGGCATTTCTCGAAGTTAAGAACCAGATTGGTCTCGACGAACCGTTGAAGATTTTTTCGCAGGCTGGACAAGTATTCAGAGAAGGAATTTTCATAGACGGTGAAATCGTCCATGAAGACTTCGATGCATTCTTTGACGAATTCGGAGAAGATACTGATCATGCATCGCTGAAAAGTGACTGGGGCATTGCAAAGGCCGAACGACATTCTTCGATATGCAAAAGTGCCAGAGGGGCAGGTGAAGGTGGTCTTCTCCTAGTCATTTAGGGCAACTGGGATTTGGTGAAAACCAGAATATCCGTCTAGACAGCAGTAATGGGTTTTTCCCGCGAGGCGCTCCAGCATCTGATCAATAAACGGGAGGGGAAATGATCTTTTCGGGTAGCTGTATTCAGACGCCGATAATCAATACACACTCTCCAACCGTTCTGGATTCGGGTCGGAATCAACTCTCCGTCTTGGCCAGTTATAATGGTGATTCTGGATTTCTTTGGCACGACCTGGACGGGGCTTACCCATGGGCTGTCCGAAATGGGGTAGATCACTCCTGCGTCTAAAAGTTTCAATATCTCTTTTTTCACAACCTCCATCATTGGAGGATTTAGGCGACGCTGAGGTTATCAAACTATTTTGCTTGCGTCCTCAAGATGGATCCGATGGGTGCATAGGTCTGGAGATAAACCCTTTATATCAGCAATAGTCCACCCTATGGCTGACTTGAACTCTTTGAGCAAGAAAATCAACTCAGATTCTTCAGAATCATCCAACCGATTAGAGATAATAACTGGGAGTGAGTCGTCTGCACCTAGATAAGGGTATTTGAGATGCGCTGGAAGAGCTTTCAATTCTAGAATGGGTGCCTGCACAAGCGATGGAGGAAGCTTGGTATGCTCCTCGTGATACGAAGAGATAACAAGTTGAGCGGGGGCGTCGAGAGGTTTTTCCTCTAGGGCTACAACGATGGTATACAGCTCTAGAGGAATATTGATCGTCGAGGCCAAGAAGTCCAACGTTGCTGGCGTGATGCTCCAATCTAGGGCAACCTGTAAGGGTTCAAAAGAATTTAAGTCAGCAACTTTATCGACTAGAGGTTCAATCAAATCAACAAAATTCACACAAGAGAGATCAGAGGCAAAATCGGAGGGGTATTGCATGGCATCCATCATTTTGAACTTGATGATTTCCTCATCAAATTCAAGAGAAATAGATACATCGTGAATGTCTATCTTTGCCCTGGCTGTAGCTAGAAACGGTCCCCCTAGAAGTACATCTGTGGCTTTAGCGGATTCGTCGTTCTCCATTGTGATGACATAGAAGTCTGTGGGAAACAGGAAGTCGCCTATTTGGACCAAGACATCCTTAATTACACCTTTAGGGCGAATTATGGAACGATCAGTCAGCTGGATAACAAGAGGGGTTAGCTCGAGGGGTCCTAGGCTAAGACTGTTGAAGATAGTCAGGGGCATGACATTAATGTCGGCCCCTAGGTCACACATAGCTTTGCCTATGCTGACTGTCCCAATGGTACAAGAGATAACAAACATGCCCCGATCACTGCATTTTGGAGGGATCTTTTGTTGGATGAGAGCGGAGACATGGACTCCCACACTAATTTTGTTTACCCTGGTCAAGTTGCATTTGTTAGTGCAAAGCATTTTCAGGAACTTAGCGTAGCGAGGCACATTTTTGATGGCCTGGAGAAGTGGGATATTGACGAGGACTTTGCTAAACATATCAAGGATTTCTCGATCCTCTTCCTTTTTCTTGGTCTTGATGAGCCTTTGAGGAAAGGGCGGCTCGAGGATCTTGTGTATATACTCCTGGGTGAATTCTTGTGGGCTTGTGTCACCTCGTGGAGCCATCCCTCGTGGAGATCTAATGCGGTCCTCCATCACTTCTGAGAGTTTAGGCCCAATAAACTTAGCCTTGGGTATTTTCTTGGGCATGATTTCGGTCTCAACTACTGGACCTTCGTCTAGGCCAGGATGTTCTCGAGTTGGTAGCTCAAGATAGCTACGGAGCGTCATAGCACACGCTTCGTACTTTGGATTTGCCTCGGTTTGGCGGGGCAATCTGCCCTTGTTTTTCAATTCTTTCATGTCCGCGGCCATGATGCTCATTTGTTTTTGTAGATCAGTGATGATGTTCTTATAGTGAGCTACCTCATCAGTTGGTGGGGCAGACGAAGTGGAGTTCTGGCCCTGATTGGTTTGATAGTAAGATTGTTGGTTGTTGGGGTGGGGAGATCTAGGCTTGAAGTTTTGGATGTTGAAAGGTGGCTGGGCCTGATTCATGTACTGATTATGCTGCATCGGTTGTCTTGGGCTAGACGCTTGCTGATGGCTGGCCCATCCGGAGTTTGGTGGTCTCCACACCTGATTGTAGTTCTGTTCATATGGGGCCTGATTGTAATTACCGATGGTGTTGATACTCTGGATCTCATCAGGGATATAGGGGCACACATCTGTCGGATGATCGGTCAAGTTGCAAATCTGACAGGCCTTAACCTGAACTGACTGTCCAGGGGCCATGTTCTAAAGCATGGCCATCATAGCGGTTAATTGGGTCTGCATCACGGCCACTTGGGCATCCTACCCTGGATGATTGCTTTCCTTGGGTATGCAATTTCTTGCCATTAACTCTATGGTGGCCTTTGTGACTGCACGGGTGAGTCTGGTGATAGCACCACCAGCAGCGGCATTGAGCAATGCCTTGTCGCGAGCTTTGAGACCTTCACAAAAATATTGGATGAGGGTGTGCTCGGTAAGGTTGTGTGAGGGGTACATAGCTTGCATCTTTTTGTAGCGTTCGTGGTACTGACCAAAATCTTCTTCTTTCCTCTGGACTATAGACACCAACTGCTTGCGAGTTACATTAGCCATTTCCGATGGGTAGTATTTTTTGGTGAAGGATTTGGACATTTCTGCCCAAGAATTGATGGAATTTGGGGGTAGATCATAGAACCAGTCTAGGGCATCATCGTTTAGAGACCACATGAAGGCTCGGAGTTTGGCATGCTCAATACTGACATTCGCTGGCTTCATGACGTCGCAAATAGAGTGCAATTGCTAAAGATGGCGGTGAGGATTTTGCTTTGGAATGCCACGGAAGAGGGGAAGATGGTGCATGACTGCGGACTTGAGCGTCTAATCATGGGGAACAGTGGGCCAAACGATACAGGTGTTGGGTGTTTTAGGGCCACCATTGAGGTCCTCAATGGTTTGCGGAGGGTTGTCGATATGAGGAGGGACTGCCATAATGAATATCTCAAGGTAGACAACTGCTGGGTTGTCGAGGTCGGGATGAAGATGATTGTCGGGACTAGTCTGACTAGAGGGTTGACTGTTGAGGGCAGGACGAGGAATTACTCTGCGAGAGGTTGCTCCTCCTGCCTGTCTCCAAAATTCTCTCTTTTGTGAGTTCGTGGTCAAGGGGTAGAAGGTCAGGTGCAGATCTCCTGGTCATACAAGTAAAAGAAAGAAATTAGTCCGTAAATAGATTCCCCGACAACGACGCCAAAATTTGATGCGCCATCGAAACGCGCATCAAAAGTAATATAATATTTATAAAGTCCTGATAGGCTAGATGCACAAATTAATGTATATAGCGGCAAGTCAGGGTCGAACCATAGGGAAAATGAAGGACTAGATTTAATCTTGCCCTAGATGTATGATGAGGATGAAAATGCAATAGACATAAAAGTAACACGGGGGGTTTTGGTTGGTCTAGACGAATCTAACCAACGATGGCGGTTGATGTTGAGACAAAATAAATATGCAAATAACAAGTAATAAAAGACAAACAGAATAGTTAAATAAAACGGGAACGCAAATAAGGCAGGAGAATAACAATAAAAATGGTAAAGACAAACAGTTGCAATAAAGGTAATACCGAAGTAAGTAAAGATGATAGATCAGATAAAAGGAGAAATCTTAGCAGGGGGTAAACGACGGATTGCGTCGAGGTCTAGTCGGTCATTGGTGCAAGGATATACTGTTTTCACGCCATAGACGTGCTATAGGAATCCTATTTTCACGTGGATCCCCTACTTCTCTTCTTAAGAGAAGTCACTCCCAATGTACGCATATGGGAGTGGCCGTGACACTGCGCCCAAGGTACGCTTATTGGTCAGACACGCAGGCCCTTGAAGTGGAGAGAAGACACGTCTAGGGCTAGACACTGAGAAGTCTGCCCTAACCGGTTTCTTGCCCTAGCCAGATTGGACCAAACGACATGGTGACTCTAGACTAGGTGCCTACTGTATTCCATGGCCTCACGTTAGTTATTACCATGGAAATGACAATATTCATGAGAAACATGCAAATAGATGATCAAACTACCAACAAACCTCACACGAAATGATAATAAAATGGCAAGAAAGTGGATACAATCATGAAAACATTTTAAGAACACTTTGACCTCCCAACTATCCTCTTGCAATCCTTAAAACACCCCTGCCAAGACTAAGAGACTTAGCCACTCATGCTGGAATTCATACACAAAATGGATGGAGAAAGCAATATAAACAGAGAAGAGGTGCAGATGAAAATGAGAATCTGGATTAAAAACCAACAGGAGCTTGGGGCTCTGATTTCTGGAAAAATAAACTAAGAACGGATCCCAATGTTAAAGAGGCGGCTACAATGATTGCAAACCCTAGAAATCAGGAAAATATTCTAAAGAAAAGCCTCCTCTAACCTAAAAGTTAAGGTTCTATATATAGCCTAACAACCCCACTAGGGGACAAAATGGCAGAGGGGAATATTCTCTGCTAAGCTGGATGATCTTGGCATGGAATCCCGCTAGAATCTTTTTAGCATCTTTGGTCAAGCGTCATCCGGAAAGAAGCATGCATGTGCGTCGTTTAGGCCTGGACATAAGATCTCATCTAGGTCCCGACGGTAGGTCTAGACAACAAAACGCATCTAGGGCTTGACGATGTAAGATCAGCAAAAATGCATTCAAATGGCGCGCTTTTCCTCAAGTTTCTCCCTTTAGTCCAAATCTGCAAAGTGGTTGGAAAACAAGCCAAATTAGTAGTATCAAGCATGAAATTGGACTTGAAAGGGAGGAAAAACATGCACAGAAAGACACCATATCAAGAGGGCTTGGAGGTTTGACAGGAGATTCGATAGAGGAGGATGAGGGATGACGGTGGTGAAGGCGATCGGAGTCGAAGGAATGAAAAAGTTGCAGGAAGAGAATGGTTTTTTCATGGGAGTGAATTTTTTTAGTGCAGGGATGATGGCTAATGGAAGTAATTAAATAGGTAGAAAATCCTCGTCGGCTAGGGATGAAATAAAATAAACTGGAACAAAGAAAGAGAGAAAAGATGAACAATGGCAGTGATGGTAATTATGACTGAGGATAGAGGACTTTTTCGTAATTGATATCCTACATGTGCTGACGTGGCACAAAAGTGTCAATTAATTTGGACCAAAGAATCCGTAGGAAAGTGCCAATTAATTTAATACGGAGGTAATTTAATACGGAGGAAGTATCACTTATCATTCATTATCCCTGTCTCTAACACTCTTCCACTCATCGAAAGAACCCACCCATCCTCACCCACCACTTCCCACGTGGAAAAAAATAGTGCATAAGTTTCTAGATTAATAGGAAAAGAAGTATACCGTAAAGCGGAGTCGAATCGTAAAACAAGCATAACCTTGTATCTAATCGTTGAATGAAGCAGAAAATTGGTAGGATAAAGTACCCCGCTACAAAATGGACAAATGGACCATGGGACGAAGGCTAATAATCAAGAGTTTACATTGAGGTCCGAAATGCCCAACTTTAATCCCAAAAGACCAAAAGAAAGGACATTTAAAATTATTGGTAGTTATTTTTGGAATTTTTTTGCTACTTCCAATTTGAGGTATTTAAATCTTTCTTTCTATTATTTTAGGTGTTACAACATCATTATTTTATTATCTGCTTTTGTTTTTATTTTTTGAATTGAGAATTTTCATAATTTCTATGTGTTACCCTCTCCTAATCGAATAATTTTAAAACTCATCTTCTCTTTTGTTTTCAATAAATTTTAAATTAGCATTATGTTATTTATTTATTCTCCTAATTAAAGTGGTTGTTTCTGTTACTCAATTTATTATTTTTTGTTTTCTAATTCGTGCAATAGTGGTTGTTTCTACCCCTTGGCCAAAATAAGCATGATAAGCATGATAAATATGTTTATAGCTAGCTAATTGATAAAAATTATTTCGAGGAGGAAGCATCTTTATTAAAGTTGTATTACTTTAAATAGAAATCGATTTACTAATGACTGAACTCCTAAAGCGTCATATCACTCACTCCTTATACCCATTTGACATAAGTAGTGGAATCAATCACATAAATTTAAAATTTCTGTGAGAATTATATGATGCATCCTACCGTTTATACGAGTGAGTGTAATGAGCAACATAAGAGTAGAGAACACTGTGCATTTATGGAGCTCAAAGCAAATAAGAACAAAGGGGAAGCAATATGTATCAAGTACCCAATACAATAGACACTACAATATTTAACACTATCATGAAAGATTCAAGTAAGAGGAATATAGTTGAGATAGTTGGGTTTCGTGTGACATAAGGGAATAACCGATGCAATACAAATACGTTTTTGGAAGAGCTTTCAAACCAACACGAACGGAGAATTAATTAGTAAAATATAAAAAAATACATTAGAGTTTGGAAGTACTTGAAGAGTATTTATAGATTATATATATATTTTACTAAGAGAGAGTGTTTGAGATTTCTCATTGTATTTATTTTATCATATTCTTCACTAGACTCTATTGTAATCTAGTAAATCTACTCATTCTATATTTTATGAAATTGTAAAAAATAATAATTGTCATTTTCCTATTAAAAACGTGGTCCAAATTAACTGTCGTTTTGAATCATAATTACGATTTGTGATTTCTTGTCAATCCTCTTAATGTCCCTGCTCAGGCAAACAATTCTTCTGCCATTATTCCTTCTACTCTTCCTTATGCTAATGTCGTTGTTGTTAAGCTATCTGCTCCCGTTTCTACCACCTCCGCATTACCAATTGTTGTCCATCTTCCTGAAGAGGTGGTACAACCAAGGGCATCGGTCGTGCCAAGTCCTTCTAGGCCAGAGGTTCCTATCGCTCCTGTCCAGCTTCACTTTGTCCGAGGACTACCGTTACCTCCTTTCCTTATATCCAATATTAGGCTTCGAGCACTTCCTACGAACCTAACTGCCAGCTTATCGGATCAGGGTCCTAAAGGCGCAGTCACTCACCAACTAAGCTTGAAGGACTTTGGCTATGAGGGTTGTCGATCTTTGGGGTTGTCAGAGTCCAACTATCGAGATGTCCAAATGGGGAGTTTGATGTCAGAGATAGTGACAAATCCAATAGATAGGGAAGAGTTTAGGAAGCTGCCATTCAACGCTCAGTTTGGCAATCTTCGAAACAGTTTGTACACTTCCCTTTCCCAGGCTCAATACCTGTATGAGACCACCGCCGAGAGAACGAATAAGCATAATACTATTATCAAGAAGATGTATGAAGACAACAAGTCTTCTCAAGAAAACCTCCACAAAGTCTCAGAGCTTCAAGAGAAGACAAAAGCGCCTTTGACAAGTGTCAGGCTAAGTTGGTTGAGGCTCAACGGGGAAAAAGAGGAGTTAACAGGATCCGTCAACAAGTTGGGGCAAGAGAAAGAGGAGATGGCAGCTACTGTTGAAAAGTTGATGCAGGAGTTTGCTGCTCAGAAGGAATTTACTAATGACTAAACTCCTAAAGTGTCATATCACTCATTCCTTATACCCATTTGACATAAGTAGTGGAATCAATCACATAAATTTAAAATTTCTGTGAGAGTTATATGATGCATCCTACCATTTATATGAGTGGGTATAATGAGTAACATAAGAGTAGAGAACATTGTGCATTTATGGAGCTCAAAGCAAATAAGGACAAAGGGGAATCAATATGTATCGAGTACCCAATACAATAGACACTGTAATATTTAACATTATCAGGAAAGATTCAAGTAAGAGGAATATAGTTGAGATAGTTGGGTTTCGTCTGACACAAGGTAATAATCGATGCAATATAAATACGTTTTTGGAAGAGCTTTCAAACCAACACGAACGGAGAATTAATTAGTAAAATATAAAAAAAATACATTTAAGTTTGGAAGTGCTCGAAGAGCATTTATAAATTATATATATATATATATTTATTACTAAGAGAGTGTTTGAGATTTCTCACTGTATTTATTTAATTATTTATTTTATCATATTCTTTACTAGACTCTATTGTAATCTAGTAAATTTACTCATTCTATATTTTATGAAATTGTAAAAAAGAATAATTGTCATTTTCCTATTAAAAACGTGGTTCAAATTAACTATCGTTTTAAATCATAATTTGCTCTCTATCTTATTTTTTTTACCCAACTAATTAATTTGATATAATAATATTATTATAATTATATTATAAAAATGAATAAATTAAAAATTACAATAAAAATGTGTTTCAAAAATTATTATTTTAAATTTGTCTATTTCAGAAATTTAATTAATAAAGAACAAAGTATATTGGATTCTGTATATCACGCTAAACTAGTTTAATATACCAAATAATTTATATAGATTTGATATCACCGATTCCACCAATCTGATTCCCGCGTTTTTCAATTCCCCCAAAACCTAAAAAGCACCGGTCAATCAAGATCAAAATCTGTAGTAGAAGGAATGCGGCATCGTTGAGTTGGAATTGTAGAAGAAGAAGCTTCAAGAAAACATGTCGAAGATGAAATCATTCAATGGAGCGAACGTGTTCATGTCCCGCAACCTTGTCCCACCTGAGATCTTCGACGCCCTCCTCGACGCTCTCAACCAAAACGCCGCCAACGTCTTCCTCTGCTGCGACCCTTCCCGCAATGGCCCCAACGATTTCCACCTCATCTCCTCCCCCGATCACGTAACACACTCTTCTTCTCCTTCTTCTTCTCCTTCTTCTCCTTCTTCTTCCTTATATTCTTATCCTTTTGTTTGGGTTTTCTCCTTTTTCAGGAGAAATTCGAGGATCTTAAATCCAAGGGCTGCAATTTGCTTGGTACTCACTTTGCAACTTGGAGTAATTCTACAACTTACTCATGAACTAAATCCTTCATGCTTTGGGCAGGTCCGCAGTGTGTGCTCTCTTGCGCAAAGGAAAACAGACCGCTGCCCAAGCAGGCCTTCACTTGTTGCCTTGCTTTCCATGGTATCAAAGTCCTCGCCTCTGGCTTCGACGCGGATGAAAAGGTTCCTACACCAATCCATAATCTCATTCTAAAATGATGACTTGTCTGTCGCCTTTCTATGCTTATGCTTAATATTTGTGTTGCAGGTTAAGATAGAGAAAATGGTAACAGCCATGGGCGGAGTGTTGTTGACTAAAACGTCCCCGGATATCAGCTTTGTTATTGTAAAGAATGTTTTGGCTGCAAAGTACAAGGTCTTAACTCTCTCTCTCTTTTTCATGTTGAACTAACGAATGTGTTATGTTGAACTTTTAGACTTGGATAAGTGGATATTGCTTATCTAAGGTTCACTGAGAAGGACAATTTTTGTTGTCATACTTTTCACCAACATCATTTAGTTTCTCCTCAAATTTAAACTTAACTTCCGTTGTCATTGGTTGAAGTTTGTTTGTTCTATGATCTTCTTTCTTAGGTTGCTTCCTTAGTTTTTTCTACATTATTTACCATTACTAGATTGCACATTAACTGCTTCATTCATATGGGTTTGTCCAGTACATGAGCTTTGGAACTTCTACCAGGCAATGCCACTTGCAAAGCTGCTTCGTCACTCTTTCACCTTTAATATCCTTATCGAAAAGATTTGGGAGAATTCAAATGGATTGACAGAGGTTTCTTCAGAATGACATGTGCCTTTTACTGATTTTTACTTTTATCAACTTTACTTTTATTGCAGTGGGCTTTAAATGTTCTGAAGAAACCCATAGTGAGTATTAATTGGCTGCATCAATGCTGGATCGAGCACCGCGTTGTTCCCAAAGACTCGTACAGGATTCTTCCTTTTTCTGGATTAACCATATGCGTTACAAGAGTTCCTGCAGGTCATAATCTAGCCTTTTTTGCGGTTGATCCTACCTGAAAAGGTTTTGCCTGACTGTTTTTTTGGCTTCTCTCAGATGAGCGCAAGCAGATTGAAAAACAAATCACTCAAAATGGGGGGAAATACTCACCTGAGCTCACCAAGATGTGTACACATTTAATATCTGATATATCCTTCTGATGATATCTTTAATATATTATTTTTATCTTTGTAATGTAACCTCATGCTCGCTCTCAATTAACTAGGCATTATTCCATCTATTTTATTGTCTGCACAAATATTTCTGCTACTGTCCTGTATCTCAGTTTTGTTATCTTTCACATGTTCTCTCATTTACCTACTTAGGCTTTTTTTGAAGCTTATATATAATATCTATACTTAGGTTCTTTGTCATGCTGTTTGGTAGGTTTTAGTGCATTTATGATCTCCTACATTTTCTGAATTTGTAAAACTACCCAGTGTTTTCATTCTTAAGTTTCTGCTAGAAAATAAATGAAATATAATGGCAATATTCATGCCCTCGTTTCCTGGTAAAACTTGTCAAGCTTCATGCATACTGGACAGGCAAACATGCAATCCTTAATCTTAGACATTGCAATAGTTTCATTAAAAGTTGTAGATATCATAAACTGCTTTTGTTCTTGTTGCCTCTTGCATGCCTAAAGGAAAAAAAGTGCACTCCTTGCAAAATTTGAATCTTGAAAGGCTTCTGAATTATTGTTTAAGGATATAAAAGTTTTTCCTTGACGACCTGTAAGTTCCTGAAGGTGACAAATACAAGGTTGCCCGAAGATGGGGTCATATTCATGTTGTTACTCGTAAATGGTTTGATCAATCTATCGACAGAAGAGGTAAGCTTTATATCTATTATATCCTGTGCATTTCTAATTGTTTTGGGGTTATAATGCATTAATGTTATTGTTCTACTAACTATTTTTGACACTGCATGAGTTGTGTCTGACTTTGAATTTATTTCTTCTGATGGATAGCTTGTCTTAATGAGGAGTCGTATCCTGTTCAGGGCAATGATGTGTCTACAAATAAAATTGTGAGGGGTTCCTCTATGTCACAGCATAGCCAAGACAAATGTATTGGAGCTTCAGTTTCTCGATTGTCCTCAATGGTTGCTGAATCTAATTTGCCAGATTATCCTGTTACTGGGTTCTCAGACCCTGAGCTAGAAGCCACTCTTTCACGGAATATGTATTCAATGTTTTCAGACCCCACCTTTACCAAGCAAGGACATTGTGAAATTCCTACAGTGAAGGCCACTGTTGAAACAAACCTTGATGGCTGTGTTGCCAATGACTCTCAATCTGATGACAATGATTTGTATTTGTCAGAGTGTAGGATATCACTTGTCGGCTTCAGAGCGTCTGAATTGCGAAAACTAGTTAATATGGTGCGCAGAGGTGGGGGCTCACGGTATATGTCAGTCAGTGATAAATTAACACATATTGTAGTTGGAGCTCCTTCAGAGGTGTAAGTCTTTTATTTTCTTTTTAATTTTCTTACATAAATCACAAATGCATCTCTTGGCTTTCTGTTGTGTTATTTATACCAGGCACCTTTCCACAATGCTTAACTTGTCGTAACAATCAAGTTGAATATGCTGATGTCTATTGTGATTTGATCTCTCTGCTTGCTTGGTCCAAATGAGGATGATCCTCCCTTAGTATTACTATTACTATTAACGTTTTTGTTATCATGGACTTTGCTAGTATTGTCTCACATGCATACCTGTTTTTCCAGTGAAAAGAAGGAGCTTAGGGATCTTGCAGCTTCCGGTGTCATTAATGTGGTAAGAACCACATGGCTTGAAGATTGTGATCGTGAAGGAAAAGAAGTCCCTGTTCTCAGACAGCATATCGCCTATGATTTACTGCTTCCCAAAGGTTTCTAATTGCTTCATAAATGGCTCTTTTGCTCTGTTTGTTTTCTTCTATATTCAGGATGGACTTATATTGCTAGTGATATTTGTGTCCTAGTCTTATCTTTTTGGCTTCTATTTGAGTTATTGTTAATAACTTGTTAAGAATTTCTGTCATACAAGTTAGTTCTTCTCTCTAACTCCTATTCCTGTTCCATAGACTCTGTGAGCTCTTTCAAAGGAGCACTGGTAGGCATGGTTGGTACAAACCAAGTTAAGATCTCCAGCGTTCATTCAGCCACTCACTCTGATCAGATTGTTGGGAATATAAACTCCGGCAATGAAATGCCATCATCAGAGGATAAAAACAGAGATGAGAGACCAGAAATTGACACGAAAGAGGCTATCTCTGTCGAAGCAATGAGGAGGCAATCCCTGCAAAAACAAATTCCCATTGTAAACAATCAAGTGCAGGGTAGAAAGAAGACACATCAGTGTTCCAGTGAAGAGTATACTGAAAATAGGAAGCCAACAAGTGTGTTTAGACGGAAAACATTTTGCTTTTCAGAATCCTTTCCTCAAGATAGGGTAAGTATTATGCTTTAAATACTAAGTTTTAGGTTTTGTACTTGACCTGATTCTATGTTACACATCATTTTTGTCTGTTTTGGATGTCGGTGATGGATATGAGAGTCACACTCAGCTATTTTCTTAATTTCTTTCAGTTTTTTTTGCACTCTCCACATGCAAGTCCAAGTCGTACTCAAGCCCATTACCGTTAATTGAGTTGGGTTTTGCAAGAGTTGGATTATTATTATGTAGACTGGACGTTGTGGCTTAACTATTGATGTTCCATCTTTTAAAATTCCTCTCTTTGTGTGGCTCATGGAGACTTTAGCCATTGAACTTTCTCATGTTAATGATTCCTAGTTCAAAAAATCATTTGCACTATTTGTAGATCTTTCCATCATATGGTTTGTATTTTCTTCTGGCAGAGGGCCGAAGTTGTTCAGTGGATCGGTCAAGGGGGAGGAGAGATCGTGTCAGATATTGTGAAGCAGAATGCGAATTTCACAATTGAATGCCATGGCGTGATATCTGGGTCTCTGAATGGGTCACACACTACTTATGTGTCCAGCCATTGGGTCCGGTCCTGTTTAGAGGTATACTTGACAAACTTGTGAAATATAGTTTTTCTTCTTTACCAGCATGAAATTATTCTTTCTTGGCCCATGTTTGAACTGTGATGTTTTATTTGCTGCTTCATAACTAGAAATCAAGCATATAAATGCATCCGTGATCCACATTATTTTACTAAATACATTTTCAGTGATTTCAAATGAAGAGACTACTTGTAAGGCAGATGACTTTTTTTTGCTCACCGGGCATGGTTCTGTATTAACCAAGCTTTGAATCTTGATCATTTGTTTGCTTGCTTTATAACTACCAATGAAGCATTATGATCAGCATCCATTATCCACCTCATGCTGTGCTTTATTGTTTGCTTTAGTGTTGGAGATGAGAAAGAGGAGATAATTTGTATACTTCCCCTTAGATTTTCTTGATGAATATAAAAAAAAAAATCTGCAAGCTTCTGTTTGATCCTGGTTAGTTCATTTTCTAGTAGTAAATATATATAATTTGGCTGTAAGGATTATTTAGGAGCAAGCTTTCAGCAAGCAACAAAGGATTTCAAATACGAATTAAATAGAAGTTGAGAATAAGAATAAAATATATATATGTATGTATTCCAATTTTTCAGTTAATGTGTTTGTCGCTGTGGTTACTTCGATAGATGATTATTAGAAAAATGAAACAAAAACTAATCCGCTGACAATTGATCGATATTGTTGCTATGAAGGATGGATGCTTGCTGGATGTTGGCAGTCATATTCTATATTCCCCACTTCCTTGCCAGATTCCTTTGCCTGGTTTTGAAAACTTGCGATTTTGTGTCTCCCAATATGAAGAGAAAGATAGGTTGCTGTTAAGAAACCTGTGCTTTGTTCTTGGAGCGAAATTTGTGGAGAAATTGACTAAGAAGGTCACCCATTTACTTTGCAAGTTTACCAATGGGCCAAAGTATGAAGCTGCTTGTAAATGGGGCATACGTGTAGTTACATCTGAGTGGATTTTCGAGTGTGTCAGGAAGGTATATTCCTGATATACTCTCACTCTCTCAATTACTGAATTTATGCTCTTTATTTGGTTGACCTTTTACATTTCATAATATCCCTGCAACTGCTGGCAGAATGAAGTTGTTTTACTAGATCCATTTCGGCCAAAAGAAGTTACTTCTCAGGACCAACAGTCAGGGCTATGCACTCTGACTCAGTTCCCTACTCAAGCTGTTCGAATGTTATCTGGAGATTGCCCCTCACAACTTTTAAGTCAGTCACAAGACCTTAGAAAGGCGGCTCAAATTGGTGGAAGCAGACTTAACAGTGTTAGGAATGAGGCCTCACAATCTAATGATCATTTGAAAAAGGCAAGGCTTTGGGAAAATGATAGGCAAAAGGATCCGGTTTCTTCTATAGTCCCCGAAGCTGATTCTGCTTGCATTATGGATACCACTGGAGCAAATAACTCAAAAGATGATGGAGAATCTTTCAATGGTGTTCCTGATGTAGCTGCTGCTATTGAGGACTTGTTGGAGCAGACAAGCAAAGTAAGAGGACTGTTGTTTCAATTGCATATTTTTATGTCTAGTTTTGTTTACTCAACTAATGTTGTATACTCTATGTTAAGATTCATGACCAGAAGTCACCGGGAAGGACAGTATGTGATAAAAATGTATCCTTTGATATATTTTCTCATTATTCTTATGTGCGTGAAACTTTTTATCTCTGCCTCTGTTCAATCCTTAATGCTGGAACAGCTTTTTCCATCTGATTGTGGAATGCTCGGTGAAGCACATGGAGTCTCTCCCTCTGTCATTGGACTACCTACGCACTGGTTAAACAGGTATACCTTTTTTAATTATCATTACATGATTTATGAATTTCGTCAACTGGTTGATTCAGTGCTTTTCATTCGGTAACTTGCAGTAGCTCTGACCCCTCACCACTGGTCCAAGCCTAGTGTCTAATTTTTCCACCTGGTATTGAGTAATAATATTTGTGGGTGGAAACTTGCCAATATCCAAACTACGAATTTCAGTTGATATGATAGATTTAATTCATCTGATGTAAAGATGTCCTGAGCTTTCTGGAGTCTTGGTCCTGCATTAGTTCATATATTTTCTAATTCTCGCTTTTTGATTTGGTTCATTGATTTTGCACATTTTTCAGTACTGGGAAAAGGGAGGACTCTTCTAATCCCTCGGCAGATGCAAATGTAGGAGCGTATGATGGTTTTAGTGAAACTCAAACTGAGTCTCAGGTATCATTTCTTTACACGGTGAACTTTACTGTTTAGTAGTAAAACCCATTCTCCACAGTGATGGTGCTTAATGTTGCAAATGCAGGTTGTTGGCTATGAAGAAGATTTGTCTGGGCGGCAAATGCTTATAGACAGAGTTAGAACTCGTAGTAGCATGGCCTGAAATACTTGGACAAGGATGGACCGAGAGAACTTCTCGAAAGAAAAACTAGCGGTCAACTTCTCGAAACATTGTCTCCTCGACCGATCTACATCAGCATGCCGTTGCTCGCTGCCAAAAATCAAGTTGGTTAATTTTGGCTTCCATCTACTTGAGTTTGAACCACATAAGGTGGGTTGCTGTGGCTCAAGCGACTGCACCTAAGGCTTGCGAAAGGAATTAGTTGAGAAAGCTGAGAATGGAAACAGTGATCATGTGAACAGTGCTTTTGCTGTTTTTGTGAATTGCTTTTCACTCTCTTGCCTATGAAGCTCCTCCCTTGGGATTGTTTACATAATGTCAATACATTTTTTTTATTTATTTTTTATAAAGAGTTCAACACATGTTTTTTCTCTTTTTCTTCCCTTTTAGTAAATACACTAACCAACTTGAGAAAATGATCATGTTTGGTATAACTTAATTAGGGTAGAAAAGTAATCTTGACTACTATTTAAAGGATTCTCAAGAATAATAATAATAATCTCTTCGTTTTCGATTAATTGATATTTTTTTACGGATTTTCTAGTTCATCTCTTCTTGTTATTTTATCTTTTTCGAAACATATATTTTGTGAAAATGACAAATTAATCTTTCTGCATCAACCCAATTTGATGATAGTATGGTAATTTGAGTGGAAATTTGAGTAGAAATTAGGAAAAAAATGAAATAATGTGGAATAAAATAAGATCATATATTTATTTTAAATTTTGTTATTATTTTAGAAAGTCAATTAATTGAAAAGAGAGAAAATATAAAATATAGAAATAGAAATTCTTTATTAGTCTCCTCTCCAGTAAACTATGATTACAATTTACTATATAATCAAGTAAGCTTATAAATTTATAGCTACATATAGCTGGGTGGTGGCGAAGGTAACTCACTGAACAGAAAACATGACGACCCCAAACATCCACCAGAATCTAACTTCTTTGCTGCTGATTATTTCCACCCAGAATTGCAGAATTGATATCATTATATATTAAATGCATGTCGCGATAAACTTGCACAGGAACACCGTTATTTAACTTCTCCAGCTGCTCCGTTGATAGACGTGGGACGATGCACTCTTCAACACCTGATTTGATTTGGGAAACAAAATTAAAATATAGATTATTATAGACAAATAAGTAATTTTAACAACAATCGAGACTTGAGCGTTCAAACTCTACAAATTGAGGTTATTTAAATATCCGATAATCATTCATTATGTTTCATATAGTCTTTTTGTCTTTTGGGAGATAAGAAGCTCGAGTTGTTTAATTTTATTCGAGTCTGTAATTTTAATTAATCGGGTCAGAACTTTTTAGTTTTAATAATAAACCGTCAAGGTCAAAAGTACTGTGATAGGAAAAGTCAAAGGTGGCTTTTTGGGCTTGTTTCGTGTGGGCGGCGCGAGTCTTTTATTTTCTGTTCATAAAACGAAGATATAGAATCAGATGAAAAAGATTCCTAGCAAATGGTTCATCTTCGGTTGCATCTAGGCTTAGTCAATTATTGGTGTAGTGCTATTGCACTCTCGGTTCATAGGCGTGTTATAGGGGCCAATTACGTTTAGGTTTCCTGTTTTCTTTCGTACGAAAAGTTACCCCAAGGTACGTTTATGAGATAACTTTGACGCTCTGCCGTCCTCCAAGGTACGCCTCATTAAGGAGAGGAAAGACATACCTAGGGTGAGACACTTAGTACATTTGAGACACTACTCTAGTTGGTTGCTTGCCCTAAACTAGTTGTCTACTCTACTTTGTAGCCTCGCGTTAGCTATTACTACAAAGATGACTGTAATTACCTAGGTTTAATTAATAGTTGATTAGGCTTTTAATTGATCCTAGATAAATTGACAAGATAATGGCAAACAAGCAAATACAAACATGGAGTTTATTAAGCCTGATTTGACCTCTTAACTATCCTAAGCAACCATCGAATTACCTTTGCTAAGAAGGGAGAGCTTAGCCGCTCATGCTAATAGTAAAACAAATAATTAAATTAAATTACATAATTAAAAAGGAAGAGAGGATGATAAAAACTCTTGAATATTATCGGCTGGAGTTAAAGCTTCGGTTTATTACAAAGCGGGAATGGGGGCACCGGAGGCGAAAGTAGGGAAAAACTCCTATCCAAAAGTAGAAGAAAGTTTGGTGGAAAAAGCACACACGAAAACCTTAAAATCCTAAAGTCTATAGGGAAATTACAAAATAAGAAAATTCTAAAAATAGAAAATATAAATAGGGGAAATCCTAAATCGAAAGGAATTACATAAAATGAAAATAGATCTTCTATTTGAATGGAGGATCGCGGGAATGAAAGGCAGAATTCGAGTTGATTGGATTTTGACGAAAATCCAAGACGAGGGCATTATAACGATTTCTTCATCAGAGACCCATGATTGAGGATTGGTAACGTTCTCCATTCGAATATTGATTGGCTTTTGATGAAAATCCATGATGAGGGTATTACAACAATCTTCTTCGAAAACCCATGACGATGGCTTTACAACGATTTTGTCATCGAAGACCCAATTGATAGCATAGAATTTTCACTGAAGCATATTTGTATCCTTTGCTTGGATGTAAGGGAAATGTTGGTCACCTCTGAAAGATGGTCTTCTCGGATATTGAGGAGATGATGATCTCGAGGAAGAGTTTCTCTGATATGGTGTGTGGTTCTCTGATATCGAGGACATTGATGATCTTCGATAATGAGGATGGTTGTCTTTGATAGCGAGGACGTTTGATGATCTTCTCTCGAACTTACCTTGCGAACTGAAATGGAGAGTGGTTGGAAGCCACTGCATTTTTGGTGAGTGGTTGAAAGCCACCGCATTTTGGATAGATTGGTGAGTGGGGAAAATGAGCCACCGCACGAAGTTGATTTGAACGTGAGGGAGCGTGATTCGCCACACGAAGTTGATTGGAACATGAGGGAGTGTGATCTACCGCACGAAGTTGATTGGGGAGTGGTAACGTACTCCATTCGGATGTTGATCGTGGGGGAAATGGACCGCTACACGAATTTGATTGGATTTTAATGAAAATTCATGATGAGGGCATTACAATGACTTTGTCATCGAAGACCCAATGGCGAGGGCTTTACAATAATTTTTTCATCGAAGACCCATTTACTTGCATGAGATTCCGTTGAAGCATACCTGTATCCTACAAATATGAAGGAAACAAATACGAAGCAGCAACAAATGGAAACAGAGAGAGCAAATGATAATGTGAGAAACATTGTGTATTCCTACATTTAAGCCTCGGCTTGCCCCCAAGTCTTTTATTGGACTGAAAATGACCTTCGTTTAAGAGAGAATAAATTCAAGCATATTTTTTGAAAAATGTTCGTTCAGTTTTCGTTATATAAACATGATTGATACAAGTCTAGATAACATCCGCATTTTGTTCAGGAAATAATGACCTCATGAACAAGACTTTCCCATGACATGCAGCTGTAAGCAATCCTTACCAGATATTAGTGTTTACGCTCACGCTCAGAAAACAGAGCTATGTGTTTACACTCCTAAAAATGCAATAAACATAGCACAAAAATTAAATTTGCAATGTCAATCCGAGTGAAAGACACACATGCATGGGCCTGCTAATAATCAAGAGGACTTTACGAGGGAGAAAAAGGGAGGAATTTGTAGAAGAAAAGGAAAAGTGTTGTGTGTTTTTATTTTGCGAAAAGGTTTTAATGAGTTTGTGCTCGACGACTGACTGTGATGAGGACAAATTGCGGTGAACGATGCTTGACGATTTAATCGCGGTGAGAGCAAAGTGCACAAATTCTTGAATCTTTGCTGGAGATGCTTCTTCTTGATTGTTTTGAGGGCACCGTGCCCAAGTTCTGTGATATTTGCAGGGAATGATCTCCTTTCCTTTTGACATCATTTTGTTGTTGATGTTTGACATTTTTTTTTTCATGTACTTGCTTCTGCTGTTGTTTTGTGTTCCTTGAACACTCTCTTTTTGACTTTGATTCTTCTGATCCCCTTTTTTTTCTTTTTTCTTTTTGCAAGCAAAGCAAGTACAGTTTTTTTTTTTTGTCTGGTCCGTTCTCATTTCTGTCCTCGGCAGAGACCTTCAAGTCTTGATTTATTCGGATTTCTTCTGACGTTGATTTGTCAGCGATCCCCTAAGGCTTTCTTGTAATTCCCTTATTAGATGTATATTTTCAACTCCTAGTTTAGCGGTCCCAGTCGAGCACTGCTCACTTGGTTGAGTGAAAATATGAGGCTTTTGAGTGTTTGATAGAGTCGTACATGGTGTACAAAATATGTGTTTGAGGGCAAAAAGTTAAAAATGAAAATATGGAAGAAGAGCAAAAGCAAAGTCCAATGTCATCTTACTTTTATCCCATGTCTGATGGTTCATGTACCCTGGATATTATGCAAATCTAATTAGCACTTAGTTTAGCATTTACACTCATGAAAGAAAATTAGGCGTGAAGGCCCAACATGCTCACAGGGATATGTTTGTGACTGCTTACGCTTAAAACATGTCATGGATATAAGAGTTAATAGACAAGACCATGTATGTCATGAACACGCAAGTTATCTGTGACTTAATAAAAATGATGAATATGCTTGATTTATGGAATGTTTAAAAACGTAGGATTTTCAAGCCAAGCAATATATACTTTTTTTTTTGGAAAAAGCTAAGAAATTTAGCAGACATGACACACACACACTCTTGCGCACACGCACTCTTGTAACAACGTAAATTGTGGGAATTTAAAATTGTGAGAATGTAAATTGCAAAAATGGAAATTGCAGAAACGGAAATTGCGAAAATGTAAAGGACAACTTCCCTGAAAAATGAGCTTTGACATTTTTCAACACCTTTTTTTGGTCATCACTTCACTTGCTTGCCCCCCTAAGTTTACAAATCTCGTTGCACCTGAAATGAAGAGGGATTTAAATAGTAAATTCACAGGAAAAAGGTATCCCAAGATGTTGAATTTGAAATTAACGAAAAAATAGAAATATTGAAAAGAACACGTTTAAAGTCGTAGGCTCTACTATGGCGAAGCTTCCTTTCATGTCTATGCGATCAAAATTGAAGTGGGGGGGGGGGGTGAGTAGTCACAAAAAAATTGACGATACTTGTGGTTTGAACCGCCACACAAGATTGAAACATGGGGGTTTTAACCGCCACACAAGATTTTGACGAAAGTGGGGGTTTGAACTGCCACAGGATTTTTGAAAGATGGGGTTTGGAACTGCCACATGAATTTTTGAAAGGTGGGGTTTGAACCGCCACACAAGGTTTTGACGAAAGTAGGGGTTTGAACCACCACACGATTTTTTAAAAGGTGGGGTTTAAACCGCTACACAAAATTTGACAAAAGTGGGGTGTGAACCACCACATAAAATTTTGATGAGAGTGGGGTATGAATCACCACACAAAATTTGATGAAAGTGGGGTGTGAGTCGGCACACAAGATTTGACGAAAGTGGGGTGTGAACCACCACGTAAAATTTTGACGAGAGTGGGGTGTGAACCGCCGCACAGGATTTGACGAAAGTGGTGTGTGAACCACCGCATAATTTTTTGAAAGATGGGGTTTGAACCGCCACACAATTTTTTTGAAAGGTGGGGTTTGAACTGCCACACGATTTTTTGAAAGGTGGGGTTCCCACACAAAATTTGACAAAAGTACTGAATTTTGACGAAAGTGAGGTGTGAACCGCCACACAAAATTTGACGAAAGTGGGGTGTGAATCGCAACATAAAATTTTGACGAGAGTGGGGTATGAACTGCTACACAAAATTTGACGAAAGTAGGGCGGTTCATTTTGACGAAAGTGGGGTGTGAACCGCCACACAAGATTCGACGAAAGTGGGGTGTGAACCACCACATAAAATGTTGACGAGAGTGGGGTGTGAACCGCCACACAAAATTTGACAAAAGTGGGGTGTGAACCACCACATAATTTTTTGAAAGGTGGGGTTTGAACCGCCACATGATTTCTTGAACGGTAGGGTTTGAACCGCTACATAATTTTTGAAAGGTGGGGTTTGAACCGCCACACGATTTTTGAAAGGTGGGGTTTTGAACTGCCACATAAAATTTGACGAAAGCACCAAATTTTCACGAAGGTGGGGGATAGTTCGCTTTTTGGGAGCTATTGTTTATCCTGAAAAGAATAGACAAGAAAAAAGAAATAATAGTGAGCATAAGTGATAACATGCATGACGTGCAATCCCGAGGCCTCTACCCTGCTTGTTCACTCTTTCGGCCACACTTTCACTTGATACTTTTAGGGTGACTGAAACGACGACACATCTTGGATCGGCGTTTTTGGTGAAGATACGAAGGAAGCTTTTATTCATTCCAATGACATAACATGGTCTTGGATGCTACAACCGAAACCCTTGAAGCAAACCCGTGCGAGTGGCTAGTGTTATCATGCTTGGAGACTCTCCTTTCGTGATGTGTTTTACGAGCATGTTTTTAATCGACGTGCGAGGCCTCATGCCAAAAGGACTTAGCTCGAGGAGTAGAGCGATGAAAGTCATGCCATGGATTGGAGTTATGACAAGCAAAGATGATACAACCCTACTTGGAGTCACTTTGACGATGAACAAGCAACACTCGGAGGCCAAAAATGACACTGAAGAAATTTTGGGCCAAAGCTGGCAGCATGCCGCAGGGCTCCAGCTGCCAGGAATTGTTATTTTTCCCAACCTTCAGGCAAAGCTGGCGGCATGCCGCCAGACACCATTTTGGGAGCCAATCGTGGCTTTTTAAAGGTCTTCCTTGGGACTTTTGTAGTAGCCTTTTCTTGCATACTGACATTCAATTTTGGAGGATGAATATTGACAAAGTTGAGGGTATATTTTAGTCATTTATTCGGGGAATCAAGGCTTGTAAATATTGTTGCGTGCGAGGCTTGTGTGCGTTGCTTGCGATCTTGTGGCCTTAGGATTTTGGGTATACCCATGATGAATCGGCCGTGTTCGACTCTTCCTTTTTATTTTCATGGTGATATTTTATTTTCAACGCCTTTCGTGTTTTAGCCGAGTGGAAATTCCTAGCAAATCTCGTCTATGCTGGCAAAAACAAAAGAGCGTGTCGTGCCATGAAAATTAAACAAAATATGCTTTATTCGCGAGTATACAACGAATCTGAGACCTTACGATACTCGGCGTAAAAGGACGCCTTGCAACATGCAATGAAGTTGTCACCCTAATTTTTGTCTCTAGGCTTAGGGAACCTAATCGTCATGGCATAAAAATATAAAATAAATAAAAAACTAGAGGCACAAAAAGGGGTCTGAACCCTAGACAAAGGTTCGTGGTCGTATTATGGTCTCCGGAAGGTGTTAGGCACCCGAGTCACATCCGAAAACCGTTACCGGTTGATAAGAGAGGTGTTAAAAAGGTGTTCGATAAAAATGTGTTTTCAAAGGGGGTCCTCAGAGGAATCGTCACTTTAATCTTTTCCATGATCGGGACCATTCAGGAATAATTAATCGTTGGACGGGGTTACCGTTTTAAAAATCTTTTCGGACGGGGTTACCATTTTCAAGACCGATCCATTATTCCTGACCGTAGCGTGATGGGACCGAATTTTCCGTAAGACTGAATGAGCGCCCTCTATTTCATCATTGAACTTATTCATGATTAAATTAATTACTACGTGATTCTATCATGGATAGCTTAACAGAGTACAAATTTAAATGAGGGGTTTTGAAGTGATAAAACTGATGTGGGATCGAAGCCACCAAGTACATGCAGTCAATATAAGCAGAATTTAAAATCAAACGAACATGGCATTGTAAGCAAGTCTTTAAAAAAGTTGTTCATGTGGGTTGATTTTAAATCCTAGCAATTCTATATATCATGCGTACGATTGATATTTACCAAAAAGCTTTGAATAAATAAAAGGGAACAAAAGGCGTACTTTCGAGCGATGCTTGAATTTTCAACCTACAAAGTGAGAGTATTAGTGATAGCTCGAAAAATAAATAAGAAATTTATGAATGCGAGAATTTAAATAATGGTTGATATTTATCAAAAAATTAAATAATAATTTTTATGAGTACGAAGATAAAATGGTGATTTGACACATACGAACATTTAAATGATGATTTAAATGATGTTTTGCATGCGAGAAATTTATATGATGACAGTTAGTAAGTGCAAAAATTTAAATGATGATTTAATGCATACGAGAATTTAAATGCTGATTTGATGCTTGCAGAAAATTTAAATGCTGATTTGATAAGTGCAGAAAATTAAAATGCTGGTTTGATAAGTGCAGAAAATTAAAATGTTGATTTGATAAGTGCGAAAATTAAATGATGACAGTTGATAAGTGCGAAAATTAAATGATGATTTGACGAAAAATTTAAGATTTGATATTTGCAAAAAATTAAGCAGTTGACATTTGTAGAAAATTAAAGCAGGTGATATTGCAGAAAATTAAACAGTTGATATTGCAGAAAATTAAAGCAGTTGATATTTGCGAGAATTAAAATGCGACCGACCATGTAGGCGGTAAATTAAATGACTGAATTTAAATTGTCGAAAGTAAATTACGAAAAATTAAAGTGCGAAGAATTTAAACAG
This sequence comes from Viola odorata, assembly GCA_963691705.1. NCBI lineage: Eukaryota > Viridiplantae > Streptophyta > Magnoliopsida > Malpighiales > Violaceae > Viola > Viola odorata. The sequence goes on from OY829542.1 coordinate 36,800,540, forward strand.
TTAATAGGTATAGAAAATTAAAGTGATAGTACGAAAAAAATAGCCATACGAAACATACCAATATTTTACGAAAGGTGCGATCCGAGGTCTCGGAAAAATGAAGATGGGCTGGGCCCAATTTGAAAAAATCAAAGAAATAGGCCAGGAATAGTTCCTGGCCCAAGAAAATAAAAGAAGAATGGTGATGGGCCAAGCCCATCAGCTTTCCTTCTTCACGCCTGAATAGGCCATTATGGCACTATTCACCGTCTCCTACCTTTGGTAGCCGGCGCCACAGTCGGCGGCCAAGCTCCGGCCACCCGTGGCCGAAACGAAAAACCTTCATACCGAGATGCTCGTCTCCTCGACGGCTTCCCAGCCGTACGAACTTCGACTCTCGGTTTAAACCGTACCGAGTTTAATTTCGAAAAAATGACAAAAAAGTATAATTACCGAAAACTAATTAATTCACAAGATTTATCTAACGATTTAGCAAATTAAAAGCATGTATTTAATCTACAACATGCATATGAATTATTAGCATAAAAACAAGCAATTTATTTGATCAAAATGATGCTAAACGAATTAAAGAAAATAAAACGCATGAAAACGAAAGAAAAAAAGCTTGAAAAAAAAGCTTGCTGGAAAAGTTTGAACTTTGGCAATCGATGCTCTACATGAGCTATCAATCAAGAGGGAGAAGAAGCAAGATTGCTAGGTGAATTCGTGGCTTAAACGTTTAAGGGAGCCTCGTATTTATAGGCTTGAGATCGCGTGGTGTTGAAGCGGGGCGCTGCGCGTAGAGGCAAGGTGGCGAGGCTAGGGCTGAGGGGACGACTTGAAGGGACAGGAAGCGACGGGAGCAAGTAGCTCGGTGGCTTGCTCCGCTGCCTCGTTGCTTCCACGCTGCTCATGTGCACCATGCACATTTATTTGTCAACCGTTGGTCTGGTTGACTTTCCTTGGTCAACCAGATCAACGGTGATGATCAAATGCCCTTTTAATCCTATTTAAATGGCCTCGAGCCATTTTCGCGAACAAACGTTCCGAATTTTCGAGCCGAAAGTGCTAGTGCGTAGAGAAAAATAAAGAGAGTTTAACCGTCTACAACGAATGATGAGAATTTTTCGTTTAACTTGTTATTTTCTCGTTCGAAAACATAAAATGTCCGGACGAAAAATAAATGACGTTATGACGAAAATTACGCGAAACGCTGTTGCAACATGCAGTCAATATAAGCAAAATTTAAAATCAAACGAACATGGCATTGTAAGCAAGTCTTTAAACAAGTTGTTCATGTGGGTTGATTTTAAATCCTAGCAATTCGTTATATCATGCGTACGATTGATATTTACCGAAAAGCTTTGAATAAATAAAAGGGAACAAAAGGCGTACTTTCGAGCGATGCTTGAATTTTCAACCTACAAAGTGAGAGTATTAGTGATAGCTCGAAAAATAAATAAGAAATTTACGAATGCGAGAATTTAAATAATGGTTGATATTTATCAAAAAATTAAATAATAATTTTTATGAGTACGAAGATAAAATGGTGATTTGACACATACGAACATTTAAATGATGATTTAAATGATGTTTTGCATGCGAGAAATTTATATGATGACAGTTAGTAAGTGCAAAAATTTAAATGATGATTTAATGCATACGAGAATTTAAATGCTGATTTGATGCTTGCAGAAAATTTAAATGCTGATTTGATAAGTGCAGAAAATTAAAATGCTGGTTTGATAAGTGCAGAAAATTAAAATGTTGATTTGATAAGTGCGAAAATTAAATGATGACAGTTGATAAGTGCGAAAATTAAATGATGATTTGACGAAAAATTTAAGATTTGATATTTGCAAAAAATTAAGCAGTTGACATTTGTAGAAAATTAAAGCAGGTGATATTGCAGAAAATTAAACAGTTGATATTGCAGAAAATTAAAGCAGTTGATATTTGCGAGAATTAAAATGCGACCGACCATGTAGGCGGTAAATTAAATGACTGAATTTAAATTGTCGAAAGTAAATTACGAAAAATTAAAGTGCGAAGAATTTAAACAGTTAATAGGTATAGAAAATTAAAGTGATAGTACGAAAAAAATAGCCATACGAAACATACGAATATTTTACGAAAGGTGCGATCCGAGGTCTCGGAAAAATGAAGATGGGCTGGGCCCAATTTGAAAAAATCAAAGAAATAGGCCAGGAATAGTTCCTGGCCCAAGAAAATAAAAGAAGAATGGTGATGGGCCAAGCCCATCAGCTTTCCTTCTTCACGCCTGAATAGGCCATTATGGCACTATTCACCGTCTCCTACCTTTGGTAGCCGGCGCCACAGTCGGCGGCCAAGCTCCGGCCACCCGTGGCCGAAACGAAAAACCTTCATACCGAGATGCTCGTCTCCTCGACGGCTTCCCAGCCGTACGAACTTCGACTCTCGGTTTAAACCGTACCGAGTTTAATTTCGAAAAAATGACAAAAAAGTATAATTACCGAAAACTAATTAATTCACAAGATTTATCTAACGATTTAGCAAATTAAAAGCATGTATTTAATCTACAACATGCATATGAATTATTAGCATAAAAACAAGCAATTTATTTGATCAAAATGATGCTAAACGAATTAAAGAAAATAAAACGCATGAAAACGAAAGAAAAAAAGCTTGAAAAAAAAGCTTGCTGGAAAAGTTTGAACTTTGGCAATCGATGCTCTACATGAGCTATCAATCAAGAGGGAGAAGAAGCAAGATTGCTAGGTGAATTCGTGGCTTAAACGTTTAAGGGAGCCTCGTATTTATAGGCTTGAGATCGCGTGGTGTTGAAGCGGGGCGCTGCGCGTAGAGGCAAGGTGGCGAGGCTAGGGCTGAGGGGACGACTTGAAGGGACAGGAAGCGACGGGAGCAAGTAGCTCGGTGGCTTGCTCCGCTGCCTCGTTGCTTCCACGCTGCTCATGTGCACCATGCACATTTATTTGTCAACCGTTGGTCTGGTTGACTTTCCTTGGTCAACCAGATCAACGGTGATGATCAAATGCCCTTTTAATCCTATTTAAATGGCCTCGAGCCATTTTCGCGAACAAACGTTCCGAATTTTCGAGCCGAAAGTGCTAGTGCGTAGAGAAAAATAAAGAGAGTTTAACCGTCTACAACGAATGATGAGAATTTTTCGTTTAACTTGTTATTTTCTCGTTCGAAAACATAAAATGTCCGGACGAAAAATAAATGACGTTATGACGAAAATTACGCGAAACGCTGTTGCAACATGCAGTCAATATAAGCAAAATTTAAAATCAAACGAACATGGCATTGTAAGCAAGTCTTTAAACAAGTTGTTCATGTGGGTTGATTTTAAATCCTAGCAATTCGTTATATCATGCGTACGATTGATATTTACCAAAAAGCTTTGAATAAATAAAAGGGAACAAAAGGCGTACTTTCGAGCGATGCTTGAATTTTCAACCTACAAAGTGAGAGTGTTAGTGATAGCTCGAAAAATAAATAAGCAATTTATGAATGCGAGAATTTAAATAATGGTTGATATTTATCGAAAAATTAAATAATGATTTTTACGAGTACGAAGATAAAATGGTGATTTGACACATACGAACATTTAAATGATGATTTAAATGATGTTTTACACGCGAGAAATTTATATGATGACAGTTGGTAAGTGCAAAAATTTAAATGATGATTTAATGCATACGAGAATTTAAATACTGATTTGATGCGTGCAGAAAATTTAAATGCTGATTTGATAAGTGCAGAAAGTTTAAATGCTAGTTTGATAAGTGCAGAAAATTAAAATGTTGATTTGATAAGTGCGAAAATTAAATGATGACAGTTGATAAGTGCGAAAATTAAATGATGATTTGACGAAAAATTTAAGATTTGATATTTTCAGAAAATTAAGCAGTTGACATTTGCAGAAAATTAAAGCAGGTGATATTGCAGAAAATTAAACAGTTGATATTGCAGAAAATTAAAGCAGTTGATATTGCAGAAAATTAAAGCAGTTGATATTTGCGAGAATTAAAATGCTACCGACCATGTAGGCGGTAAATTAAACGACTGAATTTCAATTGCCGAAAGTAAATTACGAAAAATTAAAGTGCGAAGAATTTAAACAGTTGATAGATACAGAAAATTAAAGTGACAATACGAAAAACATAGCCATACGAAACATACGAATATTATACGAAAGGCGCGATCCGAGGTCTCGGAAAAATGAAGATTGGCTGGGCCCAATTTGAAAAAAATTAAAGAAATGGGCTAAGAATAGTTCCTGGCCCAAGAAAATAAAAGAAGAATGGTGATGGGCCAAGCCCATCACCTTTCCTTCTTCACGCGTGAATAAGCCATTATGGCACTATTCACCGTCTCCTACCTTTGGTCGTCGGCGCCACTGCCGGCGGCCAAGCTCCGGCCACCCGTGGCCGAAATGAAAAACCTTCGTACTGAGATGCTCGTCTCCTCGATGACTTCCCGGCCGTACGAACTTCGACTCTCGGTTTAAACCGTACCGAGTTTAATTTCAAGAAAATGACAAAAATGATAATTACCAAAAACTAATTAATTCACACAATTTATCTAACGATTTGGAAAATTAAAAGCATGCATATGAATTATTGGCATAAAAACAAGCAATTTATTTGATCAAAATGATGCTGAACGAATTAAAGAAAAGAAAACGCATCAAAACGAAAGAAAAAAAAAGCTTGAAAAAAAAGCTTGTTGGAAAAGTTTGAACTTTGGCAATCGATGCTCTACATGAGCTATCAATCAAGAGGGAGAAGAAGCAAGATTGCTAGGTGAATTCATGGCTTAAACGTTGAAGGGAGCCTCGTATTTATAGGCTTGAGATCGCGTGGTGTTGAAGCGCGGCGCTGCGCGTGGAGGCAAGGTGGCGAGGCTAGGGCTGAGGGGACGGCTTGAAGGGACAGGAAGCGACGGGAGCAAGTAGCTCGGTGGCTTGCTCCGCTGCCTCGTCGCTTCTACGCTGTTCATGTGCACCATGCACATTTATTTGTCAACCGTTGGTCTGGTTGACTTTCCTTGGTCAACCAGATCAACGGTGATGATCAAATGCCCTTTTAATCCTATTTAAATGGCCTCGAGCCATTTTCGCGAACAAACGTTCCGAATTTTCGAGCCGAAAGTGCTAGTGCGTAGAGAAAAATAAAGAGAGTTTAACCGTCTACAACGAATGATGAGAATTTTTCGTTTAACTTGTTATTTTCTCGTTCGAAAACATAAAATGTCCGGACGAAAAATAAATGACGTTATGACGAAAATTACGCGAAACGCTGTTGCAACATGCAGTCAATATAAGCAAAATTTAAAATCAAACGAACATGGCATTGTAAGCAAGTCTTTAAACAAGTTGTTCATGTGGGTTGATTTTAAATCCTAGCAATTCGTTATATCATGCGTACGATTGATATTTACCGAAAAGCTTTGAATAAATAAAAGGGAACAAAAGGCGTACTTTCGAGCGATGCTTGAATTTTCAACCTACAAAGTGAGAGTATTAGTGATAGCTCGAAAAATAAATAAGAAATTTACGAATGCGAGAATTTAAATAATGGTTGATATTTATCAAAAAATTAAATAATAATTTTTATGAGTACGAAGATAAAATGGTGATTTGACACATACGAACATTTAAATGATGATTTAAATGATGTTTTGCATGCGAGAAATTTATATGATGACAGTTAGTAAGTGCAAAAATTTAAATGATGATTTAATGCATACGAGAATTTAAATGCTGATTTGATGCTTGCAGAAAATTTAAATGCTGATTTGATAAGTGCAGAAAATTAAAATGCTGGTTTGATAAGTGCAGAAAATTAAAATGTTGATTTGATAAGTGCGAAAATTAAATGATGATAGTTGATAAGTGCGAAAATTAAATGATGATTTGACGAAAAATTTAAGATTTGATATTTGCAAAAAATTAAGCAGTTGACATTTGTAGAAAATTAAAGCAGGTGATATTGCAGAAAATTAAACAGTTGATATTGCAGAAAATTAAAGCAGTTGATATTTGCGAGAATTAAAATGCGACCGACCATGTAGGCGGTAAATTAAATGACTGAATTTAAATTGTCGAAAGTAAATTACGAAAAATTAAAGTGCGAAGAATTTAAACAGTTAATAGGTATAGAAAATTAAAGTGATAGTACGAAAAAAATAGCCATACGAAACATACGAATATTTTACGAAAGGTGCGATCCGAGGTCTCGGAAAAATGAAGATGGGCTGGGCCCAATTTGAAAAAATCAAAGAAATAGGCCAGGAATAGTTCCTGGCCCAAGAAAATAAAAGAAGAATGGTGATGGGCCAAGCCCATCAGCTTTCCTTCTTCACGCCTGAATAGGCCATTATGGCACTATTCACCGTCTCCTACCTTTGGTAGCCGGCGCCACAGTCGGCGGCCAAGCTCCGGCCACCCGTGGCCGAAACGAAAAACCTTCATACCGAGATGCTCGTCTCCTCGACGGCTTCCCAGCCGTACGAACTTCGACTCTCGGTTTAAACCGTACCGAGTTTAATTTCGAAAAAATGACAAAAAAGTATAATTACCGAAAACTAATTAATTCACAAGATTTATCTAACGATTTAGCAAATTAAAAGCATGTATTTAATCTACAACATGCATATGAATTATTAGCATAAAAACAAGCAATTTATTTGATCAAAATGATGCTAAACGAATTAAAGAAAATAAAACGCATGAAAACGAAAGAAAAAAAGCTTGAAAAAAAAGCTTGCTGGAAAAGTTTGAACTTTGGCAATCGATGCTCTACATGAGCTATCAATCAAGAGGGAGAAGAAGCAAGATTGCTAGGTGAATTCGTGGCTTAAACGTTTAAGGGAGCCTCGTATTTATAGGCTTGAGATCGCGTGGTGTTGAAGCGGGGCGCTGCGCGTAGAGGCAAGGTGGCGAGGCTAGGGCTGAGGGGACGACTTGAAGGGACAGGAAGCGACGGGAGCAAGTAGCTCGGTGGCTTGCTCCGCTGCCTCGTTGCTTCCACGCTGCTCATGTGCACCATGCACATTTATTTGTCAACCGTTGGTCTGGTTGACTTTCCTTGGTCAACCAGATCAACGGTGATGATCAAATGCCCTTTTAATCCTATTTAAATGGCCTCGAGCCATTTTCGCGAACAAACGTTCCGAATTTTCGAGCCGAAAGTGCTAGTGCGTAGAGAAAAATAAAGAGAGTTTAACCGTCTACAACGAATGATGAGAATTTTTCGTTTAACTTGTTATTTTCTCGTTCGAAAACATAAAATGTCCGGACGAAAAATAAATGACGTTATGACGAAAATTACGCGAAACGCTGTTGCAACATGCAGTCAATATAAGCAAAATTTAAAATCAAACGAACATGGCATTGTAAGCAAGTCTTTAAACAAGTTGTTCATGTGGGTTGATTTTAAATCCTAGCAATTCGTTATATCATGCGTACGATTGATATTTACCAAAAAGCTTTGAATAAATAAAAGGGAACAAAAGGCGTACTTTCGAGCGATGCTTGAATTTTCAACCTACAAAGTGAGAGTGTTAGTGATAGCTCGAAAAATAAATAAGCAATTTATGAATGCGAGAATTTAAATAATGGTTGATATTTATCGAAAAATTAAATAATGATTTTTACGAGTACGAAGATAAAATGGTGATTTGACACATACGAACATTTAAATGATGATTTAAATGATGTTTTACACGCGAGAAATTTATATGATGACAGTTGGTAAGTGCAAAAATTTAAATGATGATTTAATGCATACGAGAATTTAAATACTGATTTGATGCGTGCAGAAAATTTAAATGCTGATTTGATAAGTGCAGAAAGTTTAAATGCTAGTTTGATAAGTGCAGAAAATTAAAATGTTGATTTGATAAGTGCGAAAATTAAATGATGACAGTTGATAAGTGCGAAAATTAAATGATGATTTGACGAAAAATTTAAGATTTGATATTTTCAGAAAATTAAGCAGTTGACATTTGCAGAAAATTAAAGCAGGTGATATTGCAGAAAATTAAACAGTTGATATTGCAGAAAATTAAAGCAGTTGATATTGCAGAAAATTAAAGCAGTTGATATTTGCGAGAATTAAAATGCTACCGACCATGTAGGCGGTAAATTAAACGACTGAATTTCAATTGCCGAAAGTAAATTACGAAAAATTAAAGTGCGAAGAATTTAAACAGTTGATAGATACAGAAAATTAAAGTGACAATACGAAAAACATAGCCATACGAAACATACGAATATTATACGAAAGGCGCGATCCGAGGTCTCGGAAAAATGAAGATTGGCTGGGCCCAATTTGAAAAAAATTAAAGAAATGGGCTAAGAATAGTTCCTGGCCCAAGAAAATAAAAGAAGAATGGTGATGGGCCAAGCCCATCACCTTTCCTTCTTCACGCGTGAATAAGCCATTATGGCACTATTCACCGTCTCCTACCTTTGGTCGTCGGCGCCACTGCCGGCGGCCAAGCTCCGGCCACCCGTGGCCGAAATGAAAAACCTTCGTACTGAGATGCTCGTCTCCTCGATGACTTCCCGGCCGTACGAACTTCGACTCTCGGTTTAAACCGTACCGAGTTTAATTTCAAGAAAATGACAAAAATGATAATTACCAAAAACTAATTAATTCACACAATTTATCTAACGATTTGGAAAATTAAAAGCATGCATATGAATTATTGGCATAAAAACAAGCAATTTATTTGATCAAAATGATGCTGAACGAATTAAAGAAAAGAAAACGCATCAAAACGAAAGAAAAAAAAAGCTTGAAAAAAAAGCTTGTTGGAAAAGTTTGAACTTTGGCAATCGATGCTCTACATGAGCTATCAATCAAGAGGGAGAAGAAGCAAGATTGCTAGGTGAATTCATGGCTTAAACGTTGAAGGGAGCCTCGTATTTATAGGCTTGAGATCGCGTGGTGTTGAAGCGCGGCGCTGCGCGTGGAGGCAAGGTGGCGAGGCTAGGGCTGAGGGGACGGCTTGAAGGGACAGGAAGCGACGGGAGCAAGTAGCTCGGTGGCTTGCTCCGCTGCCTCGTCGCTTCTACGCTGTTCATGTGCACCATGCACATTTATTTGTCAACCGTTGGTCTGGTTGACTTTCCTTGGTCAACCAGATCAACGGTGATGATCAAATGCCCTTTTAATCCTATTTAAATGGCCTCGAGCCATTTTCGTGAACAAACGTTCCTAATTTTTTAGCCGAAAGTGCCAGCGCGTAGAGAAAAATAAAACGAGTTTAACCGTCTACAGCGAATGATGAGAATGTTTTGTTCAACATGTTTATTTTCTCGTTCGAAAACATAAAATGTTCGGACGAAAAATAAATGATGTTATGATGAAAATTACGTGAAACGTTGTTGGTCGACGTGAATGAAAAAAAGAGCAGGTACTAGTTGATGGAAAACATTCCGCGTTCGAGCTATTGTCCGAGCGAACTTTCTCGGGTCCAATGAAAGCTCGAACAAAAATAATAATAAAAAAATAAAAATGCTAAAAAATGTGATAAAATACTAAAAATCCTAAATTTCATGCGATGACCTAAAACAGAGAAATAACTAGGAAATGACTAACAGATAGTTAAAAATGTGATTTTTAATGCTAAAAATAATAATGAACATACGTGACGAAAAATTAAAAGCGCGATTTCGAACGCTGACGATGATAAAAATGCAAAGAGAATTTAAAAATACTAACGACAGTAAATTAATTAGAAATGACAGAAAGTTAAGTAAAATGACGGAAATGCTAAATTTAATTAAAAATGGCATTAAAATTCGGGTATCAACTGTTGCGCCCCGAAAATTAAACAAAATATGCTTTATTCGCGAGTATACAACAAATCTGAGACCTTACGATGCTCGACGTAAAAGGACGCCTTGCAACATGCAATGAAGTCGCCACCCTAATTTTGTTTCTAGGCTTAGGGAACCTAATCGTCATGGCATAAAAAAATAAAATAAATAAAAAACTAAAGGCACAAAAAGGGGTCTGAACCCCAGACAAAGGTTCGGGGTCGTATTATGGTGTCGGGAAGGTGTTAGGCACCCGAGTCACATCCGAAAATGGTTGCTGGTTGATAAGAGAGGTGTTAAAAAGGTGTTTGATAAAAATGCGTTTTCAAAGGGGCTCCTTAGAGGAATCGTCACTTTAATCTTTTCCATGATCGGGACCGTTCAGTAATAATTAATCGTTGGACGGGGTTACCGTTTTAAAAATCTTTTCGGACGGGGTTACCGTTTTCAAGACCGATCTATTATTCCTGACCGTAGCTTGATGGGACTGAATTTTTCGTAAGACTGAATGAGCGCCCTCTATTTCATCATTGACCTTATGCATGATTAAATTAATTACTATGTGATTCTATCATGGATAACTTAACAGAGTACAAATTTAAATGAGGGGCTTTGAAGTGATAAAACTGATGTGGGATCGAAGCCACCAAATACATGCAGTCAATATAAGCGGAATTTAAAATCAAACGAACATGGCATTGTAAGCAAGTCTTTAAACAAGTTGTTCATGTGGGTTGATTTTAAATCCTAGCAATTCTATATATCATGCGTACGATTGATATTTACGGAAAAGCATTGAATAAATAAAAGGGAACGAAAGGTGTACTTTCGAGCGATGCTTGAATTTTAAACCTACAAAGTGAGAGTGTTAGTGATAGCTCAAAAAATAAATAAGCAATTTATGAATGCGAGAATTTAAATAATGGTTGATATTTATCAAAAAATTAAGTGAATAGACTTAATTTTCAATTCGCAATGTCAATCGGAATGAATAGACTTCAAATGAAGATGCACATGCATGGGCATTCTAATAATCGATGGGACTTTCACGGAAAATAATGAAAGGACATGAAATGCCCGGAAAGAAGCTTTTTTTGGTATAGATGTGCTTTTCTGAAGGGGTTTGAAGGTTTTTGATGAGTGATGCTTGTCGATTGGCTCTGACGAGGGTGAGGCGCGTAAGTTCTTCCGTTTTTTGCTGGGGATGGTTTCTTGACAGAGTGCATGAGTTCTTGGATCCTTGCTGGGAATGTCAATTTTCGGTCGGCCAGGGGTCCTTTCCTTGAGTCTTGACTAGGGAATGTTTCCTTCGAGATTCCTTGAGTTGGCTCTGGTCCCTTTTTCTTCTTGAGTCTTCACTAGGGAGTGTTGTCGCTGTTCTTTTCGAGATTTACTACTCGAGTTGGCCTGGGGCCCTTTTCTTGAGTTCTCACTAAGGGATGCTTTCCTCGAGATTTCTTGAGTTTAGTTGTCCCCGGGCTGTGCTTGCTTCGGTTTTTCGATTGTTTGTATTCTTCGAATGTCTCTGAGCATTTCTTTTCTTTTTCTTTTTTCTTTTTCTTTTTTCATTTTTTTTCTTTTTCTTTTTTCTTCTTTTTTTTTCCCTTTTTTTCTTTTATTTTTTCTTTTATTTTTGATTTGAAATGCATCAGAGCAGAGCAAGCACAACCTTTGTCTTGATCTCTTCTCATTCTGGCTTAAGGCCTCGACCTTCATCTTTAGGTTTTTGGTCTTTCTTCGGTGATAGTTCTTAGCGATCTTTCGGTGACCTTTTCCGTCTCCTTCATCGTGAATTTGAACTTGGCGTGCTTTTTACTTCCGGCTAGCAATCTTAGCTGAGACTGCTCCTTGGCTCTCGGGGTATGAGTGATAGTGAAGGCTTTTTAGGAGTGATGGCACTTGTGGTGGAAAGAGGGAAGAAACGAAAAAATGGAGAAGATCGTAAAAGTCCCACGTCATTTTATTGCTATCCCATGTCTAATAGCACATGTACCCTGGATATTATGCGAATTCAACTAGTACCTAGTCAGGCATTGATACTCATGAAAGGATAAGGCGCGATGGCTCGATAATGCTTACCGGGATTTGTCTGTGACTGCTTACGTCTGAGCAAATCGTAGATATAAGAGCAAACATGTAAGATCATGCATGATATGTAATTTTGATGGATGCCTTATTTAACAGAGGGATTGAACATCCTCGACCTATGCAATGCATGAATATGCTATGAGAGTAGTATGGATTTTGTCTTAGCTGGGCTAAAAAAGGATTTTTGATTGATTGATAGTTTAAAGCTAGAACGCGAGGGACGACCTATTTGCAAGAGTCCAACGAGAACCTAAAGGGTTGCCCCCAGTGGGCCAGACGACCGTACGTAAATTAAAGCTAACAATGTGAGTAGGAACGAAAATAAATTTTAATAATAAGGGGGGAGAAAGATGAACTCCCCTGAAATGTGCAGCGGGGCTGCAAGGGCGTCTTCCACGAGCTTTATGCGGATGACAATGGGATGATTTGCGTCCCTGCGAAATGAAGAGGGGACAACGGAGTAGAAAGAAAAACCGATTTGGAGACACAAATGACATGAGTTTAGGGATTCTCCCTTTCCTTAGCCTGGCTTTTCGAGGGTGCCTACGACGTGGTCCCAGTTCAGGAATGCTTTGATTAGACACTTTGATTGGTTTCTTTTTCAGCTACTTTGCGGGAACCTCCGATCTAGGTCGGAGTGAGCATGAGATCCACATTTTTGTTCATTTGCTTACTGGCCCTTGCCGGACTTTCACCGATTTGCTCCGTGATTGCTCTAGGATAAGGGGAAAACCTTCTGTCCCCGAAGTGTGTAGCGGGGCTGCAAGGGTGTCTGCTTACCAGTCTTACGCAGGCAACAATGCGGGTGACCCAGTTCCTGAAAAAGATAAGGCGAGAACAATAAGGAGTAAATGAAAGACGATTTTTAGCAAAATTAATGCGATTGATAAGTTTTAAGTTCTCCCTTTTGACGGGCCATCCGTGGGTCACTGCGGTGTGACTTGCATCGGATGTTGGTTGATGATGGCTTTGCTTTAGATGCTTTGCCGCTATTCCCGTCTCGGCGCGGGTGATACTTGCAGTCCGGTTGTCCCTCTTTAGAGAGGAGTTCTGACGCTTTTTGCAACAAGGGATTGTCGATAAGACAAGTGCATGCGGTCACCGTCAGTTAGTAGCTAGTGGTCCACAAATTAACGGATTGATCTTCACCGCATTAAGGATGTTGATTGTGGTCCTGGGAGGACAACTTTTCGTCGTGCTTTTTCTCCAGGAGTTCTGCATGCAAAGGGCGCTTGGCGACCGTGACGTTTTGATGGTGAACTCCTCTAAATAGGTGATGGGAGCCTATGTCACTAGCATTCTGGCAGTTCGGCCGGCATAGGCATAGGATGGGCTTTATGACTTTGGTCCAGCATTTAGTCCTCGCTCAAACTGGATAATGGTATTGCTGCGAAATTCTGACGGTGGACAACCTTTAAGTTCTTAAATAGTGTTACAGGCTCAGACAATCCTCTCGATGATCGGATGATAACTTTGCGGGGTGATCTCCCTTGATGCGCCCGGTCCTTTGAGACTGGTTGTAGGCTGTGCTGGTAGTACTGCGAGGAAAAAGAATTTTTTTAATTTAGATGGTGACCGGTTTTTAAAATCTTTCCTGATTCGCTCTTTAAGGCGGCCTGCTGCGGCAATTCAAGAGCTGCTATGAGGGGAACTCCTTAGTCCTATCGCGATGATGAGATGAGGTGTGAGACATTACATTCCTGCAAAACTTAAGATTGATTAGTGGTGTTAGTCTAAGTGCTGTGTCTTATGCCTCGAATTATTCCTTGGGAGCCACCGATGCCATGCCTCTTTTTGTCATCTCACAAGTTTAAGAAAAAGGAAAGAAAAGTTTTAAAATAACAAGCATCTCCTGAAAAAAAAACTCATTTAATTAATTTAAGGATAAACATTTGAGCGGTATTGTCATGATAAAACCCTATGTCTTTGATTTGGCAAGATGCACGGTCTGCGACACTTTAGGCAAAGTATATCTTGACGGCATCAATATTTACCGGTCTTGGGAGGTCATCTCCATCCGTGTTGGTTAGCATTAGGGCACCCCCCGAGAATGCACTTTTAACTAGATACGGGCCCTCGTACTTTGGGGCCTACTTTCCTTGGCTAGTGATAACAATCGAGATAGTCCTAACGGTCCTACTGCACAAATGGTTCTTATCGGAACAGATCCCCCTGAGCTCCATAAGGATATCCCTGTATCGCCTAAGGATCAGCGAAGGATTCCTAGGATGGTCGACTTCAGCGGGGGGGGGGGGGGGGACTCACGCAATTCTATACGCACGGCGTCATCCCATCCTAGGGACCCACAAGGTTATCGCTCCCGGCAGCCCCATCAGACATCGCCCATGACGTCATCCACTGATATCGCCTGTGACGTCATCATCAAACGGCACCCTCTTTGATATCACCAGGTATCGCTGTCCATATCTATAAAAACCCCACCATTTTTCATAATGAAGGGAAGGTCAAGCTCACCTAGAGAAACCTCTACTACTCTTAAAACCCGAACTAACTTAAGCATCGGAGTGTCTACGCCGGAGCTCTCCCTCCGGCGCCTTGCAGGTACACCCGCCGCCACTCACCACCGTTCCGATCGCTCACGACGCAGAATCTCACAAGACTGACATTGAATCTTATCAAATGGTGCTTTCATTGAGAGCTTTGGTATATTAAGTGAGCGTCCTTAATAGCCAAGCTCCGTTTAGTCGGAAGATTGGAACGGTCATGATCACAGGATCGGAGTCGATCCGATCATCATCCTGTAATATCCCTTTCCACATCCGCATGCGGCTTTTTCCCTTTGCTACTGCTGATCTCTCTATGACGACACAACCAATTATTTCAGGACCTCTGGACCATTCGACTGGAATTGCTGGAGGAGTGGTCTCCTCGTAAACAGACATTTTGTCATCCCAGATGGCGGGATCCGACTTCTCCACTCCTCTTTCGAGAGAATATACACTCAACCGTGAACATCCTTTTGCAATGGAAATAGCGACCCTTCGTTCTCGGCTGGAATATTTGACTGAAATGGCCGCAAGAGGCACTCCCGGTGCTTCTGGATCTGGTCACCCTCCTCGTATCATGCTTACTCCATCTATTGTCGCTGATCGACCCGTGTCACCGTTGTTTTCAGAAAACCTCCAGATGCCTTTACCTGATGGAAATCCTCTGAGTAGTGCTGGGCAGCTTGCTCAAGGAAGAATAGAGGCTTATGTACCGCAAAGGCCGCAAGGTCTCCTCCTACAAGGAGACAGGAAACTTGAGGGGGTTAGGAACCGGTGGGACGGACGGAGGGAAGGAGTCCACAGAAGTTTGTCTTTTGAATACAGTGACAGGTCCAGTAGCCGGAGGTATCAAAGTCATTCGCGCAGGAGTCGCAGTCGATCTCCTAGGCGACATCTTACTCTAGAACCGCGAGATAAAAGGCGTCAAGCTGACATGTCTCCCCCGCGTCAAGTGCGTGAAATTCTTGATGATACATCGGGCCACCCATTTAGCCGTCGCATAAGGCGTCACCGAGTCAGTCGACGTGTAAAGCTTCCCACTGACACTTATGATGGTACGAAAGATCCCATCTCACATATCAATAAAGTGAAAGATTTTGTTCAGTTTCAGACCCACAGCGATGCGGCACTATGCCAAATATTTGTTATGACGCTATCAGGCGTTGCGCGTCTCTGGTTTGAAGGTCTCCCTGGTGGATCCATTAGTAACTTCTCACAGTTAGAATCTAAATTTCGGAGCAGATTTAGCACCGCAATTCCAATCAGAAAATCTGCCGCCGCGTTATTTGACATACAGCGAATGCCTCAAGAATCCTTGAAGGATTTTCTCAGCCGCTTCGATCTGGAAATGTCCGTAACGCCGAGCGTTACTATCGATTTTGCTATAGAAGCTCTGAAAAGAAATTGCCGTTATGGGAAGCTGAAAGACGCACTTATGGTGGACCCCTAGTGACTTTAGACGCGTTGAGACTTAAAGCCCACAATTACGCAAAAATGGAAGAAGAAGAAAACAGAGATCGAACATACAGTCTGCCGCAGGGGGCATCTCAAATCACTGCTGCTCCTACGAAGCCTCTACCCGATGACCATTTTATCGATGATTACGCTAGGCGGAAGGACCATATCCCCAAGACCTCTGACAGACAAAGGGGCAATTTTCTGAAGGGAAAAACTAGTGGCTCCCCCACTCAGCGGTATTAAGAAAAATCTAGAAGGGTCTAAAAAGAAATGGGCCGATGAGCTACCATACGTGATGTGGGCATACCGCATGACCGTTAAGACTAGTACCGGGGAGACGCCCTTCGCGTTGGCCTTCGGGACCGAAGCCGTCACACCAGTAGAAATTGGAACCATGAGCCTACAGGTGGCCCACTTTCATGAGGAACTAAATGAGGAAAGGTTACGAGCTAACCTGGATGCGTTACCAGAAGTCCGAGAAGAAATCCTTCTGAAAACACAACATTATAAACGAAAGATGGCCCGATATCATAACAGACGCATTAAAGAGCGATTGCTGAAAGCTGGTGACCTGGTGCTCAGAGACAAGCGAGCGGCAGGACAACGAATGGGGAAACTCAGTCCGAACTGGGAAGGACCATATCGTGTCACCCACGTTGTCGGGAAAGGAGCCTATCGTCTGAAGACACTCGATGGTACACCCCTATCCAACTCTTGGAATATCGCTCGCTTGAAACTATATTATGCTAGAATTTAATTTTATCTGCACCTTTGATTTATGCCGACCCTAACCATGACTAACGCTCGATGAGAGAGCTTTCGTGGGATGTTGTGGTTGCTCTTGTGCAGATAAAAAGGGGGTATCTTGGGGAAGTGAAAAGTCCTATCCTTGTGATTGTTGGTCTTGATCAGATGGCCCATTAAGTGAGGGCACTACCCAACATACCTTGAATAACGTCGGATTGAAAGATCCTAGACGCCCCCGGGGGTGAAAAGTCCTACCCTTGTGATGACCGATCTTGATCAGACGGCTCATTAAGTGAGGGCACCACCCGGTATCTTTGGGAGTGAAAAATCTTTTCCTTGTACGGACCGTTCTCGTGGAGACGGCCTATCAAGAAAAGACACGCCCAAAAAAATAGAAACTCCGTCTAGAAACAAGACTCCTATCTTAACGGCTGGGCTGCTGCAGCCAGGCCATTAAGGAAGGACACGGTTCTAGACGCGAGGGCAACGCCCAAAAGTGAAAATTCCCTAGCCTTGTGATAGTCGTCCCGATCCGACAGCTCACTAAGACGAGGCACTTAAGGGCGATCGTGAAAACAGGGAAACGTGGAGAATCGTGAAATCCCGGCTAGTAACCAGATGCGTAATCCCTGGTGAAGTATAGAGCTGATAGCGAAAGCGATTCTCCACGGGTTCTAGAGTAACGCCCTATGATGGCAGCGGAAAGGCTCCTACGGGTAATTACTGTCTCTCGTAACATGTTTTTGTTACTGATAATTTACAATTAAGAATGCGCAGAATACTTTTCGGACAACGGAAAGAGCGAGGATCTCATGAGAAGAGATACCATCAGACTCACTGGGAAAGCTAGCCCAAGGCCGAGCTCCGTAATTTTGACAGGAACGCTAAGGGTCTGTTCGGGAAAGAAAGCGCATGGAATAAATATGGCGAAGATAACGCCAAAGGAGTTCACAAACAGACAACTAGACAAAAAGAAAGTCAGCGATAAAGTTGTCCGAACATATCAAAATATTTAAGGGGGGCTACAAACGGTGATGGTCAAAATAATAGCAAAAACTTAATGACGATTGGTCACTAAGGGAAAAGCGATAAAGCCTCAAAGCGCCTCAACCTTCGGGGTTCCTCCTTTTCCAGCCTGCCGCTTTAGCCTGGCGAAAGCCTTCCTCGTTAATGTGCCCTGATCTTCGTTTAAAGGCGGCAGAGACCTCTTCGGGTTTGTACGCGTCGACCCCGTGGACTTCCTCAAAACAATCAACTAAAGTGATGGCAGTCTGTTCGACATGCCACATGCTCTTATCGGCTGACTCTTCCTCCAGGGCAGCTTTCTCCTTGATCAGAGACAATCTCTCATTCTCCCAGGATAATTTCTCATTCTCCAAAGCGATGACTTTGCCCTTTTCCGCTGCTAAGGCAGCAAATTGCTCTTTTTCTTGCTCCCGATGAGCCAACAATAAATTTGTTTGCTCCTCCAGCCACTTTTTCTTCTCATCCCGCTCCCGCTCCAATTCCTTCAAAGCGGAGGAGAGGGAAGCGGTTTGACTTCGCACTTCCTCCGCCCAGTAATGGAAAGACATCATGTTGGTAAAAAGAGAAGAGCGTACGGAGTTTTCCCTGTCCACCACAGACCTCGAAAGAAAAGCTGCCCGTTCTGGTGCAGACGCCAATACTTGAGAAGCTAGAAAAGCCGTAACCTCATCGGAGCCGTCACCCCCTAACGCGGTCAAAGCAGTATTCCGGAGATCGAATAATCCAATTTGATGGGTCACCGCAGCGGGCCCACTCAGCAGACCGAGATCTACTAACAATTAAAAGTGGCTCCTCCTTCACCAAAACGGTCCCGGAGGGGGATACGCGAAGGAAGAAAACCCAAGGAAAAAGGACGCGTGGACAGTCATCAATGCCTTTTGGAAGAAGACAGTTGCTGACCGAAAACCGAAAAGCGGTTGTGTCCCAGAGAAAGGCTTACTCCCGCGATAATCCTGGAAACACAAAAAAGGAAAGCGGCGGAAGAACGAAAGAAAATAAAAGCTTTATTATTTTAAGAAGCCATGCGGCATCTACAAAAAAAAAAAAAACGCGCTACGCCCATCTATTCCCCATCAGACCAGGAGATGCCGTAGCAGTAGACCACATCATCCTCATCCTCACCAGCGGAAGGAAAGGGCAATGTTTGTATACTGTCCGCAATACAGATATCGGCAGGAATGCGAGACAAGGTCTGGAAAAATGCCGAAAGACACGGTATCACGGGTGGCCATCACGTAAAGGCCATATGGCTACCGGTATCCACAGTGTAAGGCCGCGTTGATGTCGCAGGTAGCCCTAGATGCGTAAAACCGCGCTGGCATCGCAGGCATCTGGTGGTATAAAGCCGCGCTAATCATAGGCAGCTGATGGAGTAAAGCCGCGTTAATACCGCTGTTTCCTTGAGCGTAAAAGAAAGATTGGGCTCGTGTTGACCTCAGACCTCTGTAAGTACGAAAGTTTGCTAACCTTTATATACGAATATATCTCCTTCCTATGTTTGCAGAGCACTTGGAAGGACAATGGACCTGGAATATGTGTCAGTCCCCGGTATGACTTGGTCGAATATCCTGGACAATATTATCGGTGACCCAACAACAACTCTTTCACAACTCGAATAAGCTGAGGCTTCTTAAGCCCCCCTCGAGGGGCCTATCAGAGTAATACCGCCAGGTGGAGAGTGATGACCTCGCAAGTGCAAGGGTGATAGGGGCATCCTTCCGGGACGAATCTTT
This sequence comes from Viola odorata, assembly GCA_963691705.1. Taxonomy (NCBI): domain Eukaryota; kingdom Viridiplantae; phylum Streptophyta; class Magnoliopsida; order Malpighiales; family Violaceae; genus Viola; species Viola odorata. Next base: position 36,819,916 of record OY829542.1, read on the forward strand.
AGATAAGAACAAAAGTCGGAGTCAGCTTGCCCAGTATCCTCAGGCTCAATCTCCAGCTCATCACTTGAGTCTCATCGACGTTGAATAATGCAAGAAGCTCGGAGACCCTGCGAACTTATCACCTCGCGACAAAAACCTTCATTCAAGATGACAGACATGGACAACCCTTGGTAAACACTCGGGCTCGTTTTCAGTTGGGCTTATGATAACAATCGAGATAGTCCTAACGGTCCTACTGCACAAACGGTTCTTATCGGAACGGATCCCCCTGAGCTCCATAAGGATATCCCTGTATCGCCTACGGATCAGCGAAGGATTCCTAGGATGGTCGACTTCAGCGGGGGGGGGGGGGGGGGGGGGGGGGGGGGGGGGGGGGACTCACGCAATTCTATACGCACGGCGTCATCCCATCCTAGGGACCCACAAGGTTATCGCTCCCGGCAGCCCCATCAGACATCGCCCATGACGTCATCCACTGATATCGCCTGTGATGTCATCATCAAACGACACCCTCTTTGATATCGCCAGGTATCGCTGTCCATATCTATAAAAACCCCACCATTTTTCATAATGAAGGGAAGGTCAAGCTCACCTAGAGAAACCTCTACTACTCTTAAAACCCGAACTAACTTAAGCATCGGAGTGTCTACGCCGGAGCTCCCCCTCCGGTGCCTTGCAGGTACACCCCCCGCCACTCACCACCGTTCCGATCGCTCACGACGCAGAATCTCACAAGACTGACATTGAATCTTATCAGCTAGCCTCCTGATGAGGGAGAATCTTCTTCAACACTAAATCCCCAGTCTTGAACTTGCGAGGTCGCACTTTCTTCTTATAAGCGTTGGCCATCCTTTGCTAATACAATCGCGCATGGTAGATAGCGGTCAAGTGCTTCTCGGGAAGGAGGTTTAACTGCTCGTACCTCACTCTCGCCCAATTTGATTCTATCTACTTCTGATTCTTATTGCTTGCCCCCAAATTTACTTCTTCCAATTCCTCCCGATGAGGGGTTATTTCCTTTTCTGAACTTTCCAGTAAACGGGCCAATTCGCAGGGGATTTCGACCTTGTCTTCAGTCCTGAAGACAATTTCTTCGCCAGTAAAGATATAGGTTTTATCAAGACAATCCGAACTAATATTCATCCTGAAAAATAAAAATGCGAAAAAGAAGAGATGCGTAAAATGAAAATTGCATATATATTGATTTTTAACAAAGGGGAACGTGAGTCCCTACAAAAATATTTCCGTAAGAAAATGTGCACACATTATATTATATTTTTTTTCAAAAAGGAGTAATTACGGAGAGACATCCGGAAGCATGGTGATGGTCCAGTTGCACACAGACTCCCCTGACTTCCTTACGAAAATGACTAAACCAGGCGACGATTCTTCTTCTCCTAGAGCATCAATACAGGAATTTGAAGTTATACTGACCACGGTAGGATTTTATATTGACGATTTCGACTGCGAGGGAGAATGTGGCTCTGATGAGGGGATACACACCTTATCCATTGGCATCAAACGCCCATACACCTCGGCCAGGTCTTTCCTTTCTTTATCGAGGAAACACTCTGCCCTCCATGTCATGCCCCAGTATCAGCAAATTCACTTGTTACTGTCCCAGCTTGAGACATGTATTTGCAGGGACAAGAGGTGGGAGGATTGTTATTGAAGGTGTCAACTGTCTCTACCTCACAAATTTTCTTCTCAACCTTTTCCATCGAAATAGTATTCATACCTTCACCACCTGAGGCGCGGTTTGGGAGAGGGTCGATGGCCGTGTTAGGTCCTTTGGCTAAGCCCTCGAAGGAGACCCATCCACTTTTGATTAGATGATTTACCTTTATCTTAAAGGCAAAACAATTGTCCAGCGTATGGCCTGGTGCCCTGGCGTGATATTCGCATATAGCGTTGGGATCGTACCAATTTGGGTATGGAGGTTGCTGAGGTCGGGCCAGGATTGGCACAATCAGTCTAGCTGTGATGAGATGTTTGTATATTTTCCCCGCGGGGAGTGGGAGTGGCGGTACTAGTTCTCGATTTGGCTCCTTTGGTGGATTGGAGGGCCTAGGTTGTGCGGGTCTTTCGGCTAAATCCTCGAAAGAGATCCATCCACATCTGATCAAATGATAAACCTTTTTCTTAAAGGCGCGACAGTCTTTTATGGTGTGACCGAGAGCTTCAGCATGGTATTTGCATCTACCATTAGGATCGTACCAATTTGGATAAGGAGGCTATAAAGGTTGGATTGGGGTGGGTGCAATTTGTTTTGCTGCCAAAAGGTGCTCGTAAATCTCCCCCAAAGGAAAGGGAAGTGGTGGCAATGACCCCCGATCCCAATGGTTATCTTGGTTTCTTGGTTTATTTGGTGGGTTATATGGTCTAAGTTGTGCAAGTTGCGGTATTTGTGTTGGGGGTGATGGGAAATATAGAGATGGTGTAGGGTTTTGGGGAGCCCTGTTAGCAACGGGCGTTGGTGGAAAAGGAAAAACTGTGGGTTGATATAGTGATGGGGAAGGATACGGTGGTGGTGACGAATAAGGGGGAGGTGGTGGGAAAGGTCGCCTGTGATCAGGTTAGGGAGAGACAAAGCCAACGTCTCTTCTTATGATAGGCATCGCCTCTGGCGTAGAAATGATGATCCTTCCGGAATTAATCTCTCGCTCTACTTTCTCAGCAATTCGGATCGTGTCGGGGAAGCTACTCGACGGACCGAGGGTAAGATAAGCGTAGTAGGGATCCTTGAAGTTATTCACAAAAATTGACAAGAGTTCCCTGTCATTCAAGGGAGAAGAAATCCTTGCGGCTAGTTCTTTCCATCTCTGAGCATAAGCTTTTATTGATTCCTCGGCCCTTTCTCTAGATTTTGCAAATCAGAACGGTTAGGTGTGATTTCTACATCGAGCTTGTATCGTTCAGACATTTCGTTGTGGTGGATTTTGAGGTGAGTTTTGGGGCGTTCAATCCCCGTGTACCTCTCGAGTTGTGGAATCTTGAACTTTCGAGGCATCGCAATTTCTAGCATCATGCTTTTATCGGCAGGATCCCTAGGGTCATATCTTTCAATAGCTCTTAGTTTTTCCTCTACTAGGTTCAATCGATTAATACTTGAACCTTTCGCGCTAATGGTGCCAAAACCCACGGTCGGTGAATACTCAAGAGAGGACTGTGGCTGTGTCGGATCGCTTCCCGGAAGCTTAGTTTCTGATGGTCCAAGAATCACGATTTGGGTAGAACGACCCTGAGATGGGTGGGAACACTGTCTGGTTGTACTTACTACAACTGTAGGGTTGGGACTAATGTAGGGATCCTGCCACTTCCACTGAACAGAAGATGGTTGGGCTGATGAAGGACCCCATCCTTTTTTAGTTTGCAATGTTCGAACTCGTTCTTCTAGTTCTGCTATTCTGGTTGTTAGTACTTCATTGGTCTTAGCCTGTTTAGTCATTTTTCATTTTTGGAGTCTAGTTAAGGGGAGCCTGAGCGAAGTAGCTTGCTTTCGAGGAGCTATCGTGAACCTGAAAAAGAAATATAGAAAAAGAAGTAAGTAAGTGAGGATATGCAGGTGATGTGCAATCCCGAGGCCTCCACGTTCCTCATTCGCTTTTCCGGCTACACTTTCACTTGATATTTTTAGGGCGGTCGGAGAGGGGAGATATCCCGGTTATTGACAAGATACGAAGGAAGCCTCTATTCATTCCAACGATGTGAAGCAATTTGAGATGCTATTTGCGAAACCCAAATCAGCAAGGGCAACCAATGTCGCCATGCTAGGAAGATCTCTTTTACAGTATGCTTTCAAATGACGTAAGGCCTGATGCTTGGTGAACCCATCCGAGGAGGGGGATGATGATCTATACCGTGCATTTGGAGTTTTGTGATGAGCAAAGAGGACATGGCCATGAGTGAGCAATGCTCGGATGTTTCGGGTATTCGGTAGGATTTTTTTGGAATTTTGGTGAGACGATTGTGTTTATCCCGGAGGGATTTTCTCTTTTCTTTTTGCGATGGTATTTTGAGTTGTATTGGATGGACAACTGATATAGAAAGTTGAGGTGCTTTTAATAAATATCCGAAAGAGTACGACTTTATTAAAAAGGTGTTTACAAAATATGGTAAACTTGTCAACTACCTAAATTCATAAAAAAATGGCTAAGTAGATGAAATCAGGGATCCTAGTTACATGAAAAAGAAAGGGGCTGCCGATATTCGAGTCTCCCCATGAAGGTGTCAACCCTGGAAGTCGGAATTCTCTTGCTCCTGCCAAAGGTATTCCATCGAGGCCATCTCCCCTTTCTGCATTTCTATCTCGGCCTCTAAAGCTGTAATCTGGCTTTGCAGTGACTGGCTCTTCCTGTCCCCCCAGTCTGCACGAGTAGTCAAGATCCTTATCGCTGAATTTTTGTCTTCAATTATGGTACTGGATGCTTCTTTCTTGCGGATTTCGCTGTTCAAACGTTCCTCAAAGTCCTTGAGGGCCACTTTTTGCTTTACTGCTTGTATGCGGAGGACGTCCTTACTACGCCTTTCTAACTCATTCATCTGGACTTCTAGGCCACACTAATGGGCTTCGGCAATATCCCTTTCCTCTGTCATCAGATCTCGTTCTTCTTATGCTGATCGCCTCTGTTCCACTACTTGAGCGTAAGCCATGACATCCATTCCTTCGCTCACCTGAGATTCCCCTTCTTCTTCTATCGATTTCTGATTTTCCGGGCGAGGTAAGACATTGTCGTTGACTTATCTTAACCTCCACTATGGATATTCCGGTATCGTTGCTGCAAGGGCGACGCGTCCTTTGAGACAAAAGGGGTGGGCCCAGTCTTAGGCGTATAGCTGAATGTTTTGATTTTCCCCGGTGTGTGGCAGGTTTGACCTTGTCATGTCGAATGTCACGGGGATTACTTGCGTGTTGCAAAACTGTTTGAGGATGAGGGCGGGGCAATAGTGAGCGCACCCCCATGCTCAAATCAAAGGAACCCAAGGTAAGGGTCCGCAGCAGATGATGGGATCGGAGGTCTACAGCCATTTGGCATGCCAACTGAAGTCTTCTCCTAAGAGGTTTATGAATCTGTCGACCCAGACATCCTTATTCTCCATCTCCCATTTATTTGTGGTCGTTGTGTTGATAACTCTAAGTAAAGGGCATGATCTTATGTAGCTTGCAAAGAAAATGGACTAATCTGGAGTCTGTTTGAAGTGGCTGACCAACCATACTATCAACAATTGGGTGCAACAGGTAAGTCTCCCTTTCCCCTTTCTCCCACAAGAGTCCAAAGAGCGAAAGGTCTCGGCCAAGATGGCTATTGTAGGATTTATGGCATTTGCCTCCATCTCGTAAAAGATATTGGCTGCTGCAAAATCGATGGCGTTCTTCATTTTCAGAAAAAGGACAAATCCTACGATGGTGAAAGCCAGAATCCTTCAGCGCTTTTCCCCGTTGGACAACTGAAATCGTCCCTCAATATCTGACCAACACCAGAAGTAGTCACCTTCTCTGACACGAGTAGTGATTCCTAACAACTTATCAAGCCTTATTTTGGCACTCGAGGAGTCGAGTTGAACATTCTGGTATATGGCTGATATAGGAGATGTGAAGCACATCAGAGCTGAGTACTCCTCTAGTGTGGGAGTCAAGTCTATCCCTTTGTCAAAAGAGAAGCACCGATAATAGGGATCCCAGAATTTTAGGGCTGCCCGGATGCAACCCCAATCAGTCTTCATGTCAACTAGGGTCAGTAGCTTTCCATAACTACCCTCAAACTGTGTCTCCTCGTCTTCAGTCAGCTCATTTCTCAACTTTCGAATCCTAGTTAAGTCGAAGTCTATGACTTCTACTTTGACCTTAGTGGTGATGTTAAGGGTGAACCCATGTTCCAACAGGTCTCCTCGTGTGGCCTGATCGTCGAAACTTCGTCCCCCAAAAATATCAAGTGAAAGTAGTGTAGGTGCCGACATATTGAATGAGCAAAATGGGTCCTGTGGGACAAAAATAAAATTTTAAGTGCCAAGTAACCTGTACGAGTAAGAAATTTACAGTTCGTACAACAAAAAAAAATTATGACAAATGGAAATCATGGCAACAAGATAAATAGAGCCAAGACAAAGCAGATATAATCATGATGCACGTACTGGGGTTCTGATTCTGACTTTTCTAACAGGCTTGAACGGTTCCCGGATGATACCATGAAAAGGTTCCTAAAGTGTCATCTAGTGTCTCGATTCCTTGTGAAATCGTGTAACCTTTCGACTATCTTTAGGGGTTCATCCGAGTTGGGATTGGTGAACACTACCTAGGACATGTGTCCTACGGCGTCACTACTACCCTCATAATTTGGTAATTGTCCCCGGGGTGTAGGGCACTATGAAATGCATATGACAATTGATATCAAAGCGAATAAATAAACAAATCAGCAATTTATCAAAAAAGGTAAATAGACAAATAAAAACCTCTTAAAAGATAAAATCGACTCCGACCCTAAGTTCCCCAGTGAAGTCGCCAAACTGTCGCGCCACGAAAATTAAACAAAATATACTTTATTCACGAGTATACAACGAATCTGAGACCTTACGATGCTCGGCGTAAAAGGACACCTTGCAACATGCAATGAAGTCACCACCCTAATTTTTATCTCTAGGCTTAGGGAACCTAATCGTCATGGCATAAAAAAATAAAAAAAATAAAAAACTAAAGGCACAAAAAGGGGTCTGAACGCCAGACAAAGGTTCGGGGTCGTATTATGGTCTTGGGAAGGTGTTAGGCACCCGAGTCACATTCGAAAATGGTTACCGGTTGATAAGAGAGGTGTTAAAAAGGTGTTTGATAAAAATGCGTTTTAAAAGGGGGTCCTCAGAGGAATCGTCACTTAAATCTTTTCCATGATCAGGACCGTTCAGGAATAATTAATCCTTGGACGGGGTTACCGTTTTCAAGACCGATCGATTATTCTTAACCGTAGCGTGATGGGATTGAATTTTCTGAAAGACTGAATGAGCGCCCTTTATTTCATCATCAGACTAATGCATGACTAAATTAATTACTACGTGATTCAATCATGGATAGCTTAACAGAATACAAATTTAAATGAGGGGTTTTGAAGTGATAAAACTGATGTGGGATCGAAGCCACCAAGTACATGCAGTCAATATAAGCGGAATTTAAAATCAAACAAACATGGCATTGTAAGCAAGTCTTTAAACAAGTTGTTCATGTGGGTTGATTTTAAATCCTAGCAATTCTATATATCATGCGTATGATTGATATTTACGGAAAAGCATTGAATAAATAAAAGGGAACGAAAGGCGTACTTTCGAGCGATGCTTGAATTTTAAACCTACAAAGTGAGAGTGTTAGTGATAGCTCAAAAAATAAATAAGCAATTTATGAATGCGAGAATTTAAATAATGGTTGATATTTATCGAAAAATTAAATAATGATTTTTACGAGTACGAACATTTAAATGATGATTTAAATGATGTTTTGCATGCGAGAAATTTATATGATGACAACTGATAAGTGCAAAATTTTATATGACGATTTGATGCGTGCAGAAAATTTAAATGCTGATTTGATGCGTGCAGAAAATTTAAATGCTGATTTGATAAGTGCAGAAAATTTAAATGCTGGTTTGATAAGTGCAGAAAATTAAAATGCTGATTTGATAAGTGCGAAAATTAAATGGTGACAGTTGATAAGTGCGTAAATTAAATGATGACAGTTCATAAGTGCGAAAATTAAATGATGATTTGACAAAAAATTTAAGATTTGATATTTGCAGAAAATTAAGCAGTTGACATTTGCAGAAAATTAAAGCAGTTGATATTTGCGAGAATTAAAATGCGACCGACCATGTAGGCGGTAAATTAAACGACTGAATTTAAATTGCCGAAAGTAAATTACGAAAAATTAAAGTGCGAAGAATTTAAACAGTTGATAGGTACAGAAAATTAAAGTGATAGTACGAAAAAATAGCCATACGAAACATACGAATATTTTACGAAAGACGCGATTCGAAGTCTCGGAAAAATGAAGATGGGCTGGGCCCAAATTGAAAAAATCAAAGAAATGGGCCAGGAATAGTTCCTGGCCCAAGAAAATAAAAGAAGAATGGTGATGGGCCAAGCCCATCACCTTTCCTTCTTCACGCGTGAATAGGCCATTATGGCACTATTCACCGTCTCCTACCTTTGGTCGCCGACGCCACTGCTAGCGGCCAAGCTCCGACCACCTGTGGCCGAAACAAAAAACCTTCGTACCGAGATGCTCCTCTCCTCGACGGCTTCCCGACCGTACGAACCTCGACTCTCGGTTTAAACCGTACCGAGTTTAATTTCAAAAAAATGACGAAAATAATAATTACCGAAAAATAATTAATTCACACGATTTATCTAACGATTTAGCAAATTAAAAGCATGTATTTAATCTACAGCATGCATATGAATTATTGGCAGAAAAACGAGCAATTTATTTGATCAAAATGATGCTAAACGAATTAAAGAAAAGAAAGCGCATGAAAACGAAAGAAAAAAAAAGCTTACTGGAAAAGTTTGAACTTTGGCAATCGATGCTCTACATGAGCTATCAATCAAGAGGGAGAAGAAGCAAGATTGCTAGGTGAATTCGCGGTTTAAACGTTGAAGGGAGCCTCGTATTTATAGGCTTGCGATCGCGTGGTGTTGAAGCGCGGCGTTGCGCATAGAGGCCGGACGGTCGTGCTGGTGGAGCTAGGGGAGGGAAGGTGGCGAGGCTAGGGCTGACAAACGTTCTGAATTTTTGAGCCGAAAGTGCCAGCGTGTAGAGAAAAATAAGGCGAGTTTAACCGTCTACAGCGAATGACGAGAATTTTTTATTTAACGTGTTTATTTTCTCGTTCGAAAATATAAAATGTTCGGACAAAAAATAAATGACGTTATGACAAAAATTACGAGAAACGTTGTTGGTCGGCGTGAATGAAGAAAAGAGTAGGTACTAGTTGATGGAAAATATTCCGCGTTCGAGCTATTGTCTGAGCGAACTCTCTCGGGTCCAATGAAAGGTCGAACAAAAATAATAATAAAAAATAATGATAAGATTCGATCTGTTTGTTATAGTATGGTAGAGGATTAGGAGCCTTGAGGTCGA